>OX335795.1:10988900-11511400 GCA_946896805.1 Scutellaria galericulata
GAGTACATTAATATCATTGCACAAACCTGGTGTTCCAGAGAAAGCATGCCATATCCATAAATCATAAGATGCAATAGCTTCTAAAATGATTGTTGGTTTTCCACTTCTCCCTGCATATTGTCCAGCTCATGCATTAGGACAATTTTTCCATTCCCAATGCATGCAGTCAATACTACCTATCATGCCTGGGAATCCACGTTGTTCCCCAACATAGAGCAGTCTTGCCAAATCATGTTCATTGGGTTTTCTGAGATACTCGTTACTGAAGCAGGATATGACCCCTTCTACAAATTTTATGAGAGCTTGCCTTGTCACAGTTGCACTCATTAGTAAGTATTCATCAATGGCATCAGAAGATGTCCCATACGCCAACACCCTCATAGCTCCAGTGCATTTCTGAATCGGTGAAAGACCTTGTCTACCAGTTGCATCACACCTTTGTTGAAAATATACATTATCGGCTATTACAGCTTCCACTATACGAAGGAATACTGATTTTCTCATGCGAAATCTGTGTCGAAAGACCTCAAGAGTATACGTCGATCTGTCGACAAAATAGTCGTACATAAAACGTTTCTCACCAATCTCTCGTTCTCTTTCACAATATCTTTTTCTAGCTTTAGGAGTGTGATCTCCTATGACGAGATTGGGATTGTTTATAATCATATCTTCTATGATACGATCATATTGATGATTTTGTTGAGCAACTCGTTCCTCTCATTCATCAATTTCTGCAAAATTATTTTCAGAACTGGAGCTTGAATCTGAAGATGCGGATGAATTTTCATTGAGAGACATTTGTAAAGTGGATTGTGAATGAGAGTAAGATATAAAGATTTGTATATATAGACAAGTGTTAAGTTATATGCATGTGATGGAAGATAAAAATTGACAAGACAAATGCATGTGATGAAATGTGAAAATTGGTACGAAATTGACAAGTGCATGCCAAAAAGTGACAAGACAAATGCATGCCAATAAAGGTGACAAGTGCATGCCAAAAAGTGACAAGACAAATGCATGTCAATAAAGGTAACAAGTGCATGTCAATAAATGTGTAGATAGATGTTGTCATGCCAAAGCCCTGCGAGAATGACCGAACCAAGAGAAAACGAACGAAAGTTCGAAGAAACCCTAATTCCTCGAATCACAATTTATTCTTCAAGTCAAAAACCAAACAAAAAACGACTTAAAACTTCCCAAAAACCCTAAACGACTTAAAACTCAAATTAGGAAAATTCGAAAAAAAATAAATAAAATTTGGAAAAACAGTAAAATATCATTTTCACCCCTCAAACGGCCTCGGATGGCCAAAATCCATCGTCCATCAGCACTCCTCCAATGCAGTACTGAGTTTGATTTCTCGGACCATTTCGCAAGTAGTGTGCAAATTTCAAAGCAACATATATGTGTAGATAGATGCCAAAAAATGACAACACAAGTGCATTAATTACATAAATTAAAATTACATAAATAAAAATTACATTAATTAAAATTACATAAATTAAAATTACATTAATTAAATGACAAAACTAAAATAACATGAAAACAAACTACATTGGCTGTTTGGACACAACTTCCATTAGATGATGTTTCATCTCTTTCTCTTCTGGGGATAAGTTATCTTTAGCCAACAATGTTCTCAAAATACCAGAATTTATCTTCATAATCTTCTTTTGCTCTTTTTTTTCTCAAATTCGAGTCTGTCTCTTCCTAGTTGGTTCATCTTTTCACCTTCACTTTCTCTAGTGAAGCCTCATTGCACGAATTTCTGCAGCAATTTCAGTAGAACTTGCATATTGTGAATTCTTACCTTTTCCCTTTCTTTTCGCCATATCTCGGCCTATGGGACGAGCATTAGTTGAGTATCCACTAGTTGGAGTTTCAGTATTGGATGGGGTGGAATAATCCCCACTTTCACTGATTTTTGCTCTCTTTGAGCTGCCACCACTTTCTTCATTACCCTCTCTATTTTCATCACCCTCTATATTTTCTTCATGTCTTGAACCATGATCTAGTTTTAAAGCCCATTTTTCATTTTTACTCATAATCTCATTGAATACAAACAAGTCCTGAAACTTGTTACCACCCCCTGGTTCTTTTCCAAATATTGCATGAGCTTCTCCCTCAACATCCATCTGGTCCATTCCGCTTCTTTTCTGAGAATGTGCTTCAGTATAAGCAGTAATCCATTTATTTGCACTCTCATTAAGTCGTTTCCAACGACCTTTTAGAGACTCCACATATCTTTCGCTTATCTCCTCTGGATTTTCATCTCGATGATTTGTGTACATTTTATGTACTCGTGCCCATATAGAGATAGACTTTTGATTTTTGCCACGTTTGCTATCTTCACTCACAAAACACCAAGACGACATTAAAGCTACATCTTCTTTCACTGTCCAACCAACACTTTTCACCCCCTTTTGATTTGTGTTTCATTGTTGAACATTTTGGAACAAATTTTAGAAGATATTTTATGGTGGTTGGACATGCTCAGAGGTAGGATCTTGATTTAGATTCGGAGAAAATTGAGAGTTTTGATAATAACTTGGATAATCTTCTGAGAGAGGAAAAGATTGAGAGTTAAGAATTGATTCAAAGTTTGGATAATTTTGAGAGTTTGGATAATTTTGGGAGTTTGGATAAGAATTAGGATGTAACGCCCCAGATCAAAACGAGCATAATTGATTAATTAAATATTCAAACCTATAATTTAATAAGTATGTGCGTTTATTTTGACTGTTCAATTTATTATGTGCGTTTCAGATACGTGTTTAATACACGTTTTAGATCGATAATTTTCTAGGACATGGTATATAGAATGTTTTTATACCATGAGATGCGTATTGATGAAACGAGAAGATAGAAACGAATTAGAGGTCAATCGGAGTTACGTAGCTCAAGTAATGAAGAAAACAGAGAAAACGAAGAATACGACGTATACGAGACGTATACGAAGAGTAGAAATACAGGATATTTCTGATGAACAGTAATCTCGCCCTTATCGTGAACAGTAACTTGAGATATTTTTGATGAATAGTGTTTTCCGAGATTTCTATAAATAGGAGAGCTTTCGTTTCATTTTCACCGTTTTCTCGAGCGAGCCGAACGAGCCGAGCGCGACGAAAACACGTAAGTTCTCTCTCCTCCCTCCTCTCCTTCTCTCCTCTCTTTTCTGCCTCCGGCGCGCCGCCGCCGCCGGCCTGTGGCCGGAAAATCCGACGTTGTCGGTTTTGGCTGATTTTCTCACACAACGTTCGTTTCGACGAGACGAATCTAGGATAGGTCTCGGAATTCAATTCCGACTTACCATTCGCCGAAAAACGGCGAAAAACTGTAGCCCAAACCCAAACCCTAACCTTTGCCCCAACCTTTCTCTCTCTTCTGTTTTTCTCTCTCCACCGCGCCGGAGCTGATGACCGGAGGTCCATCGAAGGTAAGGGTGTCGTGCTGGAGGGCCGACGCCGTCGTGGGTGGCGGCGCCGGAGATGGACAGTAGTATATATATATGTAGTGTGCATGTGTGTGTTTGAGGGTGTGTTATTGTGTGTGCGTGAGTTGTGCGCTGTTGGAGGCGGCGCAGGTGGCGCCGCCATGTGGGAAGTGGTGGCCGGCGCTGGTGATGCGCCGGCGAGGTCAAGTGGTGGTGGCCGGCGGCTGGTGGTTGTGGTGTGCGTGTGTATATATATATGTGCATGTGTGTGTATGGGTTGCTTGATGGGTGTGTGTTGGTGGCTGAGATGGTGGTCGCCGGCCAGTATCTCAGGTGGTCGGGGGAAGGTCGCCGGCGACTGGAAGTAGCCGGGCCGGAGTTGGGGAAGCTGGGTATATTTTTGGATTTGTGATCTCGAAGGATTTTGCAGCAAAGATTAAGGTACTATTCACGGCTGGATTCCAGCGATGGGTGGTCGGAGATGGTGTTCGGCGGTGTGGACTCACCGGCGGACTAGGTGGTGGCCGGAGATGAGCGGCGCCGCCGCAGCAGGTGGCGCCGGGAAGTAGGCTGGCGAGCAGGGGCGACGCCGGGTGACTTGGGCACGCTGGGCGCGAGGCTGCGCGCGACGGGTGGGCGCCTGCCGAGAAATCTCGGCCCTTGCCGAGTGGAGCTGACCCGCTGCCGAGACGGGGACGCCCATGCTGCCGAGATGTCGGGTGCCGCGCGCACACAAGCGCGTCCCGTCGGGTAACGACGCACACGCGACGCCGTGTTTTCCATCCGAATCCCGTTTTCTCTGCCGTACGTCAACATCGAGTCGTCCTCGACGAGATGTCGTTGACCAAGGGTCATGGGCCCGGTCAAAATCAACCCTTTGACCAAAATTACCATTTTACCCCAAATCTTAAAATGCTCCGTTCGAACTCGTTTCAACTCCGATCGAGCTCATTCTTTTTCTGTTGTGATCCAAATTCAATCCTCTATCATATCAGCCTTTGAAACTGATCTGCCCCTCTCATTTCTTCGACTCCGATCTTTAGGTCTCTCGATCCATCGCGGCTTTTACGATCATTTTTTTCACCAGGAGTTTTTATATCTTTAATTATGTTTATTTAGGATCTAAGAAACGTTATAACGTATGTAGGCAATCATTTGGATTGAACTTTGAGACACGGGATTTGGAACACGAGATCTGAGACACGAGATCGTTGGTACTCGCTACTCACGTGGTAACCACCGAACAAGGTGGGGGTAACCTCTAATCCCTAAAAACTTTATGATTTCTGTTTGTGAACTTATGTGCTTGAGATAAATGTTGTGATTATATGTTGAAAGTGCGGGTAAACTCTAAACCCTAATCTTTGTGTTTCCATTAACGAATGCATGAATGAAGATATATGAATGTACGATAAGTGATTATATGTTGAAAGTGGGGGTAACTTCTGAACCCTAATAACTTTATGTTTCTGTATGTAACATGCTTATGAACTTGATCATTATGAATTGGTTGAACCTTATGTGTCTTGGGTTATGTACTATGATTATATGTTGTGTGTGGGGGTAACTTCTAAACTCTATGTGTTTACTGTTTCCCTACATGATATATGAATTGTTGAACTCTACGTGTTGTGTTTATATACTGTGTTTATTTTACGATAGTGTGGTAGGTTTGGGCGGAGTGTCCAGTGGGCTTAGTGTATCTGCTTAATAATATTAAAACTTGGAGATTATAACCACGAGTGTATTCAACGCACTCACCCCCCACCTGTACTCACACTACAGGAGAAGAAGATAACATTGACGCGTAGAAAGAGGGGTGCCCTATCAGCTGTGACCATCTTCTGGTTTTGTGTTTTAAAGATATGTTGTTCATTTGTAAAAGAAAACTGTATTTCTCCATCTTTGTAAAAGATCCTGATGTTTTTCCGCTGCGTATGGTTTCAAACATTCTTTTATCGGTTGTATCCGATGTTTTAATTGTACCGCTTCTTATCCTCTCCTGTTTCTTTCTATTTTATATCATGTACGCCTCTTTCCCCTTTCTCTCTTAACGCCCAAAGAAGAAAAACTCTGATATTTTGACCGAAAGATTTTGGGGCGTTACATAGGATGATTTGGATCCATGATTGAAATTGAGAGATGAATGATAAAAAAATAGAGGAGAAAATAGAGAATTTTAGATGGTGTTCCAAAATATGTCAATATTGGTGTCTATTTATAGAGAATTAAAAAATATGAATTTTGATATATATATATATATATATATGTATTTTAAATACATATTATCCACAATATTTACAATATACATTTTATCCATATAAAATCTAATTAAACAAATAAGAAAATGACATGTGTCAAGATTTAATTGGTTAACCCAAATTGAAGAGTTTGGTAGATAAGGTTGAAATATCAACCCATGTCCCAGTCGGTTGCCATGGTGGAATTTGTTTCCATTTTCTTTTCTTTTTTTTTCTTTTTCTTCATTTTGGTTGGCAACCCTGACCGATGTGGGTAGTCTAAAGAACGGAGAGGCTCTTTTGCAATATAAAGAAGCTTAGGGTTTTAAGAGCAATCCACAATTATCGCACTTCTGAAAAAAAAAATGGAATTTGCAATGACATTAAAATTTTGTCGCTCAAATGATTAGTGTTTAAAAACTTTTGAACTTACTACCTAGTAACCTAGAGAGTTTAAGTGCAGGTTGCAGATCAGCTTACAATACTATTAAGCAATGCTGCTTATTGTAACTCAGAGTTCTTGGCAGTGGAAAAATTAAACTTTATAGATAGAGTCCTTTGAAAAACCTTTCGAAATATAAACTTTTAACAATATGTTTAATGTAGTATGATAGATATAAATACAGCAAGAAATATATAGGAATATAAAAATATAAACAACACACAAGGTCGGTTATAGTGGTTCGAAGGTGGTGTAATATCTTTCTACGTCCACTCTACTTCTTCATGAGGAAGAACTTCGTTAAGTATGTTTGATTTATAGGACTCGACCTTACGAACACAAAACCTAACAAAGTAACACCTACTAGAACTTTAGCTTCCACTTAGGTTGTTGCAAGCCAAACAGACAGACCCATATAGGATCTGTACAACCCACAAAGGGTTATTGCCAAAATTATGACAATATACACACTCAACAATGAACTATCTTCCTATCAACTGGGGATGCCTAAAACAACTTAAGCACACAATACTGAGGTAAAAGTATATGTGGTTTATGTTCTTCAACTAGTGCTGAAACAGTCTTTGGATTTCTGAATTTTAGATTAAAAGCTTGACTGTTTCTTGAGGTTGAGTGATTGAAACTTTGTTGCTTTAAGAACAATTAGAACTTGAGAACTTTTTGCTTATAGCTTTGAGTGTTTGTAGTTTCAGTAGTTATAACAGTTAACTCTTCATCTTCCTCTATTTATAGGAATAGAATTATGCTCGTTTAAGGAGACACAATTCCTTGATTTTGAATCCCCTTCCTTGGTATAGAGCTTGCATTAAATGCGGTCTGAGGTTTGCATTAATTATTTTCTTATCTTGCACTTCAGATCTTTAATGTAGATGAACTAGGTTGCAGCTTTATGCAATTTGTCAGACTAGGTATATACTTCTCATTGGCTCTCTATATTGCATTCTTCAACTTGTCTTTACTGGTTAATTTTTAATTCGTTGAAGTGATTGCTCCTCGGACTGCAATGGATCTTCCTCATACTGCATGATATCAGTACTTTATGACTTCCATGCATCTTGTCTCTTCATTCTTGAGACAACATTTTGTCATGAAATTATTATCTCAAAAGCCTTCTCGTAAATAGTTTTTTGTGACAATGTTGTTGTCGCTGATGTATTAACGATAACAATCATGTTGTCGTAAATAATTCTTTTAATTATTTTTTATGAAAACTTATTGTCAATTTATATTATCAATATTTATGACAATGTGTTATCGTTACAAATAGACTTTTCCTGATAACTTTTGTTATCGCAAAAAAATGTTCGCAAATATTTTTTTTTTATGGTGTTTGTTATCATACGATGATTGATAAAACAATGAAACTAAAGTTCAAACATTAATCTATCTCAAAACGTATATATGTATTATCAATGTATATTATTGAATAAATTAATAGGCTTTTCACATTAACTTTTGTTGTCGCAAAAAATTGTTCACACTATTTCCAACGAGGCAATGTCCAAACAGTAATTATATTGATTTCATATATTTGTGCAATAAGCAAAGAAATAAAAATATATGATCAAATAGTGGAATACAATATTTAGCTCCTAATGATGCGGATGATGTCACGTATGCCTGTAAATAATTGAAAAAATCAAGCAATTATGGGACTAAATTGAAAAAAAACATATAGTTGTGAAATTAATTGTGAGAAAATTCAAAATTGTGGGATAAGGTAAGATTTTATCTCAATATAAATTTGTACCGAACCAACAAAATAACTAATTATTTAAAATAAAATAAAAAATAATAATTATAGCATAATGAATATTCTCAAAACCACCAATTACTTATTTAAATAAATACAAAATTAGCTTATGTGCATCAAGGCACGGATCTAAAATCTGTGTCCCAAACCCAACCCGGTGCGTGGGCCGCCTCCACGAGCCCCACGCGCGGCCACACCATTGTGCACCACACACCACCTCATTCCATGTATAATTCATCCAGCAAAAGTATCAGTTGTATACTCTTAAGGTATTAGTTGCTCATTCAGTGAAAGTATCAGGTGTATGCTCTTAAGATATCAATTGTATACTCTTAAAATATTACATATTTACCTTTATAGTATTAATGCTTATAATATAGGTATTACATATATATACACATTTAAGGTATTACATATTTACCTTTAAGATATTACTACATATAGTATAAGGTATTACATATATGCTCACATTTAAGGTATTATATATTTACCTTTAATGTATTAATACTTATAATATAAAGTATTATATATGCACATTTAAGGTATCACATATTTACCTTTAAGATATTAATGCTTATAATATAAGGTATTACATATGCGCACATTTAAGATATAACATATTTAACTTTAAGGTATTAATGTTTATAGTATAAGGTATTACATATTTTTACCTTTAAGGTATTAATGTTTATAGTTAAAGGTATTACATATTTATCTCCTTTAAGTTATTAATATTGATAGTTTAAGGTATTAGTTGTATAGTCTTAAGGGTATCAGTGTACTGTGAAGTGAGTTTAAAATCTTAAAATTCACTACTAAAAAAAACGCTGATAGACAACGCTTTTTACGCGTTGTCTTTCAAAAAAAAAAAGGGTTGTCGTATCGACCGTTGTCGTAGAGGGGCGCTGATAGACAACGCTTAAAAAGCGTTGTCTTTTCCAGATACGACAACGCTTTTTAAGCGTTGCACAAAAGAGTTGTCATTTGTAATAAATTATGAAATAGGACATTGACACGTCATCATAAAGAACCACCACGCCATCAGACACATCAACATAATGCTGACATAAGCATGACACGTAAGCAGACACGTCAGCATACAACTGACATCAACATGCCACGTCATCGAAGCTGCCACGTCATCAAGAACAATATTGTGTGCTAGCTGGGATTCGAACCCAAGTGCCATGGAGTGCCGGAGGTACTCCCACCACTAGGCTAGTGGTGCTTTATGTGTTAATAGTTTGCTTGTATTTCTTTTAAAAACAATTTGTGGTATTTTTCAATTTTCTATTATCACATATTTTTTTGTTAATTTTTATAAAGTACCATTAATACTTATTAATATAATTCATTGATTTCCATTTTTGATATAAAATGTGACTCAATTAAATACATATATTGTTATGTACATAGATTTATTCAATACGTAAGATAAATAAAATTGGTAAAAATACCTCATATATTATATTAAATACCTAAAATAGGAAAAATTGTTAAACACACATAAATTATACTAAATATCTAAAAATCAACAAATAATCTCTAAAAAAATTATTTTTAGAAATTTAAAAGTAAAAAATAAAATTAAAAATATTATTTAATATAATATATAAAATCTGAAAATTTCATTTAAATAATTAGAAAAATATTTTAAATTATCTAAATACACATAACAAATCTAGAAAAAAATCAAGAATTAAAATTTGTAGGAATATAGTATTTTGAAATATTTATAAACCAAGAATTAAAAAATCTAGAATCATATATATTTGCTGGAAAATTATCTCTAAATATAAAAAAAAAATTTAATAAAATAATTAATAAAATCGTTAAAATTCTTAAAAAGAAAATAGAAGTATTAGTGAAAACCTTTATAATTAGAATTTTTAATCTTAAATAACAAGAAAATTTTTTTTTGTCTTTATTTGTGGATTTTTAGATATTTAATATGATTAATGTTATTTGTAAATAAAATTTCTAATTTTAATATATTTTTATATTTAATTAAATAATATTTTAAATTTTGAAATATATTTTTTCAGAATTTTTATTATTATTATTTAAATAATATTCTGATTTTTTAAATAATATTCTAATATAATTAAACTTTTCAAATATAATTTAATTAAAAAATAATTAATTTATTAATTTTTTAAATGAAAGACAACGCTTTTAAAAAAGCGTTGAACAAAGGGTTGTCTTTTAGCAAAAAATCCGCTGAACGACAACGCTTTTTAAGCGTTGCACAAAAGCGTTGTCTTTTTTTTTTAAAAATTCGCTGAAAGACAACGCTTTTTAAAAAAGCGTTGCAAAAAAGCGTTGTCTATCAGCGAAAAAATGCGCTGAAAGACAACACGTAGTGAAAAGCGTTGTCTTTTCTTCAAAAAGCGTTGTCTTTCAGCGCTTTTTTCATGAAAAGACAACGCTTTTCGTCAAAAGTGTTGTAAAATCTGGAAAGACAACAAAAAGCGTTGTCTTTCCAGTGTTGTCTATTTCAAAAATTCTTGTAGTGATTTCAAATACACGAATTTCATCATCTTCTTCCCCAAAATTTCTGCAAATAATATCATATTATTACAATAATTGATTTTCAATATTTTAAAATCCTTATATCTCCATTAAAAATCCATTCTTTTGCCAATCAAATATTAGATAACCTGTTTCAACATAGCCAACACCCAAAAGAGCAAAGCAAAAAACAACAGTGTAAGCATTCACTAAATAAATTAATAAAATAAATCATAAATTAATACAAGCAATATTGTTGAATGGGATTCTATGTGTTTTTTGAGATCTTAGATTAAAATTTCAGAGTAAGTGGAAGACGTATTGATTGCTAAGTTTCACCGAAGAAGAAATAGAAATGGAGTCTTTCATTGCCAAAACTAGTCTTTTCTCTCGTCGGGGGAAAGTGGCATAGATTTAAAGCTCTTAAACAGATGATCTTGAAGAACAAATTAGTGTTTCCTCAAATACTAAAGAAGAAGAGGAGAAATGAGGGAGGAGGAGAAGAAAAAAAACAAGGTGAAAAAGAGAAGAATAGTAGCGGTGTTGTGAAGAAGAAGAAACAAAAGAAGGAGAAGTCATGGAAGAAGAGAAGACATCATGTAGTTGGAGAGAAGAAACTAGGGCAACGAAAAAAAAAATTATATATATATAGGATGGAGCAGATCGGGTACATAAGCCCTTCTCCTAAATAAATAACAAAGAGTTGACTCTAATCTAATTTTCAATTCACTTGAAATGGGAGAAACTTCAGACCAAATATGTTGACTAAATTCTTTAGGATGTCTGGAAGAGATTTCACCTGACAGGATTTGAACTTCAAAATACTAATGTATGTTTGTTTTTGTATTTAAATTTATATTATAAAATTTGAACACTTTCATTCTACCTATATTACAATTATCTAATCATTATCAAATACATTTTTTCATAATAAAACATAACATCAATCCACCTTTTCTCAACAAATTATTAAATCAACCCACATTTTCCAGCATTGATTTGACATCTACAACATAATATTCTTACCCTATACTAAATCCCCAAACAAACTTACATTTTCACTAATCACCTTAATTACCATAAAATCTAGGATTTCTTTATATAATAAATAAATGAAAATGAAATTTTGTTTTGAATTAAGAACTCAATTTAAATTTTAAGCCTTAAATTGAGAAAAAAGATTAAATTGAGTTCCTTACTGAGAAACTTTAAAAATTGGATCTAGAATTGAGAAATAAATTATAAATTAAATCTCGTTATGAAATTTATTCTTTTTTAGGGTTTATTATTTCACTTTTAAGGTGAAATAAAATAGTGGATTGTATTGGAAGAGATTTTAGTGGATTTGGGGAACAATAACATTCTTCCCCAGATCCACTAAAATCCCTTCCAATCCCTTCCACTAAAATAAATAAACTATATGAGTATGAAGTTGAGATGTTGAAAATAAAATTTTAAAAAGTCTAGTCATTGTTACAACAAACATTATGACAATTACTGGAATAATTTGTGTTTGTCATTAATCACACGTAAACTAAGAGATTTTCTAGGAATAGAAGACATCGTAATGTCCAATGTTTTGGTGAATATGTAAGCACCAGTTCGATTTTCAGTTGCAATATAGTCAATGCAGACAATACATTATTTTCAATCAAGACAAAATTGGTGCTCAAAATTAAATTGTTTAGTGTGAAATTGTTGTATAAGGTTTTTCAAAATGTAAATCGATCTCACTAAAGTTTTCACAACAGATGATCAGTGTATTATTATAAAAACCAAAAATTCACAAGCATTTGTCTTATCCACAAAAATTGAATCCAAATTAAATTCTCAATGAAAATTCAAAATTGTTTTTGGGCTCAAATGTAAGGACAAAATTGGCAGACCAATTACCATTGTGCACGTAGAAGACATACAAAGTAGTTTTACAATATCCTTGTAGTTTACTTATTCTTTCCTTCTAATTCTTAGGCCTTTCGATAAGTCACATGTGTTCTAAGTTATGAATATGCCTTCTTTTTTTTCCTTTTACCAACATGATAATAATATAATTCGATACCATTATTTGTAATTATTCAAAAAATTGTTTTATTTATAGACACATCCAATCATAAGAAGGGACATTTAGTTTTAATGAAATTCATGACTAGTAGGTTAGTGGACTTCCACTACATTGTTGTATTTAAGAGGATTATTTGGAAGTCGGAAAATGATAAAATGTCTACAGCGGGCAACTCTTAATATTTCCACCGATGACGTGTATTAATCTCATTCTTTCATTATATATAAAATGAAATTAATAGACATTCCTAATTTTTAACACATTAGTCATGAGCACATCTTAATGTACTCACAATGAGTAGGATAACAGGGCTGTTTGGAAGGCTACCAACAACATGGGCTCTGAAATGAGATCTTCCCGTTAGGCTTTGCGTGATGGGCCATGCCATAACTTTAGGTGAAACATTGGGCCACAAACTCTAATTTGAGTCAACAAACTTTGTATATTGATTTTTCACTTATTGAAAATTGGTTTTGAAAACGTAAATACATTACGATCACCTACTCGCTCGGAATATAAATTTAACTTTTACCCTTCAATTTCTCATTAGTGTGACTTTAAATCTTTAAATAAATAGTCAAATATATGTGATCAAAACTTCCTACAAAAGACAAAATTGATGCACACTTCCAATTGAATCAAACCATTTTTCTCCATCTCATTGTTGACTTATTAATTCTAATTTAATTAATTAGTCATTTATCCTTCTGTGTGTAAAATTTGGGAAACTCTGAATCAAACCAATTTTCTCCAAATCATTGTTGACTTATTCTAATGCTTAATTAGTCATTTATCCTTCCATGTTGTTGGGATATCTCAGCAGTTATCCTGATAAGACAAAACACAAATAACACAATAAGAGAAGAACAATTTGCTTAAGGTATTGATACATAGTTTCCACATTACATGATCACAAGCTTATCGATACTGAAGGAAAGATCATGTAATGATTTTCCAAGATACAAGGAAAACCAACCTTAGAAGAAGTAAGAACACTTCTGAGGATCAGCATGCTATAGGGAACAACAAGCTAGAAGAAGTATCCTTAGTAGAAAGGAGATAGGATACTGGAAAAGTAGTCAACAGGTTATGAGAAAGCTATTCTGAAAGAAGAACTCAGAAAACAAGTAACTGCTGCAAGAAACCAACAGGAGCTGCAAGAACCCATTCTTGCAGTAGAGACTGTTGAGGATACAGGACCGGACGAGGAGACGGGGTCCTTGCTGAAGACCTCAGGCGAGGCTGTTGTTCAGACAACACTCTCTGAGGATGAGAAGACCTCTGAAGGGGCGGCTGTTGAGACAATACTCTTAGAGGATGTTCGAGAAGAAACTGAGGTAACCACTGTACAGCTAGAGACACCTCATGAGGAGGTTGATGATGCTGCTGCTGCAAGCTCAAAAGAACCTATCCAGGTTACAGCAGCAGAGGTTACTAAGGAAGCTACGTATGTTGAATTCCTCCGAAAGGGCGGCAAGTAGCTGCTGCAAGAAAGCAGTTGCAGCACTGCAGCAAAGTAAGAAAGAACGGCATGCAGCATCTCTGTAAGAAAAAGTTACAGCATACTGCAAGAAAGAAGATACAACAGTACTGTACGAAGATACTGCAAGAAGGTCTAAGTTACAGCAGCGTTGTAAAGAACAAACAGCTGCAAACAGACCTAGGATACAGCGCCAACGACAAACAGTCAACTGAAGAAGTATCCTGTAATCCGAGGGAAGATAAATGCAGTACGAGGAATGAAGATCCAAGCAAGAATAAATAGAGTCGTTCCAGAGAAGATCAAAGTTGCTGACACGGAGCCAATGCCAAGACGCCATGTGGACTGACGCGCCGCAGAAAGCTGCAAGCCGCAACCATCACATTAAATGCTCCAGAGAGAAAAAGTCAAGAAGCATTTAATGCGGACACAAAGGAGATCTTGAGAGATCGTAGTCCACATTCAAAATGGGGAAGTGTCTTCCTTCAATGGATACTTTCCTCCAACGGATATACTCTCAAGATCTATAAATAGAAGGTGTGGCTGATTGAAGAAATTGCTGGACAAAGTTGAGAGGAAACTCACATATCATCCAAAGCTTTTTAAGTTTTCACATGTTCAGCCACTCAACCTTCTAGGAGCAGTCTACAACAACAAAGGAGCTCTCAGAGATCAAGACTGCTTCTCCACTATTCAAGATTTATTTTCTTTTTAACCTTGTTGCTGTGTGCTTAGGTTGTTTTAGGTGTCGAACAGTTGATAGGAGAGATCCTTGTTGTTTGTATAGTTGTCTAAGTTTGGGCAGCTTCCCTATGTGGGAGTGTGAAACCCTGTGTGGGTTTGCCTTTAGAGTTTGCAGTTGCTGTGTGGACGCTGGACTCTAGTAGGTGTTTAACTTTGTAAGTTGATAGATTGTTATGAGTGTCCTGTAAATCAATCTTGCTTAACGAAGTTCTTGCTCGAGGTAGCAGTAGAGTGGACGTAGAAGGGTTACACCACCTTCGAACCACTATAAGCCATAAGTGTTTTATTGTTTTCTTATCTGCGCTTTATCTTTTATATCTATCTCTATCATAAGCATAAAACGTTTTCAAAAGGATCATATTTGAGAAAACCAGCCTTGTGTCTTAAAACCTTTATTTTTCCGTTGCGTATAAAACTCTAAGTTACAACATGCAACACTGCATCCTAGTATTGTAAGCAGTAACTGACTGGCGCTGCAAGTTCAAGTAACTTGCAGAACAGTTTGTTTTAAACAGATTTTCAAAATCGACCAAGGTTCATTCACCCCCCTCTGAACCTCGGACACCACTTGGGACCAACACATGTGTAAGACAATTTAAATTTTGGGAACTCTTCAATATTAAGTACTTTTCCCAAAATCCATAGGTAACTCTTCCTCCATCTAAGACTTCTAGTACATCTTTGATGTGTAATAGTCTATTTTTTACGATAATATATTATTGCAAAATTTGATAATATAAATTGACAACATGTCACAAAATACAACTAAAAAAACTTATCTTGAAAAACATCATGTTGTTAATTTGATAATATAAAATTGTTAATTCTTTTATAAATGATTTTTGAAAATAAAAAAGTTGTATATATATGAATTTTGTGACAATTAGTGTTTTTTTTCATTTTTCTTTATATAAACTAGTAGAATTCACTTCATCTTTGTATTACTGGTTGCATCACCTTGATCGATAAAACCGTGAACCAATGGTTAAATCCGTTCGTCTTCCAATTAGGTCCCACAAACATTATTTCAAATAAATTTTATTTTCATTTATCAAACATGCTTGTGAAATATGGATAAGAGGAAAAATAAATAAAACTAGACAACACAATAATACATTAATTTCCCTACTATCAAGCTAGGGCCAATTTTCATATAAACTAAACCCAACCCTAATCAGGCGGATAACGTCACGTATATTTAGAAAGAAAAAGTATATTCCTTATAAGCCCCTTGGGGTGCCAATAAATACTAGAATAATTCATTCATCAATTTTGTTATATGCATTCTCTATTACCCCGTATAAAGAAAAATATTCAAATTAAACTTAAGAAAAATGTCAGAAATAATTGAAAAGATAGAATAATTCATTCATCAATTTTGTTATATGCATTCTCTAATACCCTGTATATAAAGAAAAATATTCAAATTAAACTTAAGAAAAATGTCAGAAATAATTGAAAAGATAGAATAAATTCATTCATCAATTTTGTTATATGCATTCTCTAATACCCTGTATATAAAGAAAAATATTCAAATTAAACTTAAGAAAAATGTCAGGAATAATTGAAAAGATAGAAGATAAGTTGGGGTTAGGTGACCACCAAGATAAGAAAAAAGATGAACATGAAAAACATAAAGGAGATGAAAAACACAAGGGTGAATCCCATGAAGTGATGGCTGAAAAGATAAACGACAAGATCCATGGCGACAATGACAAACATGGGAAAGACGAGAAGAAGAAAAAAAAAAAAGAGAAGAAATACGACCACGACCATGAACATGGCCACAACAGCAGTGGTGAAAGCGATAGCGATTAAATTTAGGTATTCATTATTGATCAATTATTGATTATATAGCATGGAAAGTTGGTATAAATATTGTTCATCAATTGTATAAGTATATATCTTGTTTATATTGAAGGGATTATTATGATGCGGTTTTATAATTCATTTGCAGGTATATGGATTTTGCTTGAATATGTGACTCCAAAGGTTTTCTAATAGCTAGGGTTGTAATTTACTTTCTAAAGATTAAGAGCTTGTTTGTTTTTTTTTTTTTTCTCTCCTTTTTGAAGCAAAATAAGATTGTGGAAAAGTCCATTTACTAATTTCTACCATGGACTTCTGAGTATAAATATCCATTTACAATTTTTTTTATACAAAAATTCATATGTAACAGTCTTACGGATAGTTACTATGAGATAGAACTTCATTATCCACATGCAACAAACAATATATAATTTGTAGGGAATTATGAATTGTGGTTGACCCGTGAGACGATTATATAAGAGTGGAATTTTTTTTTAATGATTTGTAAACATTTATGGATGAACTTATCACATACTCAAAAATCAATTCAAAAAAAACAACTAATAATTTATTGTAGATATTTTAATAAGAGTTACAATTATGTGCACCAATTGCATAGTGGAATTGGGTGCAACCCGAATTCGATCTGAATCTGCTAAGATTTTATTTTGATTATTTTTTAATTCATATATTGACTTTTATGTTGTATTCGTATAATGTTTATGTTATATTAGTATGAACTTTTATTTTCAAATATCATAACCTTTATGTAATAATGTAACTAAAAAAAAAACAATCAGTGCAATTTACATCAACATACCTTTATGTTATATTACTCATACATTTATGTGATATTACTTATATATGTATATCAACATAATTATACATTTACGTAATATTACTTATACTTTTATATCAACATAAATATTTAAACAAGGTATTACATAATGTAAAAGTGAATGTCATAACATAATTAAAAGCCGTGTGAATGTTATAACTAAAAGGTATGAATATGCTATAACTAAAAGATATACATATTTGTCAAAACATGAACACATAGAAGAGTGAACTGTTAGCGTACACACCTAAGCACGTGAAAGCACGTGAGTACACATGAAACTTGGTTTCATGTGCATCTTAAATTCATGCACCAGTGGCATCAAATTATTTATATTTTAATAATGATAATAATATAATGGCATAAAAATAATCCACTGCATCTTCCTAGCTATAACATTTAACTTATGATATATTGGAATCAGTCAAATGAATACTTCAAATTCGATTCATTGTTAGTTGAAATGAAATTCGGTTTAAATTATTCAAGTACCTTTTAATCTTAACAATACTCAACTTAATAGATTTGTAAGCCTAATTAAGCTTTGTCGAGCCTAAATTATTTTACCATTACACATTTTAATATATTAAGTTAATATATATTTATACATAGATATTTGTATCGACTATTTTAGACATGTTTAATTAAATTAAAATTTGATGATGACACTAGTTTTCTAGTCCTTATTCCCTCACTTCTATTCTCTTAGCTTATTTATAAAAAAAAAAAAAAAAAGACTCATTTTTAATAGAATATTTAATTTATGAAAATTTAAATTTTACTATTATACATTTTAATATATTAAGTTAATATATATTTATACATAGATAATTGCATTGACTCTTTTAGATATGTTTAATTGAATTAAAATGTGATGATGACATTAATTTTTTAGTCTTTATTTTTTCACTTCCATTCCCTTAATTTATTTATAAAAAACATGACTCTTTTTCAATAGAGTATTTAATTTTTAAAAAATTAATGAAAATGTTGGGACGCTAGATTTAATTTGTGTGACGACACTCTTAGAAAAGCGTTATCAAATATATAAAATTAATTTAAAATTTGTAAAATTTACTTACATTTCTAGTGCTAATTAAGATTAGTGACAACACAATATTTTACAATAAGGCAAAAATTTATGTGCATCACGGATATGGATCTTAGATCTGTGCTCCCAACCTAACCAAGAGTGTGAACCGCTTCCATGCGATCACAACAAAGCTAGTGTGCGCCGCGCACTATCTGATTTCATATATAATTGATCCAGTGAAGGTATCAGTTTTATACTCTTGAGGTATCAGTTGTAAATTCTTTAAGTATCAGTTGATCATTCACTGAAGGTATTAGTTGTATGCTGTTAAGATATCAGTTATATAATCTTAAGGTATCAGTTGTATACTCTTAAGGTATTACATATTTATCTTTAAGATATTGATGTTTATAATATAAGGTATTACATATGTACCTTTTAAAGTATTACATATTTACCTTTAAGATATTAATATTTATAGTATAAGGTATTACATATGCACATATTTAATGTATTACATATTTACCTTTAAGGTATTAATGCTTATAATACAAGGTATTACATATGCACTTTTAAGATATTGATGCTTATAGTGTAAGGTATTACATATTTATTTTTTAAGGTATTAATGCTTATAGTATAAGGTATTACATATGCATCTTAAAGGTATTGCATATTTATCTTTAAGGTATTAATGCTGATTGTCACGACCACATTTCTAAAATAGCTAGATATGTAATAGATTTTCATATTAAAAGACCTGTAAGTGAGTGTGTGACTTTTTTTTATATAATAACATAAATAACTTTTCTTGCACGTGAAAACCCGATAAGACTATAATACGTTTTGTAGCAGATACCATAAAGTCAAACCACACTCACTTCTATATCTTAGATATTTATATACATCAGATGATCAAACAGAAGAAGTCTAAGTACTTTATCAAAATATTGTTGAAAGCAAAATAAGCTCATAACGCAGCCCAACAGGTCGTCATCTATGTACACCATCTTCGAACCCGTAGAAACTCAACAACACAGTCAGTAAGTCCATGAGCCTATACATCAGCAGGTTCACCTACAATGCATGAACTATATGAGCTAATAAGCTCAGTAAGCAGAAATTATGCATGCACTGACATACAAATGGCTGTAAGGACTTTAAGAATATCATGAATGCATGGCTTTGATATCTTTTACTATGTTGGGCCCTTGACTCATCTACAGTACATCGGAAAGGAGCTAGCTCAATAATCTCTGTACTTTGCTTTGCTTTAAAGTCATGTTTATGGCCCAATATCTTCGAACCATAACCACGGCTCGCATGCCATAGGCACACTTTTACTATGAAAGCCGTTATCGGCCTCGATGTACTAGTAGTGGTCAACTTTGCTTTAACTTTGCTCTTTGTATGATATGATGTGCACACAGACTCAACATGTCTTCTATGCATACACCTATCTATGCTCATGAATGATATGTACAAAATTCAATGCCAATGCATCATCTTTAATCACACATAAAAAGTAATCACCAATATCAAGAAACGCAAATTCACTATTATCATATAATACAAGTAAACACATAAAATACTATGTTCATGCATTGTAGTTGCAAATGAATTTCTACTTACCTTGTCTTGTAAAATGGTTATTCTCCACCTCTCGTTTCTTTTATGTCTATACCACTAAAGAAAAATAATTTGTGAAATGTTATATTAGATCACTGATAATTATATTAAACAAAAATTAACTTCTAAGAACCTAAAACATCTCCCATCCAGATTTGATAACATTAATTTTAGTTAATATAAATATTATAATATAAAGAATATCAATTAATTTACTAGAAGCCAAATATCCACTGATTTAATTGAATTAAAAAAATGATTTTCCTTAATTTTCCAAAACTTTCAATTGTAAAAAGAATTAAAGAAAGATCATAAACTAAACCAACAACATCTGGATTCAATATGATTACAAGATTTTAATATTAAATCATTCAATTTATTAGAATTTTCCTTTTCAATTGTTTATTTATTTACGATGAACACTAAATCAATATTATATTTATTGTTTCTCACCAACACTATCGTTAATAATCCAAACTAAATCATTAATCTCAAAGATTAGTTAACTTATACAAATATATGATAATTATTCTTACTGTATCAACTAATATCTAATAATAAATTAATTTATAAATCCACTCATGTCTTAGTTAGCCACAAAACAATACATTTTACACACATGTATATTATGTATTGACTGCTTTATCATCTTAAATAACAGTAATTATAAACATAAGATCTTAATTTGGTAAAATTTCTCTTTCTTTCGTCATTATACAAGATATTTAAATCAAATAAAATCATATAATAAGGACACAATTTAGTTTCTTGTATAATTTAGTAAAACTCATGTTTGGTATTTCATAAGTACCTTTCAATTACTAACAGTTAATTAACACAAAATTTAATAAAATTACTACTATTAATTAGATGTTTAATACTTGTGATTATAATAAATTATGATAAACGAACAGAAGTATATTCTTTTAATTAAATGCATCTAGTTAATGATTATATAAGCGCGCACACACATCTAATCAAGAATTATCCCTACTAAATCAAAATACGTACCTTCTTCATTTGCTAAAAAAAAAGCATCAAAATGAGATAAAAATTTCTTGAATTAATATTCCATTACCTGTATTCACCTGTTGCTCTTTATACTAGTTACTCTTTCTTTTCTTTTTTTTTTTTTTTCCATTAGCTTTAATTATCAGATGAGTCATCATATGGGTTGTAGGACACATGCCTTCTCCGCCTATGTTCTTAAATGAAGAGTGATCTTTTTCCTTTTCTTTTGTTTGTATGTGTATGTGTAAGGAGATATTTAATTTTATATATATATATATATATAGGTTGTGTGCGTGTGTATATATTTATATATATAAGAAATTTTAGTTTTTTTTTTCCATTCATAGTTTATACATATTTATATAACTATTATTATTATTATTTAAATCTACTTTTCAATTATTGAAAATTCTTATTATATATTATATAGTAAATATTTAATTTGGGGTGTTACACTGATGTTTAAGGTATTACATATTTATCTCCTTTAAGGCATTAATATTAATAGTATAAAGTATTAGTTGTATACTCTTAAAGTATTAATGTACCGTGAATACACGATTTTTATCATCTTCTTCCCTAAAATTTCTGCAAATTCATAGTTTTCAATCAATAACTATCAAACTGATCAAATCTTTAAAACTGATCAAATCTTTAAAACCACACATAATGTACACATGATGTAAAGTTAGGTGAGATGGTTGTGTACGAATAATAAGATGATACCATACAAATAAAATTAAGAAAAAGAAGATGAGAGTACGTTTATAATGAAGAAAAAAGTGTAGTGTGAAGAAAAGAGAAGAAAAAGAGAATGTGATACAAAATTAAGGTTTAAGAAAGAAGAAGAGAAGTTAAGAGAAGATGAGATAACAAAAAAGAAGAAAAAAAAAAGGCAAAGAAAGAGCCCTGGCGAAAAAAAAAAAAGAAGAAGTAGCAGCAGAGAAGAAATTAGCGTGGAGATAGATATAGGGTAAAAAAACTATATATTCAGCGGGTAGGGACGGGTTGGAGGCACAGATACATGAGTGCTTCTCTTACATTAATTATAAGATTACTTATAAATTATATATTATATATATACATTTAAAACGAGTATCAATATATAATCGAAATTTAAATATGGAAAATATATCACATGTACATTAGCAGTCAATATATAAATATCATTCAATTGTAAACTTTTAGTCAATATTTAAGATATATCAATGCCCTCGATATAAAATAAGTGAAATACCAAAGAAATGTTGATAAATTTCAAATTCAAAATATCATTATCAACAAACATATTAATACTTAAATTTACGAAAACTATCAAATTCCAAAATATCATTATCGACCAACATATCAATACTTCAACTTTTTGAAAATGTCAATACTGACATTTATTCATAAGTATCATTAATTTATACAAATATAATTATCCCCTCTATCAATATTATAGTAATCAAAATTAAGAATATTTTTAATCACAAATATCTATAATTTTGAATTTTCATCATTTCTATCCAGAATTTTTAATATCAAAATCTATTGAAATATTAAATTTATGAAAATATCAAATTCTAATATGTAGATATGATAGTCGCTCTATGATGCTCAATTGTCCTCTAAGTTGTGTTGGTAAGTTGGGTTAAAATCGTAGAATATTTTCTTTGCCTCCTACGTACCAACATTTTTACTAAACTTTTCATTGGGACTTAGCACGAGAAACATTTTATTGTTTCTATTAGAAAGTTCTTATTTATATTTTTAATTGATTTTAGAGGTCCACATTTTTTATAAGGTTCTTATTGAGACATTTCATTGATGTTAGACGGTCCACATTTTTCATATTTCTTATGTTCGGTATTTAGCCCATAAGTAAGTCAACCATCACATTTTTCTTCTTAAACTAAAATTATATAAAGTTAATGATATCAATATCGATCAATATTTTTTCAATATTTTCAATATTTATTCAAATTTGTATTTTTAGATTAAGGATATATGTGTGTGTATATATATTTGATATATTTATCTTGTAATATTTATAAATATTTAGGAAACATATATTTATAATCTCAATACTATCATAACCAAGATATATGGAGGATATATTGAGTTATTTTAACTATTAGTAAATATAAAAAATTGTAATTATTCTTAATTTTAAATTTTCAATTGTTGAACAACTTAAAATTGAATATCAACAACATTTATATATTGCAAAAATAGTGATAATATATGTCACTATCCATCAAGTTGAAATTTATCAACATGCAAATTTGTAATATTATCATATTATGTTTGTTCAAAATATTTATAGTGACAATAAAATTTGAAGTTTCTAGTGCAACAATGAAAATATAATGTATTGTATAATGTTAAAATAATTTATTGTATACTTATTAATCTTGTTAGAATCTACGATGAACATTTAAAAGAAATCAAAATATAAAGTATTCTATAATTATTTTATCTTGTTTGAATCCACAATGAAAATATAATGTATTGTATTATTTAATCTAGTTAAAATATAAACTTATGTTATTAACATTTTTAAAAGTAATTATATCTCATATTTTATTATTATATCAACAAATATATTATGTATTCACCAACGAACCTAATATGTATCTATCTGTTTATTTAAGTAAATTTGTAAAAAAAAAAACTTAGTATTTTCCTACAAAACTTTAATCAACTAGAAATGATCAATAACTCACAGAACATTTTTACTGTTATTGAAATGCAAAAAAAAAAAAAAAAAAAAATCTTCTGAAAATTTTCTTTTTATTTTAACCTTTTCACATTGTAATTTAAGTATTTATTTTCATAGAAATATAAAAATTACTTTCCAAGTTGTAATCTTTAGTAATGATGGGTGTCAAATCCAACAAATAATAAAACTTACTCTAAAAATATAAATTTGAGATAGCAGTGAGTAAGGTCGAATCCACAGAGATTGGTAAAAATGTTATTCTTTTGCTAATTGTGGGTTTTGAGATTTTTCTAATTAATAAATTAAATTAGAACAACTAAATTACCTAAGATGAATTCAATGAATTAAAAATATCTAGCCATGAGACAAATTCAAGAATGGTTCAAGTGTCGATCATAGATGCAAGAATTTAATCTTTCCTTTAATGTTAAATTGGTTATAGACGTTGATACCACCTAATAACCTAATCTTTCCTTAAGGTTCGTTAATCAGGATACGACCTCTAATTACTATCCTAATTAGGAAACAATCCTAGATATCATCTTAAAATTTAATTTACCAATTGCATTAAGACTTAGAAAGAATCAATTGATCTAGCCAACAAACACACATGTAAGTTTATTTAGACTAGATCATATATCTTCAAAGTAGAGAATTGAAAATATTTTTATAATTAATTATGCTAATTGCCACAAGAATTACAACAATTAAATAATTACGGATTTAATGTTCTAATTGGTGATATATTATTCTGACAAATTGACAAAGGATCCTATTTGAACAATTCACCAAAATAATAATAAGTAACATGCACAGAAGATATACGAATAACAAGAAAGAAAGAACGACTCCATGGAGAATTGTGATCCCAAAATAAAAGTTGTAGAGTTTGAGCATAGAATAAGAGTTAAGATAAAAAGAGAAGTTGGAATCCTAATAATAATAATAATAATAATAATAATAATAATAATAATAATAATAATAACTACCTCTGGGATAATTCTAATTGGAAGTTAAAAATAAAAATAAAATAACTTCTGCAAATTTTATCTACGTCTTCTCCTTTTTGTAACTTTCAGATGTTAAGCGTGCCCACACCTATTGTTAAGACTTTTGCAATATCTGAGAATTGATCTTTGAAAATTACGCTCGAATTCTTAGGCATGCCTACGCTTTTAGCTAAAACCGTCACAATATTTTTAAGCTTTGATGACTTCACAAAATTTCTTCCAAATCAATCCAAAATGCCTCCAATATCAATTAAATCCTTATCTTGCCCTACAAAACACAAAGCTTCATCAAAATGAAGAATAAAAGATTAATTGATATCTAAAATAAGGGGAAAAAATATCATAATCAATATACATAAAATATAACTCATCAAGTAATATCTTAGAACTATAACATTTATGAACGGGGATTAACACGCTTAAAATTCAAACTCAAATTAAGTTTTGATTATCCCTAACTAATCTTTTTAATAAAAACATATATTGTAAAACTAATAGAAATATAAAAAAAAATTAAAAAAAAAGTAAAAAAGAGATAAGATGTAGAGAAATTTTTTTTTTTAAATATACATAAGAGAGAATATTTTATTCACTTAAGTATGCAAGTTATTCATTATATTACAAATGAAATTAAAGTGACAAACCACTTATTTATAGGTAAATGATATATCTACTAATTAAATACACATTATGAATCATAATGGAAGAGATAATGGATGAATGTAACTCTTAAAAAATGGAAAGTTAAAAGGCATCTACATAATTGTTTCATAATACTTCCCCTTGAATGTCTGTCATTATATAAAGAATATGTTTCGTTAAAAATCTTACATCGGAAAAATTCAGAGGGGAAAACCCCTACATAAGGTAAAAAGAGTACATATTATTATATGTATTAATTCTCCCCCAATTCAAACATCATTTGAAATCTTTAACCAACACATTTCAATATGTTTCACCAATTTCTTGATTGCACCATTCTTTAATTTGTAACCCATGAGTAAAGAAGAAATTCAGTTAACTATGTTTGATCATATTTCCTTTAATATATTCTTCTTTTAATTGAGCTAAACATACTCTTTTGTCTTCATATGACTATTGGAGGATTCTCATTGTCATGTGATAATCCACAATTCTTTCAAATATGATAGGCCATTGATCTTAGCCAAATACGTTCTTGACTGATCTCATGAATTGCTTGAATTTCCATATGATTTAAAAAAGTGACAATTAGTGATTGTTTTGTAGATCATCATGAAATGATTGTACCATCATATGTAACTATGTATCCAACAACAACATAACCAAGCAATTTAGATTGAGATTCATTTGAAGAAAATAGACCACGACCAATTGTTCCTTGAAGATAGTGAAATACTTGGAGATTCATTTAATATCATTCCAATGTTGTCATATAGGATATGAACTAAATTTTGCTAATAAATTCACTGCACATGATATATTTGATCTTGCAATTATATATAGTTGAGGTGCAATTTCTAAATTCAGGCAAAATCAAGAGTGGTTCCATCTTCTTCTACTTCTATAGTGGTTTAAACCTCGACCTCGGCTCCGGAGTGACTCTGGTTTCAAAATCCAAACAAGAAGATCAATCTGACTCAGTGAACATGAGGTACACCGAATCAATTTCCATGAGTTTGCTGTACTTCATTTGTTGGTGAGTAACGACGTCGTTTGTGCTTGTTGCAGTCGGCAACCGGAGGTTCTATGGGCGCAGCGATCGGACAAGGTATATCTGACGGTGTCTCTGTCGGACGCCAAGGACATTTCGGTCAAGAAGGCATATTCAGCTTCTCCGCGGTTGGGGCTAAGGGCGAGCCCTACAACTTCTCTCTTCAATTTTATGCCAATATTGCCACTCAGGTACTACTCCCTCTCTACCTTATGAACATCAAATTGAGAAAATGGGAAATTGTTATGTCAATAGAAGATTACGAAAACTGTTGTTGATTATAAAATGACTGTTTGTGTTGGTGAACCATCCTTGTGAACATGAATTTGAGAAAATGGGAAATTGTTATGTCAATGGAAGATTATTAAAAAAATAAAAATAAAAAATTACTATAAAATGACTGTTTGTGTAGATGAACCATGGTTAATTTACTAAATGAGTTCCTCAGAGGTTAACAATGATTTAAAAAAAAAAAAAAGGAAGGTTGTTTTGTACATACTTAGTAGAAATTAAGCACCTTTAATATTGGGACTCTCTTAGAGTTCAGAGAAACGGTGTTAGAGCAATTCATACGACGGGGTTGACATTGAAGATGAATGGGTTTTGGTTGATCCATTTGTTCAACCAAGCAATGCAATACTGATATAATTCAGAATCTGGATGCTTATCGATCTTTCTTCATCAGTATCATCATTCTTGCTAACATCAGTATCTGAATATTTTATCAATCTTTCTTTGTCGTGTGTATTCTTAATATTTTTGGGTCTTTCATTAGCATTATCTGTATTATTATTGCTCCTAGATGCAGCTTGTGGAACCTTCATTTATCTTTATTTTCATTTTCGTGCATCTCCCGTTCTTCTGGTTAAGATTTCTGGAAATAGAAAGCCTATCTTCAAGTTATGAAGAATAGAATTGCAGGATGACTCGTTGAAAACTAATACATCTATTTAAGTGTGTTTCGTAATGCAGGGATGTAAGACAAAGATTGGTTTAAGGAATATACCATGCTCTATCCAGAAAGAGCAAAAGGGGTGGTGGAAAAGACTACTGAAATCTGAAGAAAAGCCTGCTCCGTACATTAAGGTTGACTGGAATAAATGGTGTGATGAGGATGATGAAGATTAGGACTGTGAGTTCATCTTACATAACATTGTTGTTTAAGTTTTCAAGCAGTCTTAATATCTGAACTTGACAAGTTAATATTTCATACACTTTATGCATAAACTAGTAGTTTTAGTAAAAGCATTAGTAATGGTACTTATCCATGTCTCATACTGTTCCTTATGAATTAGATCTTCAATCCAAGTGTGACAAGGAATAAGATCAGACTTTTTGGTTGTGAAAATTCTTCTTCTAATTGGCCTGGTCTATCAACCCTTCTTTGAAATTCAGACTTATTCAACAACATGATGACATCTAATACAGGAACCAATTTATGCAGGTTTTATCATCTCTATTATTTTTTAATCTTGTTATTTTACTCTCAATTTTTTGATACGTGCAGCAAATCTGTCTTTTGATGATGATGATACTGCGGTAATTAATAAAATCCCATTTCAATGACCAAATGTAGTAGTGGAAGTCATCAACCATCTTTAACTTGGAATGTATTTTTTTTTTTTTTCAGTATACCGGTCAAAATGAAGAGAGCAGTGATGAAGAAGGGATGCTTTGTGAGTTCAATTTCCTTAACTCCTATCCATGTCACATATGCACAATATCTGATTAATGTCAACTCCTATGGTTGATATGATATGGTCTATTCCTGTTGAGATTATTCGATTATCATCTCATACTCTAAGGATAAATTGATAGCAAAAAGAAATTCAATTTCAGGGCTTTCTTCCATATGCTCATCGTCTTATTAATACTCTGCAGATCTTCCCGATTTGGAGAAAGCAAGAGGTAACTAGAGAAGATCAAGAGCAACTTACATTGAGGTAAGCATTAAATGTCGAGGCTTCTTAATTAGAGATCAGTGTTGTATAGACTTCAATCTAAACTGCATGTAATGAAAAGATGATCTCTAATTGTGAGCTTGAAGTAGCACCAAAATGTAATCTCAACTAGGACATAATTGTTGGAGATTATACAATTTTCTATGGCTTTTCATCTCCTCCATGTATAAATCTTGTCCTACAAAATTACAGTTTTGGTGCAGATTTGAAAAACCATCCCCAACAGGTTCAAATCTTAAATAGTGTAAGAAACAATGAATAGTGAACACTGTATTTTTGTTTTTTGACTTGTATTAGGTTGGATTTTGGTGGATGAATACTTTGAGTTGAGTTTGAATACAAAGAATGTTCCCAGATTTTGACACCCAAAATTGGTTCTTATAAAACTTGAAACAAACATAGGGGGTTCATGGTGTGATAGTGATGCTCCAATGAATGGAGATATTAGAATTACTGGAAATGCTTTCTACTAATCACACATTCAGCTATAAATTTCATTTAGTCATTCAATAATTCTCTAAAATGCTTTCTATTTATATGTGATTAAAATTGAATATGATTTCAAATTTAGGGCAGGAATCCCAACTATAAATCCCACCAATATCTTATATATAATATGATTTACAACCATTTATTTATATCCAATTATATTCAAATCTGATATGTTAACCCTTTTTTTTTTTTTCCCCTTTCGTGTTAACAATCTCAACACTTTGCAAAGGTTTAAAATATTGTAGGGGCATGATGTCACACATTTTGGGCCTAAAACATGCATATTTTCTTTAGACTTGAGGGTTTTCTCTAAGTCTAGCCCACACATTGGCCCAAATTCTTAGTCCACTTGTAAAGAGAAGCATCTAAAATAGAGATTAGGTACTCGGAACAAAGTTCTAGAACTTATCTAGATTGTTCATGTACTTGTAGAGAATTATGGAGTGTTTTAGTGAATTACTCCTAGCCATTAGATCAAGTTGATCTCCATCGTCCATTAAGGAGGTGGCCTAGTATAAATAGGTGTTAGGATCCCCACTTGAAAATCCATCCAAACATTTTGAGTTTGAGTGAATATAAAATATTTTCTACAATCTTTCAGTGTTCTTATTAGCCTTTCACTTGGCACACACAACACTTAGTCGGGAGTCAGGAACTAAGTTGACTTACACAACACTTAGTCACAACACTTAGCCTTTCACTTGGCACACACAACACTTAGTCGGGAGTCAGTCAGGAACTAAGTTGACCTACACAACACTTAGTCACAACACTTAGTCGGGAGTCAGGAGCTAAGTTGACTCACACAACACAACACTTAGTCAACTTACACAACACTTAGTCGGGAGTCAGGAGCTAAGTTGACTCACACAACACAACACTCAGGAGTCTAAGCTGACTTAATTACCATGAGGGCAACATAACACTTAGTCGGGAGTTAGGAGCTTAGTTGACTTAATTACCATGAGGGCGGAAAGGAGTTAAGTTTAGTTGGGAGTCGGGAGCTAAGTTGACTTAATTACCATGAGGGTGGAAAGGAGTTCAGTTTAGTCAAACTTAATTACCATGAGGGCCATGAGGGCGGAAAGGAGTTAAGTTTAGTCGGGAGTCGGGGCCTAAGTTACCGTGAGGGCGGAAAGGAGTTAAGTTTAGTTGGGAGTCAAGAGCTAAATTGACTTAATTACCATGAGGGGTGGAAAGGGGAGTTAGGAGCTAAGTTGACTTAATTACCATGAGAGCGGAAAGGAGTTAAGTTTAGTCGGGAGTCGGGAGTTAAGTTGACTTAATTATCATGAGGGGCGGAGAAGAGTCAAGTGCCGCACGAGACCTTGTTAAGGAACAAATTTGTGACAATTGAACCATGAGGGGCGGAAAGGAGTTAAGTGTGTTAAGTGCCGCATGAGACGTTGAGGAAACAAATTTGTGACAATTGAGCCCTAGGTGGGAGTTATAGCATTGATAGGAAACAAATTTGTGACAATTGAGCCCCTAGGTGGGAGTTATAGCATTGATAGGAAACAAATTTGGAGTTATAGCATTGATAGGAAACAAATTTGTGACAATTGGAGTTATAGCATTGATAGGAAACAAATTTGTGACAATTGAGCCCGGGAGTTATAGCATTGATGCAAATTTTATATGCACATTTGCCCCAATACTCTTTGCTATCCATTACTTCAACATATTATATATGCAAAAGGATTTATAGATAAATAAGTGAAATGTATTATATGCAAAAGGATTTATAGATAAATTTATTCTACGTGATAAATTAACATCACAGCATGAGAAAAAAAATGATAGTTTAGTGGTGCAAAAAAATTAAATAGCATCGACTATCTATTCTTCATGATTAATAATGAAGATATATTTATATAATTTAGCATTATGTAGAACATATTTTTATTATTTTTTATAAGTACAAGTATAAATGATATTTTTTTTAATCATTTTTTATACTTAATTTGTAATTTTTAATAGAAAGTATATGAATTCATAAATTGTATACTTCCTAAATGTTATTGTGTGCAACAATATATCATATGTATATTTTTTTATTATATTCAAGATATATTACAAATCTTTATGATTTTTAATAAGAACTAATATTGTATAATAAAATAAAATTATATAAACACTATGTTATATTATTAACATTGTTACATAGAAGATATATAAAAATTGGAGTATTGTATACGACATATTTGTCAAATAAAATTATGTGATGTTTATAATAATTTTACAATACATATTTAGAATATAGTAAATAAAAATAGTTAATTTACGTTATTTTATATATGTTTGTCGACTTGATTAATAACTCACTTCTTGGTCTTCGACCCCTCAGTCACTACGAACGCCCCCAATCAATACAATGATATATTTATTGAGGTAGTATATGTGTATATGGGGTACAACATTAGAGATAAAAAAAATACTTTAATAATCTATAGTTCTGGAAATCCGATCATTATGTTATTTTAATTTATTCAACAAACATATAATTAATCTTTGATTATATCAACAATTAAAAAAGTTATTAGATGAGATCATATTAACATTCATATACCATATATAGATAATAATTTCCAAGATTTTGTCAATATTATAAATGATATTATTACCATATATATAAATCACGTTTAATCCAATAAAGTTAATAATTTATAATTTATGAAATAATATGTATTTCTATTTTTTGGAGTTAGGAAATGGGCGAAAAAATTTTAGTATTTCTATTTTGAGGGGTAATTGTTATTATATATATATAGATTTGTGTGTGGTCCACTCTGGATATTCGAAAATTAGGTGTAGTGTAATCTACATCAACCTGTTGGTACTTTCATAATAGTAAAAAAAATCTTCATGATGCTTCATTAATTAGTAGTTCATACGTTGAATTTCTTTTTCTACATACCCTTGTTCCAAATAAATGTAGTTTTAAAATTTTGTAAATTGATTTAAGTAAAAAGTTGGTAAAAGAAACTGGTCAACTCTTATTTAATTGTAATTATTAAATGTAAAATTTTCAATAATCAGTTTACATAACATTTCATGTTGTGGTGAAGCACTAAATGAAAACAATTTTGATAGGATATGAACTTCTTTCACGCAACAAAATATTGGCATCAACATGCTAGATTCTTTAATTTTAATTTTAATGGTATTTCTATTTTCTAATTTCATGTAGATGATTATTGTACACTTTTTGTTTAAAAAACTCTTTCTAGCTAGACTAGCTTATTTTTAGCCATTTTTGTTAATTATATCATTTTTAATTTGATGGTGCGAGTTAAGTTATATGATGTGGGTTTGAAATGTAAATAAAATGATTATTTAAGCAAATGTGGTATGAATTGATGTATTGTATATGTATTCTTCGATGGTACGAGTTCATGTCGTAAGTGATACATATATGAAATATAAAAATCCGCAAATTAAATTGGCAAAATTAAAATAATAAATTTTAAATTTTTTTGTGCTTAAAATACAACATTTTCCAACATAATGTGGCTAAAAGCCCAAATATTATTTCACAAGGTTATTGATCTCATCATTATAAACAAAAGGCATCATCAGGGTATCTTCCCCACACAACATGAAAATAAAAAAAGGAATAAATTATGTATGTGCTTCATAAACTCATATTCTATGTTGTTCCAATGAAAAAGAATTCTTATATTTTTCTTCACTTCCAAATCATCACAAGGCAATGAAAAAGACCTAAAGGAAAAAGGCCCATAAGAAGATGAATTGTATACTAATTTCTCAGGCAAATGGGACAGAATAGAACAAGTCTTTTATTGATTTTAACACCACCAAGTGGCATTGCCTCGTCTCCAGCCGGCTCCCTTCTCTCTCTCTCTCTCTTATATATTCACCCCTATCTCTCTCATACGTTTCTGAGTTGCATGACATGAACCACACCACTATACGATCTTGAAATTAAGAGAAAAAAGAAGCTCAAATGGACAGATTAATCAGCTTAGAGCCATCCAATGTTGTGACCATCCGAGTCGAGCCAAGCCACAAGTGCAGCGGCTCGCTGACTCTACGCAACGTCATGTACACGATGCCGGTGGCGTTTCGGCTCCAGCCGATGAGCAAGAACCGATACGACGTCGTTCCACAGTCTGGGATCATAATGCCCCTCACCACTCTTACTGTGGAGATCACTCACCACCTTCCTCCTAATTCTTCTCTACCTCTTCGATACCCTCACTGCGACGACTCGTTCATCCTGCAGAGTGTGGTGGCCCCCGGTGCAGTGATCAAGAACCCCTCATCCATGTACGATTTGGTTCCCAGTGAGTGGTTTACTAACAAGAAGAAACAGGTGTACTCGGACAGTGGTGTGAGGATCATGTTTGTTGGATCCTCTGTTCTGACTCAGCTTGTTATCAAGGGTTACATGGATGAGATCAGAGAAGTGCTTGAGAAGAGTGATCCTACGTGGAAATCAGCTGATTCTGTGGACTGTGATGGGCAGTCATTGCTTCAGATTGCTATTGCTCAAGGGAGGCCTGATTTGGTCCAGTTGTTGCTCGAGTTTGGGTCCGATATCGAGGCTTGTAGCTGGGCCGGGTCGAGCCCTCTCGAGGCTGCAGCCGCCTCAGGCGAGGGCTTGATCGTTGAGCTTCTATTGGCCCACAAGGCCAGCACAGAGAGGTCAGAGTGCTCGACGTGGGGCCCGATTCACTTGGCTGTAGGAAATGGTCATGTTGATGTTTTGAGGCATCTTTTGCTAAAAGGAGCTAATGTGAATGCCATTACGAAAGACGGAAAAACGGCTCTCCATCTGGCGGTGGAGGAGCGGAGGATGGATTGTGTGAGGCTGTTGTTGGCTAATTTCGCACGAGCTGATGTTCGTGATGCGAGCAATGGGGACACCCCGTTGCACATGGCATCGAGTCTTGGAGATGAGCAGATGGTGAAGATGTTGCTTCACAAGGGAGCTAATAAGGATGTGAGGAATAAGGTGGGTAAAACGGCTTATGATCTTGCAGCCGAAAACGGGCACACGAAGCTGTATGATGCTCTCCGATTAGGGGACAATTTGTGTCTTGCTGCAAGGAAGGGTGATTTGAGGATGGTCCTTAGGTTACTTGAGAATGGTGCGTTGATCAAAACGGGTGGAGTGGACTCCACCGGGCGGCGTTTAAAGGCAGAATCGAGGTGGCAAGGGCCCTCATTGAGAAGGGGATTGATGTCGATGGAAAGGATAAAGATGGGTATACTGCCTTGCATTGTGCCGTGGAATCGGGCCATAGTGAAGTGATTGATTTGCTTGTGAAAAAATGGGCTAATGTCAAAGCCCGAACGAATAAGGGTGTGACGCCGTTGCAGATTGCTCAGTCGTTGAAGTATTCGGGGATTGTGCATATACTCGTACATGGAGGTGCTACGAAAGAAAAAAGGTGTTTTTAAATATTTACACTTTCTTCAGAGTCTTTCTTAGCTTGATAGTTGAGGTTGATACGTGCCTAGTATAAATTAAAATCCCTTTTCACTAATATTGATAAGATGAGTTGGTAAACTTCCCACGACGAGCTCAAATACAGCTAGTAGTTGTTGACTAGGGATTCTCCTCCAATCTAATTGGCTTCTTTAATATTGAAAATAAAAGACAAGTTGTTGGCTTGAGATCGAGAGAGTGACATGAAATTTACCAAGAATTTAGACTTTGATAATCGTTGTTATATATAAACTTTAATTTATGGTTAGTTTATGAGTTTAAAGATAATTAAAATTTTCATAAAATATTGATTTTCTACAAAAAAAAAAAAAAAACGATCATAACAGTAATTTCGGCTATCTTAACTATTAATTAGTATAACATTTATATGAATGCCCAGAAGTCAAACAATATGTGAAGGGAAGATCATAAACACAACTCATCCCCACCAATCAAGAAAATTTAACTATCATTCAAATATAGTTGAATGATTATGTTGTACACTAGAAACGTGAATTTAAATTCAAAAGGAAAAATAAATGTTTTCTTTAATCTTGATATTGTAAGTCTTGAACTGGTGTGTAAGTGTAAAGCATGCATATATATATATATATATATACTCAGCAAAATGAAATAAAGGAAAAGGAAGTTCAGCATATATTTGGCTAAGTAAAGAAGAAAACGTGTCTTTACTTATAAAAGCGTGTTTACAAAATGCGATTTCAGACGGGTAAGTTAGTTATATTCATAATATTTGTTTCTTGAGTTTGTTTTTGCAGGATCCAATCAGCTAACTTGTGAGGCAGTTTTCTCTCTCAATACTTAACGGAATGAAGAGCGGTATGAAGCTACGTGATCTATATATATTGTAGTTTACTTCTTGTTTAGTATGTAATTCATTTTGTAAATTGTAGAGAGAGAGAGAGATAAGCCTGCAAAAGTCTTAGCGCAGAATAGGGTTTGTTTAGTGTTTTGTGATTCAAACACTTTGTAATCTGTGATCTTTTAGTGGATTGTTCTTCTTCAGTGGATGTAGGCATAGTATAAGCCGAACCACTTAAATCTCTCGTGTTGTTTTCTTTGTTCTCGTTTTGATTCTCCATTTATTTGAATATTCGAATTCTTGGTTGATTGATTTCATTTTGGTTTGCATGTTGTGTTGCATGATTGTTTGGTTTGGTACTTGATCAATTTATGAGAATTGGCGCCGTCTGTGGGAAGCTCAGCGATCAAGAAATGGGATCAACAAGATTCGACATTGAAAAGTTTAATGGCACTGGAGACTTTGGGCTTTGGAGAGTGAAAATGAGAGCTCTGCTCGTTCAACAGGGCATGGCTCTAGCTCTGAAGGGGGAAGAAGATCTCCCTGAATCCATGAAGGCTGAAGACAAGACTATACTCCTTGAAAAGGCGCATAGCACAATCATCTTGAGTCTAGCAAACAAAGTGCTTCGAGAAGTGGCCAAGATTGACACTGCAAAGGGTGTTTGGGAGAAGCTTGAGAGCTTATACATGGTGAAAACCATGGCTAACAGACTCTATATGAAGAAGAGGCTCTATGCCTTTAGGATGGGAGAAGAGAGATCAATTCTTGAGCAGCTTGAAGAGTTTTATAAACTCTTAGATGATCTTGAAAACGTTGAGATCAAGTTGGAAGAAGAAGACAAAGCCTTAATGTTTCTCAATGCCTTACCTAAGTCATTTGAAAACTTCTGTGATGCAATTCTCTATGGGAGAAAACACTCCATTACACTTGAAGAAGTAGTAACTGCTCTCAAAACCAAAGACTTGTCCAAGGGTTCAGATTCTGAGCCAGGGGGTTCAGGAGAGAGCTTTATGGTTAAGAAACATGGAGGCAACAAGAATCAATTCAAGAAGAACTTTAACAACAACAAGAAGAAGACTCCTAAATTGAGTCAAGAATCCAAGGAGGATATTGAGAAAAATAGGTGTTTTCACTGCCACAAACCTGGTCATCACAAAAAGGATTGCTTCAGACTAAAAGGGAATAAGAAAGGGAAGCCAAATCCATCTGGAAAACAGGCCAATCCTACAACTGAGGCATCCAATCCCAACACTGGATATGATTCTGCAGAGGTATTAGCTATCACCTCTAATGATACTAATAAAGAATGCATCCTTGATTCAGGGTGTTCCTTTCACATGAGCTCTCATAAAGAGTGGTTCAGGGATTTGGTCATCAAGGAAGGAGCTGTAATGCTTGGAAATAATAAGACTTGCAGGATAAAAGGAGTTGGATCTATTCCATTAAAGATGAATGATGGATCAGTCAAGATTCTCTCCAATGTCAGGTTTGTTCTAGAGCTGAGGAGAAATCTTATCTCTCTTGGCATGCTAGACTCTCAAGGCTTCAAGCTATCAGCTGGAGGTGGAGCTATGCAGGTTTTAAAGGAATCAAGAGTTGTGATGGAAGGAGTGAAGAGGCATGATCGATATTACTTGAATGGAACTACTGCTATTGGTGGATCTTATTCAACAAAAGAGATGGATAGAACTCTTATATGGCTTAAGAGGTTGGCTCACATCAGTGTACAAGGTCTGCAAGAACTTCAAAAACAGGAAGCATTTGGGAAAGACAAGATCACTGGTCTCGACTTCTGTGATCACTGTGTTATGGGGAAAGCTAAGAGACTGAGGTTCAATTCTGTACACACACCACTCAAGGAAGGTTGGATTATGTTCATTCAGATTTATGGGGTCCAACTAAGGCACAAACAAAGAATGGTGGAAGATATTTTCTATCCATAATTGATGATTACTCAAGAAAGGTTTGGGTGTTTGTTCTTAAAAGTAAAGATGAGGCATTCCAGAGATTCAAGGAGTGGCTGGTTCAAGTAGAAAATCAAACTGATAAGAAGCTCAAATACTTGAGAACTGACAATGGCTTAGAGTTTGTATCAAATGTATTCAACTCATTTTGCAAAGAGAGAGGAATAACAAGGCACAAGACAACTCCATACACTCCTCAACAAAATGGACTTGCTGAGAGGATGAATCAAACTCTTTTAGAAAGGGTCAGGTGTATGCTACTGAGTTCAGGCTTAAACAAAAGTTTTTGGGGAGAAGCAGTTACAACAACAACATATCTAATCAATAGATCACCTTCCACAACAATTGACTTTAAGACACCAGAGGAAATGTAGAATGGAAGATTGGCAGATTATTCAAGATTTAGAGTGTTTGGATGTTTGGAATATGTTCATGTCAAACAAGATAAGCTGGAATCAAGGGCACTAAGGTGTGTTTTTTTGGGATATCCAGAGGGAGTGAAGGGTTATAAGTTGTGTTTAGAGGAGAATAATCAGAAATGCATCATTTCAAGAGATGTCATATTTGATGAATCGTACATGCCTCTAAACAAAGATAAAGTTAAACAACAAGTTGAGATTGATAATGACAGATCAATGCTTGAGGTGGAGCCCCTTCAAATCAGTTCAAGTGATCAGCATCATCAAGAGGAGACTGATGAAGAAGATCAAGAGGAAACAAGCCAAGGAGATCAATCTCTATCTAACTATAAACTTGCCAGAGATAGAACAAGAAGGTTAGTTAAACCTCCCATTAGATTTGATCAAACTAATTCAGTTTCTTTTGCTTTCCTTGCAGCTGAAGATATAGAGTATCAAGAGCCAAGGAATTACAATGAAGTTGTGACTTGTAAAGAGAAAGAAAGGTGGATAACTGCCATTGAAAATGAACTTGATTCTCTAGCAAGGAATGAAACAAGGATGATTGTGGATAAACCTAAAAATCAGAAGCTAGTAGGATGCAAGTGGATTTTCAAGAAGAAAGTTGAAGTTTCTCAGAACAATAAAATAAGGTTCAAAGCAAGATTGGTGGCAAGAGGTTTTACACAGAAAGAGGGTGTTGATTACACTGAAATTTTCTCACATGTGGTTAAGCATTGTTCAATTAGAATACTACTTGCTATGGTGGCTCAATTTGACTTGGAGTTGCATCAAATGGATGTCACTACAGCCTTTCTTCATGGAGAATTGAAAGAACATATCTACATGAAGGTTCCTGAGGGTTTGGTGATATCAAACTATGATGAGAAAGCTTGCTTACTCAAGAAATCACTCTATGGATTGAAGCAATCTCCAAGGCAATGGTATCTCAGATTTGATGAGTTTATGAAAAGAATTCATTTTACTAAGAGCACGTATGATAGTTGTGTTTATTTCAAGTTTGATTCAAATGCATCTTCCATATATTTGTTATTGTATGTTGATGACATGCTTATAGGTAGTGATTCTAAGATGAGCTTGAATAAGATTAAATGCTTGCTTAACACTGAGTTTGAGATGAAGGATGTAGGAGAAGCAAAGAGAATATTGGGAATGGATATTTCAAGAGATAGGTTAAGAAATGAAGTTATTCTTGGTCTTAGCAACTATTTGAAGAAAGTCTTGATAAGATATCAGATGAATCAGAGTAAGAGTACTTCAATTCCCATTGGACAACATGTGAAACTTTCCAAAGATCAGTGTCCAAGTACAAAGGAAGAAGAATATAGAATGAGTAAGATTCCATACTCTAATGCAGTTGGGAGCATGATGTATGCCATGGTGTGTTGTAGGCCTGATTTGGCATATTCCATGAGCTTAGTTAGCAGATATATGTCTGAACCTGGAATAGCTCATTGGGAAGCAGTTAAGTATGTGCTTAGATACATCAATGGTTCAATAAATCTGGGGTTAAGATTCAAGAAAGCAACAGGTTCTAGCACCCCTATTGTTGGCTTTGTTGATGCAGACTATGCTAGAAATATGGATACAAGGAAGTCTTTAACAGGCTATGTATTTACTTTGTTTGGGACAACCATTAGCTGGAAGTCAACACAACAAACTGTAGTGGCTTTGTCTACTACTGAGGCAGAGTTCATTGCCTTAACAGAATCAATAAATGAGGCACTTTGGCTTAAAGGAATACTCTCAGAATTTGGAATCACTTAAAAGTGTGTTGGCATATATTGTGATAGTAACAGTGCAATCCATCTATCAAAGCTTCAGGGCTTCCATGAAAGGACCAAGCATATTGATGTCAAGTTATACTATGTGAGAGACATCATAGAGAAGGACGAAATCAAAGTTTGCAAGGTAGCAAGTGAGGAAAATCCATCAGATGCATTAACCAGAGCTTTGTCTTCTGCCAAGTTTCAGTTATGTTTGAAATTAATTGGATTAAGAAGAAAGTCATCTACGTGTGGAACTTGATATTTTGGTGGATTGATCAGTGAGAGTATAGCATGCTTTAAGGTGGAGATTTGTAAGAGTAAAGCATGCATATATATATATATATATATATATATATATATATATATATATATATATACTCAGCAAAATGAAATAAAGAAGGAAAATAAAGGAAAAGGAAGTTCAGCATATATTTGGCTAAGTAAAGAAGAAAGCGTGTCTTTACTTATAAAAGCGTGTTTACAAAATGCGATTTCAGACGGGTTAGTTAGTTATATTCATAATCTTTGTTTCTTGAGTTTGTTTTTGCAGGATCCAATCAGCTAACTTGCGAGGCGGTTTTCTCTCTCAATACTTAACGGAATGAAGAGCGGTTTAAAGCTACGTGATCTATATATACTGTAGTTTACTTCTTGTTTAGTATGTAATTCATTTTGTAAATTATAGAGAGAGAGATATGCCTGCAAAAGTCTTAGCGCAGAATAGGGTTTGTTTAGTGTTTTGTGATTCAAACACTTTGTAATCTTTGATCTTTTAGTGGATTGTTCTTCTTCAGTGGATGTAGGCATAGTATAAGCTGAGCCACTTAAATCTCTCGTGTTGTTTTCTTTGTTCTCGTTTTGATTCTCCATTTCTTTGAATATTCGAATTCTTGGTTGATTGATTTCATTTTGGTTTGCATGCTGTGTTGCATGATTGTTTGGTTTGGTACTTGATCAATTTATGAGATGGTGTATAATATATATATATATATATATATATATATATATACTAGTTGAGAACACGTGTGTTGCACGTGGAGACACAAACTCGTGAGAACCATTTTTTGGTTGATTTTGTGGTTTTTTTCCCTTCACTTGTTATTTAATATTTTTTTGAAGTGTGTTTAAATTACTTAACATTTGATTATTATAAGTTAATGTCTTTTCAATTTAATATAGGTATCATAACACCAATAATTTATTAAAAACATATTATTCGATTAAAAAATTTTACTTCCACTATTCCTAATAAAAAAATCTAAAACGAAAGATTATAATTCTAATTTAACCACTAACTATATCATTTCTTGTTTGATCTTCTTTTCCGTCTTAATCTTCTTTTTTCGTGATTTGGTTAATAAATCTTTAATTGTATGATCGTCATCACCACGGGATACGTGGATGCATTCCTTATTTTTTGTCTTCTTAATTCTTCGTTTTTCTTGTTTTCATCATCTGTTGTAGCCACTGTTACTGTCGTTGTCGTGGTTGTATTGTTGAATTTATCATCTCTTATCTCCACGGGTTCCAGCTTTTCTATTGCTTCAGCTACTGCACTCAATCTTCCTCCTTCAACTTTCGTATTGTAGTTTAGGACAATTAGAAAACAAACCTCACTTGCTCCTTGTAAGAATAGGCATTGGTTAATAAATAAATCAAATCAAATACAATTGAAACAAAGATTCAAATAAAACTAAAATAAACTTGACCAGTATCAATCGACTTGACAACCTGGCGTTACTTTTAATTTATTTTTCTTTCAAATTGGTCAGTGCACAATTTTTTCTGAAGTATAGAAAAAAAATGTAATTGGAATCCGCTTACCTCTTCATCCATCATTATCATTTTTTGAATTTTCACGGAATTGTTTTTCCCGCAACATACTTGATGGCCAACTCATAAAACCTTCAATCGTATTAAATTTGCTTTTTCTCCAATTTACAAAAGTCTTATGGGTACATTTGTTTATATCATCATGTTTTATCTTGTAGTGTAACTCCCATAAGAGAACCACACAACATAAATCGCTTATCAAAATAACAAAATATTACAAGCTAATATTTTATAAGTGTTGATAATGAATGGTTTAAAATAAAATCAAACCTTACACAATACAACGTGGTTAATGTCAATTTAATTCTATTTTTTTTGAAACCGTAAAAAATAAATTAATGATTATCTAATTGCATTCATACAAAGAAAGGAAATCAGAGAAAAAAAATAGCATGATATGTAATATGTTTATGAATTGTCGATTCAAGACAAAGTTTTATATTTCAATCTTAATTTCATGCATATCTTAATGTAATAAATTTCAGATAAATAAAGGTGTGGCCAAATATATTAATTATAGACTAAATTCCAGATAAATAAAGGCGTGGCCAAATATACTAATTACAGACTGATATATGTATTTACAACTTGTTTATAGGTGTGCTTGTTCTATGCTACATAAATCATATTATGCTATTTTGAACAATGATAACAAGGAAAGAAGTTCAGACCTCGAAAATACAAATATACAAATATTATAATATTAATAAAAAATAATCAAGGAATAATGACAGATTTCATCATTTATTGACTATGCATCAGTATTATTTTACTAAAAACAATATGAAAAAAAACTAATTAAAACCTCCAATATATGAAAATTAAAAAAACCAGAATCCAAGAAAAGGTCATGTAAGAAAAAATAACGAAAATATACAATCCTCATGAATTTCACACTGATCACAAAAAACATTAAATAAATTTGAAGACAAACCACTATCACCAATGATGAAAACCTTGATGAGATAATCGTAATATGATTGTGTTCCTGCCAATGGTACTTGTTATGTTGTTGTGTAAGTAATACAAATATGTCATATATATATATATATATAATGTGTTCATATTAAATTAGAATTCTAATAAACTTCTAATGCAATTAGATATAAAGAGTTTTTCTTCATTAGGACTCTAAATTAAAGTCCTAATGAAATTCTAATTAAATTAGATATATAATTTTTTTTAATTAGGACTTTAATTTACTAAGCATTAGTTAGGATTTTAAATTAGAGTTATAAGAAATTGGTTTCATAACTCTAAATTAAAGTCCTAATGAAATTCTAATTAAATTAGGACTTTAATTTACTAAGCATTAGTTAGGATTTTAAATTAGAGTTATAATAAATTGTTTTCATAATTAAGTCAAAATTTTGTTAATCTCCACCATCCAATTTTTGAAAAAACGACCTCCTTAAAAAAATGAAATTTTTTATTTACAACCTACAAAATCCATTCATACAATTACTCTCTAAAATAATTATACAACCTACAAAAAGAACTCATCTACTTGCTGATTTTTTTTACGTGCATGAATGTGTTTATATGAAATATAAAAGAAATTAATTTTTTAATATCACTTTCTGTAACCGATAAGAATTTCTTATGTCTTCGATTTCATATATAAACTAAATCTTTTTTTTTCATTTAATAATCCATTATATCTTCCAATCCAATATTTCAATTCTCAACTAAATCCTTTCAATTATTGATGTCACCTTCATATTAAATCAAATTAAATTAAATTAGTCATTGAATTTTAAAGAATTGGATGTAAATTAATTTTCGTATAAATTGATATTATTAAAAAATATGCTTATAATATATCATTGAAAAGCTCTTTGAATATATATTAATATAAGACTAATTTTAGTTTAAGATTCAAAATGTTCAAGATTACAAAAGAAAAATAATCAAAACATGTACTTTTTTTAAGAAGAGTTTGAAATATAAAGGACTCTTGTTTTTTATAATCAAATAGAAAAATAAAATAAATATTAAATTACGTTACTATCCCTAATAAAGAGTTTTCTTTCATTAGAACTCTATTTTAATTTGATTTGATTTAATTATGTAAGAAATCCCTATGACTTTGATTTCATATATAAACTAAATCTTTTTTTTTTCTTTTAATAATCCATTATATCTTCCAATCCAATATTTCAATTCTCAACTAAATCCTTTCAATTATTGATGTCACCTTCTTATTAGATCAAATTAAATGAAATTAGTCATTGAATTTTAAAGGATTGGATGTATATTAATTTTTGTACAAATTGATATCATTCAAAAATAGGCTTATAATATATCATTGAAAAGCACTTTAAATATATATATATATATATATATATATTAATATAAGACTAATTTTATTTTAAGATTCAAAATGTTAAAGATTACAAAAGAAAAATAATCAAAACATGTAATTTATTTAGAAGAGTTTGAAATATAAAGGACTCTTGTTTTTTATAATCAAATAGAAAAATAAAATAAATATTAAATTACATTACTATCCCTAATAAAGTGTTTTCTTTCATTAGGACTCTCATTTAATTTGATTTGATTTAAGTATGTAAGAATTCCCTATGACTTCTGAAACGCCCCAAAATCTTTTAGTCAAGATAGCAAATTTTTTCGTTTTTTGGGCGTTAAGAGAGAAAGGGGAAAGAGGGCGTACATGATATAAAATAGAAAGAAACAGGAGTGGATAAGAAGCGGTACACTTAAAACATCGGATACAACCGATAAAAAGGAAATTTGAAAACCTTGCACAGCGGAAAAACATCAGGATCCTTTACAAAGAAGAATACAGTTTTCTTTTACAATCTAGCAACATATCTTTAAAAAGGTAAAACCGGAGGATGGACTCAACTGATAGGGCACCCCTCTCTCTACGCGTCAAAATTCTCTTCTTCTCCTGTAGTGTGAGTACAGGTGGGGGTGAGTGCGTTGAATACACTCGTGGATATAATCTCCAAGTTTTAATATTATTAAGCAGATACACAAATCAAACATATATATACATTCGGCAAATAAACACATCACATATAAGGCATGGCATGTAATCGTTTCCTTAACGGACGACCTAGCTATTTCCCAGCCCATTCCCAGGTAGTGGTGTATTCACGGACCACCCTGTCCCTTCCTAGCGGTGTATTCACGGACCACCCAGTCTCTTCCTAGCGGTGTATTCACGGACCACCCAGTCCCTGCCTATCGGTGTATTCACGGACCACCCAGTCCCTGCCTATCGGTGTATTCACGGACCACCCAGTCCCTACCTATCGGTGTATTCACGGACCACCCTGTCCATCTCTAACGGTGTACTTACGGACCACCCTGTCCCTTCCCCACAATAAAACAATACGTTCACAATATTCACAGTAAAAAAAGTTCAACAAAAGATTCAACATTTCATATATCAAATAGGGAAAACAGTAAACACTTAAAGTTTAGAAGTTACCCCCACATACATCATATAATCACAGTATTTAGTATTCCTCAATCATGCTTATAAATATGGAAGACTGCAAACAGATAAAGGTTTAGAATGTACCCCCACTTACATAATATAATCACAGTATTTAGTATTTCTCAATCATGCTTGGAATAGGGAAAACTGTAAACAGATAAAGGTTTAGAATGTACCCCCACCTCGTATAGTGGTTACCACGTGAGTAGATAGAACAGTACGTCTGATAACCCAACACCTCAAAGCTTAGTCCAACAAGTATCCTACACATTTACGGTGTTTCTTAGATCTTTTAATAAATATATTTAAAGCTGTAAAAGTTTCCGGCGAAAGAAAAGATCGTAAAACCGTGTCGGATCGAGAGATCTAAAGATTGGGGTCGAAGAAACGGAAGTGGAAGAATCAGTTTAGCCTCTGATGTGAAAGAGGAAGAAATTAGGATCGCAACGGAAAAAGAATGAGCTCGATCGGAGTTGAAATGAGCTCGAAAAGTGCATTTTAAGGTTGATGAGTATTTTGGTAATTTTGGTTAAAGGATTGACTTTGACCGGGACCCCCGACTCCCGATAACTCGATAAAAACATCCAAAACGGAACGACGGGTGAAAACGCTCGTCAGTGCTAGCGCGAGTTAATTGAAGAAGAGGGGGGTCGATCTGAGGATCGGTTAGTAGTGAGGGGGGGTCGCTCGTCGGTGCGCATCCGGAGCGCACGGCGCTCGCCCTGGCGCGCGCATCGCGCGCACCCGATCTCGGCAGCTCGGCATCATTCGCCGTGCACTCACGCGCCCAGCGCGCCCGCCTGTGCGCACATCCGTGCGCCCACACCCCGGCGCCCTCGGCAGCTCGCGCACCCGCGTGCGCCCAGCGCGCACCACCGCGCCTAGCTCGCCTGAGAATCAGCTGCTCGACCAGCTCACTTCCCGGTGCCACCAGCTGCGGCGGCGCCGCCCTGTGCCGACGCCACCCGGTCCGCCGGCTACCACCTCCGGCCAACCCCGCCGGAATCCGGCCATGAACAGTAACCCGCTCAACAGCACAAACACACCAAAACACACACAAAACCCTTGCCACCACCACTCAAAACCACTCCGGCCGGTGACCTTTCGACGCTGGTCGCCACTCGAAAACCATCCCAAACTCTTCCCCAACACCCCAACATACCCTAGCACGAGAAAAGAACCAAAATCACCAAGAAACAAGAGAGAAACGGGAGAGAGAAAAGGGGGTTAGAACTATGGTTTAGGGTTTGGAACTAGGGTTTAGGTTTTGGAGTCCGCTTTTCACTGTTTTCCGGCGAACGAGACATTGGATTGGAATTCCGAAAGCTGTCCTAGACTCGTCTCATCGAGGGCTACGATCTGTGCGAAAATCGGCCGAATCCAATAACTTTGACATATTCCGGCCACCGGCTGCGCCGGAGAAGGCACGGCGCCGGCGGATGCACGGCGGCGGTTCAGTGGCGGCGGCTGCGACAGAAAGCGGTAAAGAAAGAAAGAGAAGGGAGAAGAAGAACTTACGTGTTTTCGTCGCTTTCGGCTCGTTCGGAGAAACGTTAAATTTTGAAGTGAATGAGCCCCTATTTATAGATTTTGGAAGTTACCTTTTTACCGTTGTAAAATTACTATTTACCAAAAATATCTTAATTTACCTTCCATTAAAATATTCTTTTTATTTTTACCGTTTATCAAAATTTTACCCTTTCCTTCGTCAATTGAGCTACGAGTCTCCGATTGACCTCTAGTTTGTTTCTATCTTCTTGTTTTTCCGTTGCGCATCTCATGGTATAAAAATATTCTATGTTCCAAGTCTAAGAAAATTATCGATCTAAATCGTGTCAGAGCATATATCTGAAACGCACAGTCGACACATACACAAATAATTATTAAATTATAGGTTTAAATATTTAATTAATCAATTATGCTTCGTTTTTGATCCGGGGTACTACAACTTCAATTTCATATATAAACTAAATCTTTTTTTTTCTTTTAATAATCCATTATATCTTCCAATCCAATATTTGAATTCTCAACCAAATCCTTTCAATTATTGATGTCACCTTCTTATTAGATCAAATTAAATGAAATTAGTCATTGAATTTTAAAGGATTGGATGTATATTAATTTTTGTACAAATTGATATCATTCAAAAATATGCTTATAATATATCATTGAAAAGCTTTTTAAATATATATATATATATATATATATATATATATATTAATATAAGACCAATTTTAGTTTAAGATTCAAAATGTTAAAGATTACAAAAGAAAAATAATCAAAACATGTAATTTTTTTAAGAAGAGTTTGAAATATAAAGAAATCTTGTTTTTTATAATCAAATAGAAAAATAAAATAAATATTAAATTATGTTACTATCCCTAATAAAGAGTTTTCTTTCATTAGGAATCTAATTTGATTTGATTTAAGTATGTAAGAATTCCCCATGACTTTGATTTCATATATAAACTAAATCTTTTTTTTCTTTTAATAATCCATTATATCTTCCAATCCAATATTTCAATTCTCAACTAAATCCTTTCAATTATTGATGTCACCTTCATATTAAATCAAATTAAATTAAATTAGTCATTGAATTTTAAAGAATTGGATGTATATTAATTTTCGTATAAATTGATATCATTCAAAAATATGCTTATAATATATTATTGAAAAGCTCTTTAAATCTATATTAATATAAGTCTAATTTTAGTTTAAGATTCAAAATGTTCCAGATTGCAAACGAAAAATAATCAAACTATATAATTTTTTTAAGAAGAGTTTGAAATATATAGGACTCTTGTTTTTTTATAATCAAATAGAAAAATAAAATAAATATTAAATTACGTTACTATCCCTAATAAAGAGTTTTCTTTCATTAGGACTCTAATTTAATTTCATTTGATTTAAGTATGTAAGAATTCCCGAGTTTTCTTTCATTAGGACTCTAATTTAATTTGATTTGATTTAAGTATGTAAGAATTTCCTATGTCTTCGATTTCATATATAAACTAAATCTTTTTTTTTCTTTTAATAATCCATTATATCTTCCAATCAAATATTTCAATTCTCAACTAAATCCTTTCAATTATTGATGTCACCTTCATATTAAATCTAATTAAATTAGATTAGTCATTGAATTTTAAAGAATTGGATGTATATTAATTTTCATATAAATTGATATTATTAAAAAATATGCTTTTAATATATCATTGAAAAGCTCTTTAAATATATATTAATATAAGACTAATTTTAGTTTAAGATTCAAAATGTTAAAGATTACAAAAGAAAAATAATCAAAACATGTAATTTTTTTAAGAAGAGTTTGAAATATAAAGGATTCTTGTTTTTTATAATCAAATAGAAAAATAAAATAAATATTAAATTACGTTAGTATCCCTAATTAAGAGTTTTCTTTCATTAGGACTCTAATTTAATTTGATTTTATTTAAGTATGTAAGAATTCTCGATGTCTTCGATTTCATATATAAACTAAATCTTTTTTTTTCATTTAATAAACCATTATATATTCCAATCCAATATTTCACTTCTCAACTAAATCCTTTCAATTATTGATGTCGCCTTCATATTAAATCAAATTAAATTAGTCATTGAATTTTAAAGAATTGGATGTATATTAATTTTCGTATAAATTGATATTATTCAAAAATATGCTTATAATATATCATTGAAAAGCTCTTTAAATATATATTAATATAAGATTAATTTTAGTTTAAGATTCCAAATGTTCAATATTACAAAAGAAAAATAATCAAAACATGTAATTTTTTTAATAAGAGTTTGAAATATAAAGTACTCTTGTTTTTTATAATCAAATAGAAAAATAAAATAAATATTAAATTACGTTACTATCCCTAATGAAGAATTTTCTTTCATTAGAACTCTAATTTAATTTGATTTGATTTAATTATGTAGGAGGGTTAAAATTGGCATTATGAAAAATGGACGAAACATTCATACTTATAGTGTAATATATATTTGTGTGGTCCACTCTGGACATTCGAAAATTAAGTGTAATCTACATCAATCTGTTGATACTTCCATAATAGTTAAAAAAATCTTCATGATGCTTCATTAATTAGTATTTCATACGTTGAATTTCTTTTTCTATATACCCTTGTTCCAAATAAATGTAGTTTTAAAATTTTATAAATTGATTTTGTCACGCCCCATTTTACGTTATTACAGAATATTAGAGTTTAAATAATTTCGTTGGGCGTCCAACAACTTTGTTAAAACATAGATTTCCAAAGACAGATCTAAACTTGCAAATAAAGAAAGGTCATCTCGACAATCCTGTTTTATAAAACGAGACTCGTAAGCAACGGAATAAAAATATTTACTTTGCTAAAACTATACAGATTTATAAACGAGGCTTTCCAAAATATTCCAAACTAGCACTTCTTTTATACAAACAAAACAATACCACACCTCTTTCACTTCCCTTCCGAACGACTACAACCTGTAAAATAAAATCACTTAAGGGGTGAATGTATGAAGACACTCAGTGGGTAGGAATTTGTGAGCAAGTAACACATTGAGGGAAATATAGACATAATTCGTTAGCACATAATTGCGGGTTTGAGCCGCCTTGGAAAAATACGGTTCTGAGCCACCGTGGAAAACATTTTTGTGGTTCTTAGCCACCTTGGTGCGGTTCTTAGCCATCTTGGTACGGTTCTTAGCCGTCTTGGTACGGTTCTTAGCCACCTTAGTAAATATTTTTGTAAACACATTGATTCACATTTCATATAACTCACATTCATTCGCACTTCATAGTAACACATATAATGTAATCTTCATTAAACAAACTTATACGTTTCATGTAAACATATAATTTCACATTAACTAATCAAAGAAAATATACGTAATACAGGAATTTACCCCCACCTTTGGTGATTAACGTCTCAAAGAGCTTCTAAGTGCTAAGCATGATTAACCGCGTCCTTCGCCTGAACTTCCTACATGATACATAATCCTCGTCTCAACGACTAAAGGAGTCCATTTATAACTTCACTTAGGTCTCGAATTGAAAGCATTCTTAAACAAGGGTCAAGGGAAAAAAAGGTCCGAAGAAAGGACTTTTGAATGTAAAGAAAGATCGCTCATATCGTTTGGAAAAATGAGTGTTTAGCAATAGATTATGGTTTATCAGGAAAAAGAAAAATGAGAGTTTTAAATATAGTATTTTGAAGTCTCGACTTTGGTGGCAAAGAAAACCCCTCGCACACTTAATTAAAACTTGCAAGGAAAAATATTAATCTTGCAAGAAAGATTAAACTTGCAAAGAAGACATTAAGCTCAAACTTGCAAAGAAGACATTAAGCTTGCGAAATTAAACTTGCAATTGCAAAGAAGAATTGGTCTTGCGAGGAAGAATTAAACTTTGCGAAGAAGAAACTAAGCTTGCGAAATGAAACTGGCAAAGTTGCAAAGAGGAGTTAAGCTTGCAAACTTGCAATTTAAATAATTAAGCTTGCAGGGAGTATATACTTGCGATATCGCGAACAAAAATAACTGAGCTTGCAACGAACGCTAAACTTGTAACTTGCGAAGAAGAAAATAACTTAGCTTGCGAAGAACATTAATCTTGCAAGGGAAACAAGTCTTACAAAGAAGAATTAATATTGCAAAACCAACCCATCATGCAAGGCAACTAATCTTGCAAATAAACCTCTTGCACATACGAAAGAAAATCCTTACCAATGGAAAGAAAACTGTCCTTGCGTTTCTTTCTTGTCTGAGCTCTGAATTGTGATCCAGGAAGCCCATAATGAAGCCCTCAGTGAAAATATTAATTCCATGAAGTTTCAAGCCCATCCGATTTTCGATCGTCTAGAAATTGCCCTCGCAATAGGCTGAAATTCACCATCGCACCACTGCACTGCTACTCTGTGCCCCGACGCATCATATGCCCCTCAAACGGACTCGCCTTAAAGTGAAATTTTGTAGGAATGCTCTCAACACATTGAAGAACACCCCATATGAACAATTTTAGGAAAATCTTTCATTAAGACCTTCTGCTTCACATCTTTCTCCAGTTCAGACGTTTTTACGCAGCTACGACTTTGCAAAATTCCCCCTCGGTCCTCCCCCTCGGTCCTCCGACCTCGGATGGCCACGAAACTTGGTGGAGACATTCTCCATACTCTCTAGTATATGCCATAAAAACAGTTTTCCGGTTCCATCTTTGAAAGTGCCTCAAACGGCATGTCGAGCGCTGCCCGCGCGCACAGCGGCAAAAAGGACAGCAAGCTCCCAGTACTGGCCCCCGGCGCTGCACACAGTGCCACCCGGCACTGCACACACACATACACTAACACACTGTCGGCGCTCCCCCCGGCGCCGGCTCCGGTACGCACGGTCCATGCTGGAGACCAAACCGAGCCCGTATCCGTGACGGGCTCGACGAGAGCTACGATTAATTGCCGAAAAAGGGCGACGGCGGCCAAGCTTCTCCGGTGATGAAGATGGACGGCGGTGAAGCTTGGATAGAGAGATAGAGTAAGAAGTCGATGGGGAGAGAGAAGTGAGAAGGCTGGAGAAAAGCTGTAAATGGTGAATTTGTATGTGTTTTACTGTCCTTCTCTCTTGCTCCCTTTTTCTTTCTTTTCCTTTCTTTTTCTTTCCCTTTCACCTAACGTGAGGATCCTCCGCCTAGCCTAGTTGTGTGGCAACTTCTTGTAAGGAGAGAGAAGTAGGTGATGACTAAGCATTTTTCTTTTTCCACACTTATTTATTTATTTTAATGGGGTGTTATAGATTTAATTAAAAAGTTGGTAAAAGAAACTGATCTACTCTTATTGTTTACCAAATATAGCATTTATGTACATATATCATAACTTTTAAATAAAATTTTTTAGACTTTTTTCAATATAAAAAACATAATTAAAAGTTATATAACTTTTATGTTAACCGAGTATAACATTTATGTTATATTAGTATAACATTTACATACATATATCATAACCTTTAAGTGATATTACTTAGATTTTTTTCACTAGCTATAAGAATTCATATAGTATGGCTTAACCTTTATGTTATAATAATTTAACATTTATGTTATATTAGTATAACTTTCATTTATGTACAAATATCATAATATTTATGTACTTAAAGAATAACATAATGTTATAATATTATAATGAAAATGTTAAATTATTATGCATAAAGGTTATATTATTACAACATAAAGATTTAGAAAGGTATTATAGATCTTTCATACACTACAAAAGGTTATATGAACATAACTAAAAGGTTAGATTCGGCAAACTAAAAGGTTAGGTTCGCCAAATAAAAAAGTTATATTAATATAACTGCAAAATCAGGATTTGAGCTAGGGTTTGGGCTTATGAACGCACGTGTGGACTCATGAGGGACGTGAAATGCACCCTCGAATCGGGTCGAATGAGGTACACAGATTCTAATTATGTGCACCTGATGCAAATAAATAATTGTGTTGGCATTAAATTAATGAAGAAGATGTCATATCTTTGTTTGTCCTCCCAACAATAAATTTCCTAGATTACTTATTCAAATATTGCATGTTAAAATTTTTCAATCAATATTTGGACCATAATTTTTGCCTAACATCACTTGGATCATCAATCGAGCCGAACAAAGTAGGACTCCTATCAGTTTACAATCATATAACAATCCCACAGGCCACAATTAGCTTTTGAGACGTTAATTATATTAGATTGAATCATGTCAAAAAAAATGAGGATGATTATATTATTATACTAGATTGCATGTAATATTCATAATATATATATATACATAATATATATATATATATACACACACATTGGCGGACCTACATGGGAGCCAAGGGGGCACTGGGCACCCCTGGGATTTTAAATAAAAATTAATATTATTTTAGGTATTTTTAAATATATATTTTTTAAAATATGTATATTAATTAATTTTACTTGCATATTATCAAATTCTTATTAATAATATCAATTTTTAAGATTTTTAAGGTAAATTGTTCATATATCTAAACTCATTATTTATTTTTCTTCATTGATTAATGATATTATTTTAATTTATTTGATTATCAATTGTAATAGAATATAATATATTCATTATTTTGGCTTAATAAAGTATGAAGTGATTGTAAAGAATTATTATCATTGATTATTATTTTATGAATTGTTAGCTTTGAGTTAGCATTGTTGATAAGTTAGATGTTGATTTATAGTTTGTATAATAGTAATGTTAATTTAATGATATTTAATAATTCTAATTTTATCTTATCTTTCATAAATAATGAAAAAGTATTATAGAAAAATATCAGTACTAATATTAAAAAGTGTTTCAAAATGAACAACATTCAAAGTTCACTTTTAAATCCAATGAGCGATGTACTATTGAATAATTATTTAATAATACATCAGAAAATAATGTATTTGGAAATGTTAGCAACGAAGGTATCTTGCAATGATTTCAAAATAGAAAAAAATACAACATAAATATTGTAATCGTTTTTTTTTATTTGTCATGTTGAAATGTTATAAAGATATTGATTTTAGATGTTATTTTATAATGTGATACACTAACTTTATCGTAATTTTATAATTTTATTCTTAAAACTATTGTTATTCTTTTATTAGTTGGGCCCCCTTGATAAAAATCCTGGGTCCACCACTGTATATATGTGTGTGTGTGTATATATATATATCGAAATGAAAATTTTTAAAGTTCATATAGCAAAGTGCTAAATTGAATTGCACTTGAAAATTTTCTAATAAGGTTTATGATATGACAGCCGGAAATATCGCAACCTGCAAAATTCATGTGCTTTATATAGTGTAATTAAAACATTTAAAAAAGATAATAGAGTGTTAAATCACGTATCTTTAGGATGTGTTTTTGTATTTTATCCTATATATTATTATTTTTATGATATCCAAACCCTACTAAATATTGATGTTGTAAATATTATATTTCTTGGATAGTTGAAATGTATATTATTTAAATATTAAATTTAAGATCTATATAAAATGAGAAGAAATAAAATTTTTAGGATAAGAATTATCATACAAACAAGAATCGGAAACTGGAAGTTAAAGTTTGGAGCTTTGAATTCAGAAAAAAATCGTACCTATTATCCTACATTGATGAGATGATGTTCCATTTTTATCATATTTCTAGTATTTCTCCCGTGTGTTATTGCACGATTTGTTATATAACATTTCTATTTTCCTTTGGCAGCTTGTCCTGGATCATCTCCCGGTTGATCGTAAGCTTCAGTCTCGTGGCATTTCCTTAGCTTCGAAGTGTCTTTGTTGTCCGGATCTTTCTCTTCTGAGTCAGTCCTCGTTTGAGTCTTCCGATATCGAGTCTATCGAGCATTTTTTCTACTCGAGTCGTACTGCGAGAAGAGTTTGGGAGCATTTCTATAGGATGTTTGGTTTGACACCTCCACACACTGTGCACACACCCCATATTTTGCATTACTGGAGGCTTTTTTCCTCTGGTATGCACACACGTTGCACACACATCACGACAGTTCTTTTGGACTGCTAGAAATGATGGCAAGCACCGGCGGTTACCAGTTCGTGCAGACTCGATCATCTTTCGGGTCATGAGATAGGTTCGTGTTCTCCATCACAGCAGGCTTCTCAGCAAGGAGAGCTGGGGGTGTCCTTCATGTGGCCTCTTCTCTGGGCCTTTACTATCGTTCCAGGCCCCCCGGCCTCCTATTCCTCCGATTGTTTGGCGTCCACCTGACTTGGGTTGGGTGAAGCTGAACACTAATGGGGCTTATAAGATGGCATCGATGGTGTCGGGGATTGGTGGTGTGATCCGGGAGGTGATCTTACAGGTGAGGTGATCCGGGTTGGGTGAAGCTGAACACTAATGGGGCTTACAGGTGAGGTGATCTTTACTTTCCATGAGCGAGGGTCGGTTCTTGAGAGTTTAGCAACGGAGCTTGCGACACTTCATGGGGGTCTCTATCATGTCAGGAGGCTTGGGTTTACCCGAGTGTGGATTGAGCTGGATGCGGTCTTGGTGGTTCAGCTTCTTTCACATTCAGATGCAGGACATTGGAGATTGCAGGGTTCTCTCACATCCATCCGGAACCTCCTCACTTCTACGGAGTTTCGGGTGTCACATATTCTTCGGGAGGGGAACGCTGTTGCAGATTTTCTGGCTAACTTAGGGTGTCAGACTGAGTTAGTTGGATCTTTTCCCCCAGATGTCTTGCCTCGGCGGGGCCAGGTGTTAGCCAGATTTGATCAGTTGGGATGGTCGTCGTTTCGAGTGGATCGAGGGGGTGTTCATACTTGATGTACCTCTTTTTTCTTCTTGTGTTTTTAGTTTTCTAGTTTGTTTATCCTACCTCCTGTCGGCAGTTGTCTTTGGCCACATGTTTCGGCTGTGTTTGTTCGTTTTTCTTTATCTTCTTTTTGATGTACTTCATGACTTTGGGTTTATATGCACAGGTTGGGGGTCAGCCTAACCCCCACCCCGTAGAGTGTTTTTTGGTTAAAAAAACATTTAATAATTTTAATCTTTTTAATACATTATGTAGATATATATTATCTTATCATGAAATATATAATGTTTTAAACCTTTATATTAACAAAAACTCTCATATTTTAACTTTAAATTTATGCCAATTTAAATAATTGTATATGATAATATTAGAAATTTAGAATATAATCAATAACATAAATTTTTATGAGTAGCACTCCTGTGCACCTGATGCACACATATACTCGGTTCGGGTACGGGTTGATCCAGATCTGAGCATTTTTACTGTAGCGCCTCGGACAAAACGATGCATAATCGGCTAATTAAATAATTAAACCCTTAATTATGTGATTTTAATTACATGCATTTCAGAAAATCGAAATTATGCATAATTAATTATAGGAAGTATAGTTTAATAGAAAGGCATAAGTTATAATTATTTAAAAAGGTTCATAATCGAAAAACGAAAAGATAGAAATGAAAATAAGGCCAATCGGAGACCCTCAAACCACAACGAAAACACGAAAAATACGAAGAATTGAAAAAGAGATATTTTCGATCAAAAAGTAAAAATTAAGATATTTTGAAAAATCAAGATTTTTTTTAAAAGGTTGAGATATTTTGAAAAGGTGTATATATAATACGAAACGAATCGTCAAAAGTAAAAAACGTAAGATATTTTTTTCTCGTTTTTCTCTCTTTGCTGGTTTTTCCTGCCGACGGCTGCCGCGCCACCGCCGGTGCTGGAACTTTTCTCAACTTCAGCCGATTTTCACACCAATCGGTAGTCCTCGTTGAGCCCGTTCCAAATCCGGGCTCGGATCATCGAACCGTCGCTGGCTATGGCCGGTCAAAGGGCGGCCAAACTCTTTTTTCTCTCTTCCTCTCTCTCCCCGTCTGCTCTCTCTCCTCTTCTCTCTCTTTCTCTCATTCTCCCTCCCTCAGCCTCACCGGACCTCCTCATTCACCCTCAATTTCGCCGTCGTCGTGCGTTCTCCAATGCGTCGCCGAAGCCGCCGGGTTTGTTGTGGGTGTGTGTGTTTTGGAGGCGACGCTGTGCAGCATCGCCCGCTAGGGAGATGGGCGTGTGTGTGAGGTGTCGCCAGCGACGGGTCTGTGTGTGTGTTTGTGTTTAGGTGGGTGTGTTGTTGTGCGTGAGTTTGGCGCCGCCGTGGAAGGTGGTGCCATGTCGGAAGGTGACTGGGAAGGGTGCACCGGAGTTGGGGGTGTCGCCGACGATACTGTGTCACCCGCCGAGGTGTGCAAGAGGAAGACGACGAGGGTAGAGCAGGTGCTGGGCACAGTCAGGGCCATTGAGCGAGCGCGCATGCACTGTCAGGCGCCGGGAGCTGTTTGCGCGCTGTGCACGTGCCAGGTTGCTGAGTGTCGAGCACAGCGTACCGGGTTGCCCTGTGCTGAGTATGCACGTTGTACACATGTCGGGGGGAGGCCGAGGCGCGCTGTGTGCACGCCGGGCAATGTCGGGGCGCATCGTGTGCGCACCAGCGAGCGTGTGTGTGCGTCGTGTCGCCAACGACTTCACGTCGTCGGCCGGGAGTTGGGCGTCTCGGTCAAAGTCAACCATTTTTTGTTAAATTACGAAAATGCCCCTACACCTTTAAACGCTCCGTTTTAGCCTGTTTTTCCTCAGTTTTAACCCGTTTTTCTTCTGTTCAAACTCTAATCTTTTCCTTTACACTTTATGATCAGATGTTTAACCTTCCATGCTTGTTTCTTCATTCTTATGATCGAGTTTTGAACCTTCATTTCGATTCCTTTCCTTCAATGTTTTTTTTTCGAGATAATTCTTATCATAACGAGAATTTGTTAACCCCTCGTTTACATGTGTAGGCTATCGAGATTAGGAAAGATCTTATAGCTTAGCATTCAACGTATCACAAGGGATTACCACTGAGCAAGGTGTGGGTAACTTCTAATCCTTAATAACTTTACGTTTTTGTATTTAATGTACAATGAAGATAAACGAACGCATGCATGTGAACTTATGTTAATTGAATCATTGAAACTTACGTGCTGTGATTATATGTTGTGATTACTATGTTCATGTATGCATTATGAGTATGTTGTGAAAGGACGAAAGTCCACATTCATGTTGAATGGACGAAGGTCTACTTTCATATTACGGGATTACAAGAGGCTCGTAAAATAAGTTGGGGAGTTCTCATACCTGAGGTCAACGGGGAGTACCTGCCCTCGCTGCAGATATGAGCACTATAGGACTGTTGTCCGTTAAGGATCCTATTTATGTGTTATGCATTCTATATGATGTGTCTATTTACCGAACTTATATATGTTTGATTTGTTATAACTACTTAATAACTGTTAAAAACATGGAAAGTATCCCCACGAGTGTATTCAACGCACTCACCCCCACGTGTATTCACGCTACTGGAAATTATGAAAGAGGAGAAGTGTTGAGAGAGGTGTCATGTCAACTGTGATCTTTTCCCTGTTGTTTTTTTCCGGATCTGTCTTTCTGAACGATATTGCATGTTTATAAAAGATAAACTGTTCTTCTTTTTGTTATGGATCCTGATGTTTTTTTCGTTGTTATGTTTTCTCCCGGCTTTATGTCGAAGGTTTTAAACATGTAAAATCGTATCTTTAAATTATTTCTGAAGTTTCTGTTTCAGATATTATTTTAAATCTTTATTCATTTATTTTATCTGAAACTCTTATAAAACGTACGTCTCTTTTCCCCTTCTCCTTGCACGCACACAAAGAACACTCTGATATTTTAAGTATGAAAATGGGGCGTGACATTTACTTTTTTTATCCTGACCTCTATGTTATGTTAGTCATACCTTTATATTATATTAGTCATACATTTATGTCCAGATATCATACCTTTATTTAATACTTTTAACTCTAAAAAAATCCTAATTTCACCACAATTTGTACATGTTTACCTTTATGTGATAATACTCATACATTTATATGATATTATTTATACATTTATATCAACATAGTCATACCTTTATGTAATATATATAGGTACAACTAATATATATTCGTCTAAAAGGTATGACTGTTATAACTAAAATGCATGAAATGTTAATATATCCGTCTAAAAGAAATGTTAAGGTACAGTTAGCCTGACAAAAGGTATGGCTAACATAACTAAAATGTATGACTAACACTACTAAAAGATATAGTTAACATAACTTATATAAAGATCTGACATCTGGGAGCATGTGTGGACTGATTTTGTCCGCGACCTGGTGACATGTATAGGTGCGTGGTGGGTCGGGTCGACCCGAGTACACTGATCTAGGATCCGTACACTAGGTGCATAAAAGTTTTTGTCAATTTTTATAGATTACTTAAATAAAAATTGGGAAAATTTATATTCGAAATATAAGGGGATTAACATTACAAGTTGGAAGATTCTCATATTTCCATCTAAGACTCTTTTTTGTTTTTTTTTGTCTTCGAGAATAATATTTTCCCTTAAAGTTTAAGACAAAAAATTATGTGCACCTGGTGTACGGACCCTAGATCCGTATACTCGAGTTGACTCGATCTGCCATGCGCTCACACATGCCACCATATCGCGGACAAAATCCTCCCAAACATACTCCCAAGTGTCTGACCTTTATATTATGTTAACTATACTATTTAGTAATGTTAGTCATATTTTTTAGTTATGTTAGTCATACCTTTTCTAAGGTTAGCTATACCTTAGCATGTTTTTTAGACAGACATATTGATCTTTCATTCATTTGAGTTATACATTTTAGTTATACTAGATATACCTTTTAGTTATAACAGTCATACATTTTAGTTATGTTAGATATATCTTTTTGTCACGCCCCGTTTTCTTTTCGTATTTTATCAGAGTTTTACCGTTGGGCGTGAAGAGAGAAATAGTAAGAGACGCATACACAACAGAAAGAATAAGTAAGAGACGCCAGAAGAAAGAGGTAAAGGACGATGTGCATCTTTCACATATCAACAACGGCCTCGGCCGGTAACATTTGATCTCAAAACCGTTATATAAACAACATAATAAAGCAGTGGAAATCAAACCATCAGGATCTCACGACTATCATATGTATCAAAACTTATTACAAAACGTGATTTAAATAAAACATTGTTTGAAAATGTTTGTGCGACAAAATCTTAAAAAGACAAGTTCAGAAACAACACCACCTCTCTCCATCTAGGATTCAACATGCTCATCAGCTCCTGTAGTGTGAGTACAGAATAAGGGGTGAGTGTGTTGAATACACTCGTGGGGATAACATCCGCCTCATAAGGCTCAAGACAGAAATTAAATACCGAAAAGCTATCTTACAGTCACGTTGTCACAACACATATATATGCAAAACAGATATTAGAAATGGCAAGGGACGAATAGGTGCGGGATTCCCCTGTCTTACCCTATATAACGGTATCTCACCGTTAGTGCATTTCAAGAGGCTCACGACACCTCCACAGAGTAGTAGAAAATAGCAGGGGACGAACAGAATGCATGTTCGGAGGACCTCGGTCCTTCCACAGTTATAATATGGCACAACAAGTATAAACACAACACTTAGTATTTCTCATTCATACATAAAATAGGGAAAACCGTAACAGATAAGAGTTAGAAATTACCCCCACCTTGTTCGGTGGTTACCACGTGAGTAGCAAGGTCCGACAGATCCGATAACACGGAGCTCGAGTAGCAAGTATCCCAAGGTCAGATAACTCAACGCTTAACCCAAAAAGTAGCCTACATAAGTTACATCGTTTCTTAGATCCTTAAATACAGTATAAATAAAGCTGTAAAGGGTTCCGGTGGAAAAACGTTCGATAATGACACGACGGATCGAACGATCTAAAGATTGGGACAAAAGAAACGAGAGGGACAGATCAGTTTCAAAGTGTGAGATGATAGAGGTTTGAATTTGGGTCATGACGGAAAAAGAATGAGCTCGATTGGAATTGAAACGAGCTCAAACGGAGCATTTTAGGTTTAGGGGTAAAATGGTAATTTGGTCAAAGGGTTGACTTTGACCGGGCCCACGACCCTCGGTCAACGACATCTCGTCGGCGATGACTCGATGATAACGAACGACAGAAAGAAACGGGATTCGTATCGGAAACACGGCGTCACGTGCGCAGTGCACCCGTCGCTCGCTCGCCGCGCGCGCGCGGCTCCCGTCGCCGTGTGCCCAGCGCGCCCAGCAGCCTCCCGGCGCGCCCAGCTCGCCTGCGCGAAAATGCTACCTAAACGGACTTCCAGCCGCCGCCGTCCGGCGAACCACCGGTCGCCGTCAACACCCTCGGATTCCCCACATTTCAGGCTACTAACTCCGGCCAACGGCGGCCACGAAAGCAGGTGTTTTGGCAGAGTTAGACGGCGCTTTCTGACGGTGGCCTGCTTGACCAGGCCACTTCCCGGCGCCACCCAGAGCGGAAGCGCCGCCCCCTTCCGCCGCGACTTACCTCGCCGGATACCTTGCACCGCCTTCTACTACCTCCCATCCCTCGCCGGATTCCGGCATGAATAGTGCCTCAAAAATACGCCGTAAAACCCTTCGATACACTGATTTTCCAGAAATTCCAACTCCAATCAAAACTCCGGCCGGCGACGGGACCCCTGAGTCTTGGCCGGCGACCCCCCCCATCTCCGGCCACCTATTCCGACCAACCCCAACCACCAACACAGCCTATACATACATGCATGAACACACACACACTCCCGTTTTCAAACACACACACTGCCATCTCTTGGCCGGCGACTTCCAGTCGCCGGCCACCCTCCCCACGGCCTCGCCGGCGACCTCCCGTCGCCGGCCACACGTTCCCTCACGGGGCGCCGCCTCCAACAGCATGCACAAACACACACACTCACACACCACACAACACACACACATGCATGCATATACATATATACTCCACTGTTCCGCCAGGCGCCGCCACCCACGGCGGCGCCGGCACTCCGGCAGCTTCCCACCACTCTCCGGTGGCCTCGCCGGCCACTGTTCCGGCAAGGAATCGAGGAGAGAGAAAGAAATCAGAAGAGAGAGAAAGGATGAGGGGTTAGGGTTTCAAGGCTTTTTTTCGCCGTTTTCCGGCGAACCGTAAGTCGGAATTGAATTCCGGAAGATGTCCTAGACTCGTCTCGACGAGACCTACGTCGTGTGCGAAAATCGGCCGAAACCGAGAAGTTTCAGATATTCCGGCCACCACCGGCGGCGGCGTCGCCGCGACGGCGGTGGCTCCGGCGGCGGCGCGCCGGAGGCCGAAAACAGAGGAGAGAGGGAGGAAAGAGAACTTACGTGTTTTCGTCGCGCTCGGCTCGTTCGGCTCGCTCGAGAAAACGGTAAGAAATGAATCGAGAGAGCCCCTATTTATAGAATTTCCGGAAGTCACTATTCACCGAAAATATCCGGATCACTATTCATCCAAAATATCCCATTTCACTGTTCATCAAGAATATCTCGTATTTTCTACTCTTCATATACGTCTCGTATACGTCGTATTCTTCGTTTTCGTTGTTTTCTTCATTACATGAGCTACGTAACTCCGATTGACCTCTAGTTCGTTTCTATCTCCTCGTATTTTATTTACGCATCGCGTGGTATAAAAATCATCTAGGTTCCATGTCTATAAAAATTATCGATCTAAGTCGTGCATTAAACACATATCTGAAACACACGAAATTAATTAAACAGTCAAAGGATACGCACATAAGTATTAAATTATAGGTTTAAATATTTAATTATTCAATTATGCTTATTTTGATCCGGGGCCCCACATCCCTTACCCCTTAAAAGAATTTCGTCCTCGAAATTAAATATTTTCAGAGGGGGTGAATGAACCTCTATCGATTTTCACAAAATATTTTCAAAACTCTTTTTAAGAATATGTTCCTGATTCCAAAGAGAAACAGCAACCTGACTCGAGTCAGTAACCTGGCACAATGCTGATCTGGTTCTTGTCTCGAATCACAGTACGCAGCAGATTAAACTAAGATAAAGTTTCCTGTTTTGCAAACACGTTTTCTTTTCGCAATATGATTTTAGCAAAGTATCTTTGACCAGTATGCTTATGACAGATGCAACAATATAGATATGCAATAAACACAGCATGCAGTCAAAGCAAATAAACACGTATGGCTTATAGTGGTTCGAAGGTGGTGTAATCCTTCTACGTCCACTCTACTCCTTCACTAAGGAGGAACTTCGTTAGGTCAGTTTGATTTACAAGTCTCCACTCTACAAACCTCTTCCTAACAAGCCATACCTATAGAATCCCAGATTCTTAGGTTACAACCCACACAGGGTACAAATCCCACACAGGGCAAATAGCCTACACAAGACTATCCACTTAACAAGGATATAATCTTATCAACTAAGTTACACCAAACACAACCTAGTGCACACAGTACAAGTGGTTAAAAGAAATAAAAAGGTTCTTCAATTGGTGTGGAGCAATCTTGATCTATGAAGTCCTATGACTGTTGTATGTTACTCCTTGAAGGTTGTGTGGCTTGAACAAACATGAGCTTTGAGAAGCTTTGGAGTATTTCTGATTTTCCTCTCAACACTGTTCAGCACATGCTTCAGTCAGCCACACCTTCAATTTATAGATCTTGAGAATATATCTGTTGGAAATATATCCGTTGAAGGTGAACACTTTCCCGTTCTGAATTGAAGCTTCTGTTGTCCAAGATTTTCTTTTGTGTTTGCATTAAATGCTTCTAAGATATTCCTGACATATGCATTTAATGCGTCCACCTTTTGACTTTTATGCAACTTGTTAGCTAGTCTGGTTGCTAGATAGCTTTCTTCCTGTTTGAGTTGCATGGTCTTCTTCGCACTGCATGGATGGGAGTAGCACTTGTCTTTCTGAAAGAGATCTGTTGGCTACTTTCTGTTTCCTCTGTAAACTGTTGTAGCTCGCTCTTTCTTGCTAGCATGATTTTAGGATATTGTTCTATTCTGCTTTCTGTTTGCTGCCAGGATTCTGTTTCCTTCTCTTCAGCTTTCTGTTTCAGCATCCTGTTTCTGTTTCATCCATCTTTTCTGCTACAACATCTTGTTGTTTCTTCCATGCTTGCTGCTCTTAGAAGATAACTTCTTGTTTCTTCTAAGATTGGTTTTCCTTATAATTTGGAAAACCATTACATGATTTCAACTATTTATCTAATCATGTAATTCGTGGAAACTTACTTTAGCAAACTATATCTTCTTATTAGCAACCTGTTCTGTCATATTAAGATAACCTCAAAAATATCCCAACGGTTAGGATTCTAATATAAAATTGTTTAAATATGAAAACTTAAATTACTATTATAACCTTAAATAATAATCTTTGATAGGGATATATTCGGCAATCCATATTTTGTAAGAAACATCCACACTTTTATATATGTAATAAATATAAGAATGATATATTTTTTTATGAACATTCCATGTAAGTATCTTTACCTTTATTAAGTATACCCATACCATATTGATCACAAAAATAGTGAACATTAGGAATTTATAATTATCTTGGTAGTAAAACTCAAACCTGAGTTTCTTAACCTATCATTAATTTTTATGCCTCATTTCTTTTTATATATTAAGACATCTTCAAACTCAGTGGCTATGATCTAGCACATATTGTGTAAAGACTAATGGTAGGGCTAGATCTTTTTTATGAACATTCCATGTATTAAATAAATGTTAATAAAGAAATTGCATAGATATATATATATATACACACACACACTAGTGTAAGACCCATGTGATGCACGGGTTATTTTTTATGATAAATAAATTTTGTTATTTATCTATATTATTTAAAATTTTAATTTTGAATGATATTTATCTTAATTTATGATATTTTCATAATACATTTACAATTTATGAAAGTTTTTCAACGAAAAAATAATAATGTTCATTTTATCTCTCTTATAAATTTGAGATTGTATTATAAACTTAAATTAGATTTCAATGTATAAATAGTAGTATTTATTTCTACATGATATTTTTAAAGTTTTAATATATACATGATATTTTTTAGATAATATTGTGGTTGTTAAAATATAAATAGTAGAATTTATGTATACATGATATTTTTAAAGTTTTATACAATGATATTTTTTAGATAATATTGTGGTTATTAACAATTATGATTCTAATTCTTAAAAGGGTAAATTACATAATAGAAGCCAAACTATGATCATTTTTCCACTTTGTTACCCGAACTTTCAAAGTTCACTTTTCCACTTTGTTTTTTTACTAAACGGCCACCAGAAGTCACTGCCGGTGGAATATTCCGGGAATATTTCATCTCGAACTTTCAAAATTAATTGTAAAATAGCTCAACTTTGCGGATTTACCAAACGACCGCCAGAATTAAATTAAATAAAAAATAACTAAGAAAATACAAATCAAATTAAATTAAATAAAAAATACAAATCAAATTAAATTAAATTAAATAACTAAAACCCCCAAATCGGCCCCCAAAAATTGGCCGATTTAATTTGATTTGATTAAATTAAATAACTAAAACCCCTAAATCGGCACCCCAAAATCAGCTGATTTAATTTGATTTGATTAAATTAAATTAAATAACTAAAACCCCCAAATCGGCCGATTTAATTTGATTTGATTAAATTAAATAACTAAAACCCCAAAATCGGCTGATTTAATTTGATTTGATTAAATTAAATTAAATAACTAAAACCCCCAAATTGGCCGATTTAATTTGGTAAAATTACATAATAGAAGCCAAACTATGGTCACTTTTCTACTTTGCTACCCAAACTTTCAAAGTTCACTGTAAAACAGCTCAACTTTGTTTTTTTTACTAAACAGCCGCCAGAAGTCACCGCCGGTGGAATATTTTGGGAATATCCCGTCCGAACTTTCAAAATTAACTGTAAAATAGCTCAACTTTGCGGATTTACCAAACGACCGTAGAATTAAATTAAATAAAAAATAACTAAAAAATACAAATCAAATTAAATTAAATAAAAAATACAAATTAAATTAAATTAAATAACTAAATTAAATCGGCCGATTTTGGGGGCCGATTTGGGGGTTTTAGTTATTTAATTTAATTTAATCAAATCAAATTATATCGGTCGATTTGGGGGTTTAAGTTATTTAATTTAATTTAATCAAATCAAATTAAATCGGTCGATTTTGGGGTGCCGATTTGGGGGTTTTAGTTATTTAATTTAATCAAATCAAATTAAATCGATTGATTTTGGGGTGCCGATTTGGGGATTTTACTTATTTAATTTAATTTAATCAAATTAAATCGGCCGATTTGGGGGTTTTAGTTATTTAATTTAATCAAATCAAATTAAATCAGCCACTTTTGGGGTGCCGATTTGGGGTTTTTAGTTATTTAATTTAATTTAATCAAATCAAATTAAATCGGTTGATTTTGGGGTGCCGATTTGGGGGTTTTAGTTATTTAATTTAATCAAATCAAATTAAATCGACCGATTTTGGGGTGCCGATTTGGGGGTTTTAGTTATTTAATTTAATTTAATCAAATCAAATTAAATCGGCTAATTTTGGGGTGCCGATTTTGGGGTTTTAGTTATTTAATTTAATCAAATCAAATTAAATCAGTCAATTTTGGGGGGCCGATTTAGGGGTTTTAGTTAATTAATTTGATTTGTATTTTTTATTTAATTTAATTTGATTTGTATTATTTTTGTTATTTTTTATTTAATTTAATTCTGGCGGTCGTTTGGTAAATCCGCAAAGTTGAGTTGTTTTACAGTTAATTTTGAAAGTTCGAGACGGAATATTCCCGGAATATTCCATCGGCGGTGACTTCTGGCGGCCGTTTAGTAAAAAAATAAAGTTGAGTTGTTTTACAGTGAACTTTGAAAGTTCGGGTAACAAAGTAGAAAAATGACCATAATTTGGCTTCTATTATGTAATTTATCCTACATATTAATTATTAAGACACGTTTATATATGCAATTTATATATAATCATTAATCCCCGTTTATATGCATATATATAGTTATAATCCCCATTTATATATGCAATTGAATTAGGGTTAAACGGACATTTTGAATAATGTCCGTTTAACCATATATATATATATATATATATATATATATATATATATTAAAAACATTCACTAAACGGGAATTTTATAAACTAAATGCGAATTTTATAAATGGGAATTCCAGCATTCACAATTCAACCATATAAAATAAGATTTAGTAAATTCTCGTTTAGTGAATGTATATGGGTATAAAATAATACTATACTCATTAAATGTGAACCAAATTAATTAGTCAACAAAATAAAAGTTAAATTAACAAAATCCCCATTTAATATATTAAGTACTACATATTAATAAAATCCCCGTTTAAATTAACAATATACCATATGTTAATCCCTGTTTAATATAAATTTAATATAGGGTTAATATATTAATATATTAATATAAGGTTAAATGGGGATTTTGTATAATTCCCGTTTAACCCTATTACATATATATATGAATATATATATATATATATATATATATATATATATATATAGGGTTAAACGGATATTTTCGAAAATGTCCGTTTAACCCTATTTTATTCCCGTGTAAGGAGTTACATGGCCCTTTCCCATCAAACCTGAAAAAGTTTATGACACATTTATTATTTAGTTTTGACTTAGATCAAAAATAGTGGTATTTTTGTCAATTTCTTATATTTGATGGTATTTTATCTATTTGCTATATTTGATGGTATTTTTATCCCACAAAAAAAGGTTTGATGGTATTTTTGGGTGCTATCCCTAAACATTATATACAATAATATCATTTTTTACAGTTATTATGAATAAGTTATTTAACATATATTTTCATAAGTTTTTTATTTTCCAAGTCAATTGTGACAAAAACAAATAGTAAAGTTGTCAAACAACGTATGATGAAAATAAGAAATATTCATAATTGGTAAATTATATGAGTAGTAAATTAAATAGAAATAACTTAAAAATTATATTGTTTTTATGGTCACCATTTTTATATCCAAAAATTACTAACACTTAAAACTTATTTGCTACATCACACAGGTACCAAATGAGGTTGAAATATTATTGAGAATTGATTATAATGTTTAATAATATCGTCATTTTACACTCATTATAATGAATAAGCTATTAGCATATATTTGCATAAGCTTTTTTCCAAACTAATTGTGACAAAAACAATTAGTAATAAAGTAGTAAGATAATGTATGATAAAAATAAGAAATATTTAAAATTCATAATTTATATGAATAGTAGATTACATTGAAATAACTTTGAAGAAGTATATTGTTTTTCATAATTAACATTTATATATCAAAAATTTATTGATCGACACTTGAAATATATTTGTCTATATGTCACAAAGATACAAAATGAGATTGAAATATGATCGAGAACTTGATTTTTTTCTTCATAAATTAAAGTTTTCCCATCAAATCGAAATATTTCAATTTAATAATTGTACATCACACAAGTAAATTAGACCGAAATTCTTCTAAGAAATTTATTACTTTTCGTGTTCTACATTTTCTTATCTAAATATATAAATTGTAAAATTTATATGTTCGTGCATCGCACGAGACTTAAATAGTAGTTTAAATGAAAAAACTCATGTGCACTAGGTGCATGAATCTTAGATCCGTGTAATTTGGGTCGATCCGATTTGGATCCGCAAGTTTTGTTTTGTTTTGTTTTTTTTTTTATGTGTTGACCTTTATGTTATAAATGTGTGACTTTTATGTTATATTAATATGACATTTATGTACAAATATCATAACTTGTATGTACTATAACTTAGAAAAAAAAAAAGAATTTCACCTTTTATGTACTTTTATGTACTATAACTTTTATATACTATAACTTAGTTATGTTGGTTGCATGTTTATATATATTACATAAAGGTAAAAATATTTGTATATAAAGGTGAAATGAAGATAACATAAATGTGACATGAATATCACATAAGGTATATATGTACAAATTGTGCTGAAATTCTTTTTTTTTCCCCTAAGTATCAGTACATAAAGGTAAGGATATTTATACATAAAAATTACACTAATATAACATAAAGGTAACACATAAATCTAAATTAAAAAAAGGCAAAAACCAAATTCGCGGATCCAGGTCAACTCAGGTCGACCTGGATTGCACCACACCAACTCTTGATAAATTATTTATTATAGGTAAACCATATTTTTCTATTCGAACTCTAGGTGATTTGAGTTTTTTTAATAAATTTAGAATTGTTTCACTTTGTTTTATTAGATAAATTTTAATTAAAATATTAGAAATCAACAGTTAGTATTTTTATGATTCCATAAAATGTATTAAATTTAAAATATATAACAATGTACAAATGTCAAAATCACCTGTGATATTTTGGATGATATGCAAATTGTAATTAACCATTTATTATATTGTGTTTCATTGTGTGTATATGTATATATGAACAATTCTCGTGTCTACTATGAACATATACTAATATGTTACGTATCAACTACAACAAAGAAATTTAATTAATTTTTTATTATCTCAAAACACTTTTTACAAAATAGTTTTTTGCAACAATGTTATTGGCACTGATACATTAGAGACAATATTATGTTGTTGTAAATACTCCCTCCGTCCCAAATCAATCAATATTTTAGTATTTTTCACATAAATTAAGAAGACCTACAAAATGACCAATCTACTCATCACTTTCTTTCTTCCATTTTATATTTCCAATACTCACTTTTGAGATAATAAAACATTTAATAAAGAAGAATAAATTGGGGCAATTTTGGAAGAATTGAGGAAAATGTTTCTTGGATTTCTATAATGACAAATATTCAGGGACAAATCTCAAATGCTAAAATGACAATTAATTTGGGATGGAGGGAGTAGATCTTTTTTAATTGTTTTTCTTAAAAAACATGTTGTCAATTTATATTATTAAGTATTGTTTCAAAAAAATAAAATTTTCACGATAATTCATTTTTCTTACAGTGATGGTGTGGTTATCATGATTTTCATTATCCTATCAATATGTGTCACATGGATTGATACATTAACCAAGTGATTAAGCATTCGTGTATGTGTCACAACAATTTATATGCACTGAAATTGACTAGTAACTTATACAGAATGGGAAACCTAGAAAACAAAATTTTATGGGACGTGGAACGCTAGACTCTCCTAAAAGAAAAAAACACTTGTATGGTCCTAACATTCTCAAATGTTCATGTCAACTCTCAAGTGTGTATTATAGAGAATATAATAGCATTCTTTTGTCGAATTAAAGAAGATGGGTCCTAGTTAGGCATGTACAATGAAATAAGTCTAATCGGGCAAACTTTTCACCAGTTCAAAATTTTGAGTCAAGTTGGTTGACTCAAAATTGACTCACGGATATTTGAAATTCTTGGTCAAGTTTGCGCAGATAGATGTGGAATTGAAATTTATCACTTTTATTTTAAGTAAAATTTTAACTAAATTTTGGTAGGTTTTAAATTCACTCAAATTTAAGCAGATTTAAAATCCATTCATTTCAAATTTTGAATTTCAATATTTAAACATAAGAATTTAATAAATAAACATTATAAATTTAGAATAATTATTTATGATTAGTTACTGCATGCAAATTATTTACATAAAAATTATAATATGATTAATAAAATATTATATAATCAAGTCAACATGTTGACAACACAAGATTACCCTTTAATGCAAAACAATTCCAGATCTTATATATTTTAGTTTCTAATTATCAATGTAACAATTTACGAGTCTACTCCAGAGATTATATTCAGTTTGAATCACAAATTTATGAAGTCGAATTATACAAAGTTGAGCATATGAGTTTAGCTTAATCTAGCTCTATTCAAATTGAGTTTCAAATAATTTTCGACCCAACACAACCCACTTAATTAGCTATTAAAAGTGATCACCGTGCATGGTGTGAACGGTTTTTTTTTTTTTTTTTTTTCTTATTTCAATCTAAATATGCAATAAAAAAAAATTGATGTTTTCCAAACGAAAATGAAAGTGCGGTTTTGTATATTTGACTTTTGACAGTTTTGAAGTTGATTTAACCATTAAATTAATGTGTAAATATGTTTATTGAACTACATATATTATTCCATAACATTTTTTCTAAAGTCTTATGGTATATGAATTTATATATAGTTTCATCAAAGATGCTCTAATATAAAATAAACATGTAGATTATCATTCTTTAATTAACTTATATCGTAAATGCATTAAGATGTCATTTGTATTAATTTGTTAGATAACTATTTGGGTGAAACTATACACACATCTCATTAAATACTAAACACACTCTAATTTTTTTTAAACAAATGGTATACAAATTCAAAATTTAGAGTGTGTTTAGTAATTTTTGGGTGTAAATAGTCTCAACCCAATTATTTTGATGATCTTTTAATTTAATCCTTGAAGATGAATTTATTATTGATATTAGCAATGAACTCTTTCAAAACACATATCTTAATGATTTTCTGATTGAAACAGAGCATATAGTTTAGAATGAATGAAAAACTAAAAAGGAAAAGCCTTTTCGAGACTAATGAAATAAGAATAACATTTGTGATATAAAAGATCATGAACATTAATCTCATTCGAAATTACCTATTGATTTTGTCGTTATTTTTATATGTTTTATCATCATAATTACCCTGATGTGTTGTCGAAGTACCCAAAAAATAATCTCTTTTCTTCCACTAATTTGCAATAGTGGCAAATAGGGGTCGATCCCACAAGGAACAGTAAATCCAATCAAATGCTATCGTATTAAATCAAAGTAACAAAGGGGGTTTTGCATTCAGATTGTCTCTCACTAAGAACCAATCACTTGGCAAATAAATGAACAAAACAAATGAAATTGTTGATTCAAATTATGAGAAAGAGTCATCCAATTTTCAGTTCGGTTATCCCCACTTTCTTCTTCCTATGATCATAATTAACATTAATTCAGTTTGCTCCGGAATCTTCAACCTTTAAATATAATTCATGTCATCCCTTACACATTATTCAATTAAAGATACGATCTCAATTGATTCTAATTGATAGACAACTTAATAGGTACGACCTTCACATTTAATTTATCAACAACATTAGACTCTAGGACGAAAGACCAAACTAAACAGCAGATACGAAGCATTCGATCCGTTTAATTTGAACCTGTGTTACCTTGATTAAAATCAGTTGCTAATAGTGATTCGATTACTGTAACTGTAGCACCCAGGACAAAAACGAAGCATAATTGGTTAATTAAATAATTAAACCCTTAATTGAAATATTACTATGAGTGTTAATTTTGAGTGTTTAAATTAATTATGTGCGTTTCAGATACATGACTGATGCCGGTTTAAGATGGATAAAATTTCTAGACATGGAACCTAGAAGATTTTTATATAATTAGATGCGTAACGGAAAAACGAGAAGATAGAAACGAACTAAAGGTCAATCGGAGTTACGTAGCTCTAGTAGTGAAGAAAACAGTGAAAACAGAAAGTACAACATATACGAGACGTATATGAAGGGTAGAATACGAGATTTTTCTGGTGGAAAGTAGTCTTTTTCGGAGGAGTATATATAGGTGGTTTTAAGTCGAAAAGTCACACAAGCTCATAATCGAAAATCACGTAAGTTTTCTCTCCCTCTTCTCTTTCTTTTTCCGATTGCCGCCGCCGCCGCCGCCGCCGGTGGCCAGAAAAGTCAACATGCTCGGTTTTGAAAATTTTTCACATAGGTTGTAGCTCTCGTCGAGACGAGTCTAGTGTTGGTCTCGTTTTTCCATTCCGACGGCTAGATCTCCGGCAAATCACCGGTCAATTGCCTGAAAAACTTATGTTGGAGTCAACTACCCTTTCTCTCTCCTCGTTTCTTGCTCTCTCTCTCTCTCTCGTCTTCCTCGCCGGAGTGGTAGATAACCATCCCGGAGTGTAGGACTACAGTTGGGGGTGGTAGCGCTGTCGGGGGGGCGGTGTGGCCGGAGTTGTGTGTGTGTGTGTGTTTTGGTGGAAAAACATGTATTTGTGTGTGTTTGTATATGTTGTACATGCTTGGGTTTGTGTGTTGTTGGGTGTTGCCGGCGACGGGAGGTCACCGGCCATTGAGGCAGAGGTGTCGCCGGCGACGGGAGGTCACCGGCTGGAGCTAGAGGGTTTGGAAGGTGGTGGCGGTTGTTTGTGTGTGTGTATGTTTGGGGTTTTGGGGAGAAATCTGGAAAATTATTGTTCACGCCGGAAAGTTGCCGGAGTTGGGTGGCCGACGGGACCGATGGGGGCGGCGCCGCCGCAGCAGGAGTTGACTGTGTGCTGGTGGCGCGTTGGGGAGCGCTGGTGCGCGTAAGACCGTACATGAGGGTGCGGTCGTGCGCGGGTGTGCGAAGAACCGTGCGCGGCCAATGGAAGATGGCGCACGGTAGTGGGCGGAGTACACGGCCGTACTTGAGGGCGCGGTCGTGCGCGGGTGTGCGAGAAACCATGCGCGACCACTGGAAGATTGCGCACGGTCATGCGCGGAGTGCACGGCCTTGCGCAAGGGAGCGCGTAGGAAAGCACGCACGGGGTGCGAGCGGGGTGCTGTCATGTGCGTCGTGTGCGCGCGACGGGTGCTACTGTGAGCATCGTGTGCGCGCCAACGAGTTTTTTCGCAGGTCGGTCCGAGTCGTTTGTTTCCATCGTGTTGTTGGGAGTTGGGCGTCTCGGTCAAAGTCAACCTTTTACCAAAATTACCAATATACCCCTCCATATTGAAACGCTCCGTTTGGGCTCGTTTCAACTCCGAATAAGTTCATTCTTTTTCCGTTGCGACCAAAATTCTTCCATCTTTCATATTAGATTATGGAATTTTCCTTTCACACTCTTCTCTTTATCCTCGATCTTCGAGTCTTTCTTTTTCCATCTCATCTTCTTGATCGTTCCTTCTCCGAAAATGTTTATCTCTTTTTTTTTCGTCTCTTAATCTTTTGAGAATCTAAGCTATCACGGTACTTTTGTAGGCCATCTGTTGGATCGCACGCTTTAGGCTTGACACTTAAAACTTGTCAGATCACGTGATAACCTTTTATCGAGGTGGGGGTAATTTCTAATTCTTAACTTGTGTACTGTTTTTCCTATTTTGATGACCGATTGAGAAATGCTAAATTTTGTGTTTATAAGTGTTGTACCATACTTTATACTGTGCATGGGCTGCCGTCCACCTTTGACATGCATTCGCCTCCTACCATATTTCTAATACTCTAGAAGGTTTGGTGGTCCTTGAAATGCACTAACGGTAATGAGACCATTTTTATAGGATAAGAAGGGGAATACCCGCACCTATTCGTCCCTCACCATTTCTAATGTCTGTTGTGCATTTTATATGTTGTGACAACGTGACTCTTGATATGTATTTTTGGTTTTCTATACATATATCGAATGCTATAAGGTGTAGAGTTTATCCCCACGAGTGTATTCCACGCACTCATCCCTTAATCTGTTGTAGCGCCCCGATCAAAATGAGCATAATTGATTAATTAAATATTTAACATATGACTTAATAAGTATGAGCGTTTACTTGGACTGTTTAATTAATTACGTGCGTTTCAGATACGTGTCTAATGTGTGTTTCGGATCGATATTTTTCTTGGACATGGTATATAGAATATTTTTATACCATTACATGCGTCTTGGAAAGACGAGAAGATAGAAACGAACTAGGGGTCAATCGGAGACCCGTAGCTCGAACGATGACGAAAAGGGCAAATCACGGAGTTTCGGAAAAATCGGAAGATATTTACGTTGAATGGAAATGAAAATATTTACGTGAATAGTAACTCGGAAAAGTCAACCGATGAATACTAACGGAGATATTTTCAGTGAATAGTGATTTCCGGATTTCTATAAATAGAGGCTCCTCTAATTCATTTTTCATCGTTTTCTCGAGCGAGCCGAGCGCGACGAAAACACGTAAGTTCTCTCTCCTCCCTCCTCTCCCTCTCTCCTCTCTTTTCTGCCTCTGGCGCGCCGCCGCCGGCGCGGCGGCGGCGGTGCCGGTGGTGGCCGGAAAATCTGTAAGTTGTCAGTTTCGGCCGATTTTCGCACACGACGTAGCTCTCGACGAGACAAGTCTAGGACAGCTTCCGGAATTCAATTCTGATTTACCGTTCGCCGGAAAACGGTGAAAAACAGCCTTGAAACCCTAACCCTAACCCTTGCACCATCCTTTCTCTCTCCTCTGTGTTTTCTCTCACCACCGCGCCGGAGCTGCTGCCGGAGGTCGTGGCCCGTCGCTGGAGTGCCGGTGCCGCCACCCACGGCGGCGCCGGAGAAGGACAGTGGCTATATATATATATATATATGCATGCATATGTGTGTGTTGTATGGTGTATGAGTGTGGCGTTGTATGGCGTTGCAGGCTTGCTGGCGGACCAGGTGGTGGCCGGAGATGAGTGGCTCCGCCGTAGAAGGTGGCGCCGGGAAGTGGGCTGGCGAGTAGGGGCGACGCCGGGTGATCTGGGCACGAGCTGCCGAGACGACGCTGCCGAGCTACCGAGACGAGGTGACACGCTGTCGAGAAAACTCGACAGCCGACGAACCCGACACCGAGTGCTATCAAGAAAACTCGACAGCCGACGAGGATGCGCGCCTAGCTGCCGAGAAAACTCAGCAGCCGCCGAGTTTTTCCACCCGACGCCGTGTACGTGCGTGCCCCGTCGCACGTAACGTCGTTTTTCAATCCGATTCTCGAACCGAACCCCGTTATTCCACTGTACGTCAACATCGAGTCGTCGCCGACGAGATGTCGTTGACCGAGGGTCGTGGGCCCGGTTAAAGTCAACCCTTTTACCAAAATTACCATTTTACCCCTGAACTTAAAATGCTCCGTTCGAGTTCGTTTCAACTCCGATCGAGCTCATTCTTTTTCCTATGTGATCCAAATTCCTTCCTCTTTCATATCAGAGGTTGAACTGATCTGTCCCTTTCGTTTCTTGGAATCCAATCTTTAGATCTCTCGATCCGTCGCGTCTTTAACGATCGCACTTCCTCCGAAGTCATTTATATCTTTAATTATGTTTATTAAAGATCTAAGAACACCATAACATATGTAGGCTATCAGTTGGACTGAACATCGAGATAAGGGATTTGAGACACGAGTTTTTAGACTCGAGCTTGGAGATATCCGATCTCTAGTACTTGCGACTCACGTGGTAACCACCGAACAAGGTGGGGGTAACCTCTTAACCTTTATTTGTTTACAGTTTTCCCTATTCAAAGCATGATTGAGGAATACTAAATGTTGTGATTATTTGCTGTGATTACTATGCACATGCTTACTTTATGAATATGATAAATGTAGACGGATGTCCAAAACCATATGTTAAGAATGGACTGGTGGCCCATAAAAGCACCATACGTTAGGGATGGACTGGTGGCCCGTAAAAAGCACCATACGTCATGTTAGGGATGGACTGGTGGCCCGTAAAAAACACCATACGTCATGTTTGGGATGGACTAGTGGCCCGTAAAAAGCACCATATGTCATGTTATGGATGGACTGGTGGCCCATAAAAAGCACCATACATTAGAAATGCAATGAGTATAGTTGAGTGCTCTTAGAGTCGTGTGTTTCACATTGTATGCTATGCATTTTATATGCTGTGACTACTTGCTGAATTATTATATCTGTTTAATATGTGATCGGCTTAAAAATATTAAAACATGGAAAGTATCCCCACGAGTGTATTTAACGCACTCACCTCCCACCTGTACTCACACTATAGGAAATGAAGAAAGTGAAGACGCGTAGAGAGAGGGGTGCCCTATCAGCTGTATCCATCTTCTGGTTTTGGCTTTTAAAGTTATGTTGCTCGTTTGTAAAAGAAAACTGTATTTCTCCTTCTTTGTAAAAGATCCTGATGTTTTTCCGCTACGTATGGTTTCAAACTTTCTTTTATCGATTGTATCCGATGTTTTAAGTATACCGCTTCTTATCCTCTCCTGTTTCTTTCTATTTTATATCATGTACGTCTCTTTCTCCTTTCTCTCTTAACGCCCAAAAATGAAAAACTCTGATATTTTGACCGAAAGATTTTGGGGCGTTACATCTGTACTCACACTATAGGAGATGACGAACAGTACAGCAGTAAAGAGAGATGGTGCCATATCTTGAATTTTCATAAGTTGTCTTTTATGAAGTAACAAGAAACAATGATCACTATCTTTTGAAATGTATATATTAATCTTGTAATTTTTGATGATGATGGATCCTGTAAGTTATTTTCCGCCGTGTTGACATTTTTGAGAATCGGTTGTGACCGATGTTTTGTATGATATGGAATCGGTTGTGACCGATGTTTTATATGATATGGAATCAGTTGTGGCCGATGTTTATTATGATATGGAATCGGCTATGTTTGGTGTCTTATGAGTAAAGAATCTGTTTGTCTCATATCTCCTTCTACTTCTGAGCGTCTCTTGTCTTCTTCTTTTCTTCTTGCACGCCTCTGTTTAAAAAAAACTCTGATAAAAATTTTAAGAAAGAAAACGGGGAGTGACAATATGGTATCAGAGCCTAGTTCTACCCTTTGTAGGACTTTGCTCGTATTGGCTTGATAAAGAGAAAACGAGATAAAACACGTTGTAAATGTGAAAAATCTTTTCTAAGGAGAAAACGGATAAGCACTACTCTCTCTCTAGGCGTGTCTCTTCTTAAACCACATAACTTGATAAACAGGAATGTTTGTTTGATTTGTGTTATCTTGCTTACCTGATATAAATTTCTTCGGCTCGAAAAGATGTTACGGATATAGTTTCATAATAAAAAGGGAAAAGACTCATATAACTTATACTTGACAGATGGCTAGAAAGCGGGTCCAGCCTATAAAGACGCGTGAGGTATGACTTAGACGACGCTTCTTTGAAAGTCGAGTGTCAGGGGACGTATTCGTTGGTGAGCATATATCTAGATTGTTTCATTGTTGGAGAGAGGTATGGGAGCAGGGGGTAGTATCCCCAATATACAGGCTTGCTCATATATGATTCATACCTTGCCGGACGAATGGGCGGCTAGGGCACGTCTTGTTTTCCGAGATGAGGTTATGTATTCAGCTGTGGATAACACACCTGTTGTTGACTTCGGGAGAGTGGCGAGGAATATGTTGGATTTGTGGGGCTGTCATGGCCTTCTGACTATCCCCGAGCCGGGACCTTATGATCCTTCTAGTGGCAACTCTAAGGCCGAAGATGATGATCCCGAGGAGGATCCTAAAGAGGATCCCGAGGAGGACAACCCGAATGCAGGTGACCCAAGGAATGTGGCACCAGGCCTGTAGGGACCTCCTTCGCCTCCAGCTGATGCGGCATAGATGATAAGAGGATGACCGTTGTTTTGTGTATATAGACTAGGAATGATGAAACTTTTAATATGTATGGGGTAGTTGTTTAACTAGTAACTGTATATAATCATTTTGGTATGGGGTAAAGGCTACCCATATTTTGCTTATATGTACATTTTAAGCACGTGTATTTCCTTTCTATATTATGGAATCTACGTTTGTATCTCTTCACGCTTGTCGTGTTTATTTTTCTTTACTTATATATTATTTTGAAACCTGAACGATATATACATATACATCGTAACAGAATTATGTCTAGAGGACGACCTCGAAGAGACCAAACACCAATGGCCAATTAGCCGGAATGGGAAGTAGATGCAAGCATGAGAGATCTAGTGTCGGTACTGAGAGGACTAGCACAACATTTTGAGGTTACGCGAACCGCACCACCACCAGTTAGGTCTGATCCGAATTTAATATACGAACAATTTCGGTGTTTTAATCCACCGACGTTCAGTGGGAAATGTGAACCAGCAGATGCGGAGGAGTGGCTGAGATCATTAGATCGATTGTTTGAACATTTGGCATGTACAAAGGAACAGAAGATTTTGTGTGCGATTTTTCAACTCACGGAGGAGGCAAGCCATTGGTGGGATTCTTATGAGAGGACATTGTTGCCGAATCAAAGGGAAGAGATGACGTGGGAAGATTTTAAAGAAGTGGTTGCTCATCATTTTATACCATAGTCCTACCGATACAGAAAGGAAACAGAGTTTCTACATCTCCGTCAAGGAACTATGACGGTAGAAGAATACGAATGGAAATTTAACCATCTAAGCAGATATGCCACTCACCTAGTTGACACTAATGCCAAAAAGGCCTGAAGATTCGAAAAGGGTCTACGTCCAGAGATTGGATCGATTTTGGCAGGACAAGGAGTTATGACTTATTCTAATGTAGTCGAGCGAGCTCAAGAAATTACCTCCCTACTGCGATTGGATGCGGTGCCTCCTAAGAAATTTGCTCCGACGCCTATAAAAAGGAAGTGGACTGGCCCGAGTAGGGCTTTACTCAAAACAAGTTTCCAAGGGCAAACAACGCTCCATTTCTCCCCGCTCCTCGACCCGGGAATCTGTGCCCTAGATACCGAAGGGTACACATAGGGCCACGTCAACAAGAAACACGAAGTTGCTACTTATATGGGGCACCGGGGCATATTACAGCGAATTGTAGGAAGTCGAAAGGCCCAGCGGGTGCAACCACAAGTTCGAGGCCAATAGCAGGCAGAGCGCGGGCTTTTCCTCTTACTCGCCCGAAGACAGCAGAAGGGTTGGAAACGGTGACAGATATGTTAACAGTATGTGATATACCTGCTCTCATTTTATTTGATACCGGAGCGACCCACTCTTTTATCTCTGTCAATTTCTGTAAACTGTTGAAGTTTGAGGACGGTAGGGTAGTCGCTAAAATCCTAGAGATTAGTATTCCGTCAGGAAAGATGGTAAAGACGAAACACATGTACCGTCATCTAAAGATTGCCTTTGAGAATAGGATCCTTCTGGCTGATCTTCACGCATTGGAAATGAAGGATTTTGATATAATTCTAGGGATGGATTGGCTTGAGTCAAACCACGCAGTGATTAAGTGTCGTACAAGAGAAATAATCTTTCAAACGCCTAGAGAACCAGAATTCACTTTTTACGGAGTACGAGTTAAAGTTGATACGAGGATTATATCAGCCACGAAGGTAACTCAGATGCTTAGCAAAAGAAATTACGAAGCTTGGTTGGTCAACATGTTGGGTGATTTTAAGCGAGGAATGAGTTCCATTGAAAATGTACTTGTGGTGAGGGAATATGTGGACGTATTTCCAGAAGTTTTACCTGATCCCCCACCTGATAGACAGATGACATTCGGGATTGATCTCATACCCGGATCAGCACCGGTATCGAAAGCTCCTTATCGGATGGCGCCGAAAGAATAACAGGAACTGAAGGTCCAAATACAAAAACTTTTGGATAGAGGTTTCATTAGACCAAGCGTGTTACCTTGGGGAGCTCCAGTGCTATTTGTGAAGAAGAAAGATGGAAGCTTCCGGATGTGTATTGATTATCGGGAGCTGAACAAGAGAACTATCAAGAACAAGTATCCACTACCTTGAATTGAAGATCTTTTTGATCAGTTAAGAGGTGTCGGTGTGTTCTCGAAGATTGACTTAAGGTTTGGATATCATCAGATGAAAGTCAAAGATGTAGATATATCTAAGACATCATTCAGAACAAGATATGGCCACTACGAGTTTGTAGTAATGCCATTTGGACTTAGCAATGCACCAGCTGTCTACATGGACTTGATGAATCGTGTTTTCCATGCATATCTCGATCATTTCATTATCGTGTTTATCGATGATATTCTCATCTATTCGTGTGATAGAATGCAACACGAGCAGCATCTCAGGATTGCGCTGGAAGTTTTACGAAAGGAAAAGCTTTATGCAAAATTCAAGAAGTGTGAATTCTGGATGGATAAGATAGGTTTTCTGGGTCATATTGTCTCTTCTCAAGGGATCGAGGTAGACCCCGACAAAGTTGCAGCTGTCAGTAAATGGGAAACTCCAACAAATGTCAAGGAAGTACGGAGTTTTATTGGTATGGCTGGGTACTATCGAAGATTCATAAAAGGATTTTCGAAGATTGCTGCTCCTATGACTCGTTTGACGCGGAAGGATGTAAAATTTCAATGGACTGAACAATGCGAGCATAGTTTCCAAGAGCTAAAGAAGACTCTGACAGAAGCACTAATCTTGACGGTTCCGGACGTAACAAAGGAGTTCGTGATCTACAGTGATGCATCTAAACAAGGTTTGGGGTGTGTTCTAATGCAACAAGGAATGGTGGTGGCTTATGCATCTCGACAATTGAAAGCTCACAAACAAAACTACCCAACACACGATCTGGAGTTGGCTGCTGTTGTGCACGCCCTTAAAATTTGGAGACATTATCTATATGGCGTGAAGTGCGATATTTACATTGATCATAAGAGCCTGAAATATTTCTTCGAATAGAAGGAGCTCAACATGAGACAGAGAAGGTGGCTAGAGTTGGTGAAGGATTATGACATTACGATCCACTATCACCCTGGAAAAGCGAATGTGGTGGCTAATACACTTAGCAGAAAAGGAAAAAGGAATTGTGACGTCTATGATTACCAACCAACACCAACTAGTCGAAGAAATGTCAAGGCTGAATCTGGAAATAGTCTCACCTCCGAACAGCATCGAAGCCATGATGGCAACCTTAGTTGTGAAACCCACACTTCGTGAGCAAATCATTGAAGCTCAAAAGAAGGATAACTTCTTAACGAAGATGAAAGCTCGCATGGATAGTGGAAGAGCTGAAGGTTTCTCCTTTGCAACGAATGGAGCCCTTGTCTTCAAGGGGAGAATATGCGTGCCAAAGGATGAGAAATTGAGAGAAGAAATTCTTGAAGAAGCTCACTGCACGCCATTGTCAGCACATCCTAGAGGTACAAAAATGTACCGAGATTTGAGGGAAATTTTTTGGTGGAGGAATATGAAAAGAAGCATCGGACTGTTCGTAAAGAAATGTCTGGTTTGTCAACAAGTAAAAGCTGAACATCAACGACTAGCTGGATTGCTAACTCCGTTGGAAATACCGGAATGGAAGTGGGAGCATATAGCTATGGATTTCGTGGTCGGTCTGCCTAGAACCAAACGAGGGAACCACGCAGTATGGGTAATTGTGGATAGATTAACAAAATCTGCACATTTCTTACCAATCAAGATGACTTTCGGACTAGATAAATTGGCTCGAATTTATCTCGAAGAGATTGTCCGATTGCATGGTGTACCGGTTTCTATAGTGTCAGATAGAGATCCTCGATTTACATCCAGATTTTGGCAAAGTTTACAAAAGGAGTTAGGGACCAGGCTAGCCTCAGTACAACTTTTCATCCTCAAACAGATGGACAGTCAGAAAGAACGATACAGATTCTGGAAGATATGTTAAGGGCTTGTGTTTTGGATCTTCAAGGGACTTGGGAGGAACACTCGTGCTTAGTGGAATTTGCCTACAACAACAATTACCAATCCACAATTGGAATGGTGCCATATGAAGCTCTTTATGGAAGGAAATGTCGCTCTCCTATTTGTTGGGACGAAGTAGGCGAAAAGAAGGTGTTGAGACCCGAATTGGTAGATCAGACAGTCGAGGTAATAAAGAAAATTTGGGAAAGAATAAAGATAGCACAAGATCGACAAAAAGCATACACAAATAAAAGACGATGGGAGATGGAATTCGAGGTGGGAGACAAAGTTTTTCTGAAGGTGTCACCCATTAAAGGAGTTCGTCATTTCGGAAATAAATAAAAGCTGAAGCCGAGATACGTAGGACCGTTTGAGATTTTGGAACGAGTTGAAAAGGTCGCATACCGTCTAGCTCTACCACCGGACTTCATAGGAGTACATAATGTTTTTCATGTATCTATGCTAAGAAAGTACGTATTCGACCCAAATCACATTAGCGAACAAGAAGGCATAGAATGAGAGAAATATTTGACCTATGAGGAAATCCCCATAGCCATCCTGGATAGAAAGGATCGCCAGTTAAGAAATCGAGAGGTGGCTATAGTGAAAGTTCAATGGAGCTGTCAAGGGAAAGAAGAAGCAACGTGGGAGCTGGAAGATCAAATTTTGAAGAAATATCCCGATTTGCCCTATCTAGGTACACATCTGAGTGAATCAAGCATGAGCTTAATTTAGATGAACAGTTTGGAATTCTTTGTAAATACTATTTAACTCTAGTCTTGAAGATCAAATATGTCTTATCCTACTGACTTGGACCGCTTACAATGATGGAGTTCGATGCAATCCTAAGAGATGGATGCAAACTAAAACAAAAGATAGACAGAAAGTTGGACCATTAGCTAACAGATGGTCCACAGCCTATTGGTTATTACATGTAACCATCCTATTTGTGTATATAACTGCCAGAAAAATATAAGAATCGGCTTCGAGAAGAGGATACAGTTTTGTCGTTTCTAGTTAAGCTTCAAATTTCGAGGACGAAATTCTTTTAAGGGGTAAGGGATGTAGCACCCAAGACAAAAACGAAGCATAATTGGTTAATTAAATAAGTAAACCCTTAATTGAAATATTACTATGAGTGTTAATTTTGAGTGTTTAAATTAATTATGTGCATTTCAGATACGTGACTGATGCCGGTTTTAGATGGATAAAATTTCTAGACATGGAATCTAGAAGATTTTTATATAATTATATGCGTAACGGAAAAACGAGAAGATAGAAACGAACTAGAGGTCAATCGGAATTACGTAGCTCTAGTAGTGAAGAAAACAGTGAAAACAGAAAGTACAACATATACGAGACGTATACGAAGGGTAGAATACAAGATTTTTATGGTGGAAAGTAGTCTTTTTCGGAGGAGTATATATAGGTGGTTTTAAGTCGAAAAGTCACACAAGCTCATAATCGAAAATCACGTAAGTTTTCTCTCCTTATTCTCTTTCTTTTTCTGATCGCCGCCGCCGGTGGCTGGAAAAGTCAACATGCTCGATTTTGAATAATTTTTGCATAGGTTGTAGTTCTTGTCGAGACGAGTCTAGTGTTGGTCTCGTTTTTCCATTCCAACGGCTAGATCACCGGTCAATCGCTAGAAAAACCTATGTTGGAGTCAACCACCTTTTTTCTCTCCTCGTTTCTTGCTCTCTTTCTCGTCTTCCTCGCTGGAGTGGTAGATAACCATCCCGGAGTGTAGGACTACAGGTTGGGGGTGGTGGCGCCGCCGGAGGGGCGGCGTGGCCAGAGTTGTGTGTGTGTGTGTTTTGGTGGAAAAACATGTGTTTATGTGTGTTTGTATGTGTTGTACATGCTTGGGTTTGTGTGTTATTGGGTGTTGCCGGTGACGGGAGGTCGCCGGCCACGGAGGCAGAGGTGTCGCCGGTGACGGGAGGTCGCCGGCCGGAGCTAGAGGGTTTGGAAGGTGGTGGTGGTTGTTTGTGTATGTGTGTATGTTTGGGGTTTTGGGGAGAAATCTGGAAAGTTATTGTTCACATCGGAAAGTTATCGGAGATGTTGTTGCCGGAGCTGGGTGGCCGGCGGGACCGGTAGGGGGCGGCGCCGCCGCAGCAGGAGTTGACTGTGCGCTGGTGGCGTGCTGGGGAGCGCTAGTGCGCGCAGGATCATGCGCGAAGGCGCGGTCGTGCACGGGTGTGCGAAGAACCGTGCGCAGCCACTGGAAGATGGTGCACGGTTGTGTGCGGAGTACACGGCCGTACTCGAGGGCGTGGTCGTGTGCGGGTGTGCAAGAAACTATGTGCGGCCACTGGAAGATGGCGCACGGTCGTGCGCGGAGTGCATAGGGGAGCGTGCGGGGCGTGTGCCGGGTGCTGTCGTGTGCGTGCATCGGGTGCTGCCGTGCGCGTCGTGTGTGCGCCGGCGAGTTTTTTCGCAGGTCGGTCCGAGTTGTTTGTTTCCGTCGTGTTGTCGGGAGTCAGGGTCTCGGTCAAAGTCAACCTTTTACCAAAATTACCAATATACCCCTAAATCTTGAAACGCTCCATTTGGGCTCGTTTCAACTCCGAATAAGTTCATTCTTTTTCCGTTGTTCCATCTTTCATATTAGATTATGGAATTTACCTTTCACACTCTTCTCTTTATCCTCGATCTTCGAGTCTTTCTTTTTTCGTCCCGTCTTCTCGATCGTTCCTTCTCCGAAAATGTTTATTTCTTTTTTTCCGTCTCTTAATCTTTTGAGAATCTAAGCTATCACGGTACTTTTGTAGGCCATCTGTTGGATCGCACGCTTTAGGCTTGACACTTAAAACTTGTCAGATCACGTGATAACCTTTTATCGATGTGGGGGTAATTTCTAATTCTTAACTTATTTACTGTTTTCCCTATTTTGATGCCCGATTGAGAAATGCTAAATGTTGTGTTTATAAGTGTTGTGCCATACTTTATACTGTGCATGGGTTGCGGTCCACCTTTGACATGCATTCGTCTCCTACCCCATTTCTAATACTTTGGAAGGTTTGGTGGTCCTTGAAATGCACCAACGGTAATGAGACCGTTTTTATAGGATAAGACGGGGAATACCCACACCTATTCGTCCCTTACCATTTCTAATGTTTGTTGTGAATTTTATATGATGTGACAACGTGACTCTTGATATGTATTTTTGGTTTTCTATACATATGTCGAATGCTATAAGATGTAGAGTTTATCCCCACGAGTGTATTCCACACACCACCCCTTAATCTATACTCACACTACAGGAGATGACGAACAGTAGAGCAGTAGAGAGAGAGAGATGGTGCCACATCTGGAATTTTCATAAGTTGTCGTTTCTGAAGTAACAAGAAACAATGATCACTATCTTTTGAAATGTATATATTAATCCTGTAATTTCTGATGATGATGGATCCTGTAAGTTATTTTCCGCTGTGTTGACGTTTTTGAGAATCGGCTGTGACCGATGTTTTGTATGATATGGAATCGGCTGTGACCGATATTTTGTATGATATGGAATCGGCTGTGTTCGATGTCTTATGAGTAAAGAATCTGTTTGTCTAATATCTCCTTCTACTTCTAAGCGTCTATTGCCTTCTTCTTTTCTTCTTGCACGCCACTATTTTATAAAAAAAACTTTGATAAAAATTTTAAGAAAGAAAATGGGGCATGACAGTAACAATTATGGATTATTAGCATCTTTTCTAGCATTAGGCATACAAATTATTCAACATAGTTGGCCCTACTATATCAAACATTCATAAATCATAAGAATGTAAAATAGATAACACGATGTAATTCCAGCTATGCAAACCAAATCAAATATTAATAAAATGATCACATAGTAAAAAAGGTGGGTTCAAATTTCACCTTAAATTGGATGAATAAAGTTTCTAGCCAAGTATATTGAAGTCTACAAAAATCTTCATACTTGGAATCTAGAATAAAGACAGTGTTTTTATAAGTTCAAGAATGATTCTAGTCCAATCTCCCTCTCTGCGTGCGTGTGTCATCTGATCTCTCTAGGTTATGTCTTTTAAATAATGAAAAAACTCCTTTATGGGCCTCGATTAATAGGCTGCAAGTCAAAACTCGATTCTGGACCAACACCAGATAAAATCAAGACACTTAGTGTCCACCACTGATGAAAAAATCGCGAAATTTTGCTAAAATTCATATACCGAAATTATAATAAGCAGTTTTTTTTTCGTCAAAATATCAATTATATATCGGGAAATATCGGTAAAATGTCGATATCGGTGAGAGTCTTTATAAAATTGTGGTATATCGCAGATATATCGGTTTTTTTGCAAATATTGGTGATTTTTTTTTTGGATTTTTTCTTTTTTTTTTTTTCCTTTTTTTATGAATTTATTGAAGTAATGGATGAGCTTTCTTATCCCAAAAATAAAAGTAGTCACTTGACTCACTTCATGGATATTCTTGTCTTCCTTATTTATCTATATATGATTAAATGTATCAGTATGAATCTATGATATATTTCCATAACAATTTCAATTTTCAATTATTGTTCTACAATTCTCCTTCTACAAGTATTGTTCTACATCTAGAGGATTCAAGATTTTAAGAGAATAAAAAGGTTAGTTATTCAAATACTTTACTAAAATATTTAATTTTCTCAAAGTATGTTGTGATCTATATTTATTTATTGTTTTGTACATATAAGACAATATTTAATACTTATGTGCTTGTGCAATTTAATACTTAAATATTACTATCAATCCTTATAAACATGTACGTTAATTATAAAATAAATTATCAAACATAATATTTTGATAAATAAATAGTGAGACTCTTTCTTATATGAAATTTGATAAATAATATTTTGATAAATAAATTGTGAGACTCTTAATTTTGAAAAAAATTTTCATGTTATCACTAACAGACAACGTTTATATATTAGTTTATCTCTATATTTGTTGTAAACATATCATTTTATTTGAAATTTAAGTTCAATTTATGTATTAATGTTAGTTATAATATTCTCTAAACTACTAGATATATTTTTCAATTTTTTTAAAAAGTTTCCATATTTAAAAAAAAAATGTCCGATATTTCCACCGAAATCGATATATCCGTCGATATTTCCGTAAAATCAAGGTATCGATATTTATCCTTGGTGTCCACCTAGTGTTGCCCGTATCGATCAATTCTAGACCAATCTCACCTTCCTTAGGCCGAAATCCACTTTATCTACTACAACTTAACTCCAGTAGGTGAAAATCACATAAAACACACAAGTCATAGCATAGAGGCATGAAACATCAAAGCATAGGAAAATACATTGTGCACACAACTTTTTCCTCATGAGAACACATTCTAAAACACCTTTTATGTGCACATTTTCCTACTTATCATACCCTCGATTATATTACTTTTGTGTGTAATCGATTGAATTATTGTCCTAATTTGTAGGAGTTGTCTTTGATGGAATTTGAAGAGAAATGGAGTTAAAATAGTGCATTTTGGGCTTAAGTTATGAAGTGGGCTTAGAAAAGATATATCAATTGGGCTCACATGAGTTGATGGTGAAAGAAGGCCCAATAAGAGTTTCAATCCAATTAAACTCTTATCTTTGTAATAAATTTGCATATCTTTTTAGATTTATGAGTTTTATTAGAAGTAGGAAACATAGACCAAAGAATTTTATTTTTTTATCGCGATATTTTCCAATACGTGATTTTCTCTCTCCTCACTTCTCTCTCTAGCGCCATACACACGCTACTCTCTCTAATCTTTTCTCTTCCATGTTCTCAAGACAAATGTTGAATATTTTTATGGAGATATATTTTCTCTTCTCTGTTCTCAAGATGAATGTTGAATATTTTTATGGAGATTATTAATCAAAGCATGTGTGGCTAAATTTCTCTTCTCTGATTCAAGGGTCGTTTAAATTCGATTGTTATCACTGTGAGGTTTTGTGCTTAATTTAAATTATTACTTTATTTCAAGTATTTGTTAATTCATTATTTAATTCCATATAGTGAGATATAGTTTGGGTTGATTTGACAGTTCAATTTGAATTATATTTTGTTGTTGTTGTCCATGAGTTCTCTTTCATATGTTGCTGGGATGTATAACTGTTGAGTAATTGGTGCTTAGTAGCAATATGTTGATTGTGCTTTTGTTGGGATTGTGTAATTGCCTAATGAATTAACGGGATTAACGGAACCATATGCTTAGTAATTGTAGCTATCTCGATTATTTAGTTCTAGGTTTTAGTTTAGGTTTAGCTGTTTTTACAAGAGCTTAATACAGTTGTTAATCAATTTGGAGTGCGTGCCAATTAGTTGATAATTAGGTTGATTGAATGCTTCATTTGATCAATTAAATTAGGAAAACAGATGACTAGTCTATGGCGTCCATGATTAGTTTAAGGTTAAATATTTGAATGCGTAAAGTGATATTTATGGCTCGGGATCAATGATGCAATTAAATGTCAGTACCTTGAATCGGAGTCTCGTAAGATTATTCTCTCTTAATTTATTTTCTTCGTTTGTTGCTAGTTGATTTTTATTTCTGTTAGATAGTTTAGTTAGTGAGGTTAATTAGTTAATATTCAAAATCCCCCATGTTTTCATACTCAAGTGAATTAATCTTTGTTCCCTGAGAATCGACTGTGCTTGCCATTATACTTAGTTGTTATTTCGGAGTAGGTAATTTATTTTGTTGGCTTGACACCCATCACCTATCAAGACCAATAAACTTATAAGGTTAATTGCAGTAACCACATCAAATTATGAGCGATTTTCCATAATCTATCGAACTTTTTTTGTAGCACCGATATATATATATATATATATATATATAAACTATATAAGTTTGACATTTAAACCATCAAACTAATTTTCCGACCACTTTTAATTGGATTTTCACACATGACTTGTGCGTGATATTAGGTTTGCAATAACCCCACCAAACTATCAACGATTTTGCATATAAACCACCAAACTTTTTTTCTTTTGGCACCAACGTATATAAACTATACATGTTTGACATTTAAATTACCATCAAACTCATTTTCCTAGCCACTTTTCAACAGTTTTTTATCACGTGACTTACGCATCACATCAGAACATAAATCCCATTGAATTTTCACTAAAACAAATCATAATGATGGAAACGGTGTTCATAAATCCCACAAAAAATAAAGGAAAAACATACAATAGTTAGACAGCTCATATACTTTATATATATTGGTATAAAAAAGGCGTAATTGAAAAAAAAACACCACTTTTTCAAAAATTGTAAATTTATTCGCACTTTTCAATTATTGCAAACAAAAAATCACGACCTTTATTCACTGTTGCAATATAGGCCACATTTGTATTTTCCGGCAACCGGAGTCCACATGTCAGACAAACATGCTACGTCACATGCCATGTCACATGCCACGTCATTTCCAACAATTTTTAGATCAAATTGCAAAATAAAATCACCACATTTCCAAAACAGTATTGTAATAGGAAATTAGAGTACCCTATTTTTCCATATTGTTTAAGTGGAAACTTAGATTAGTTTTTGAGTCTTAAAGTCGAAGCTGAAGAATGGAGAAACTCGGAGAATTAGTAAGAAGAAGGTTTCTAGTAGAAGTCGGATACATCAGACAAATCATACTAGATATTGCATACAGTAAGCAGTTAATACAACAAGCAGCAAGCAAGAATATAGTAAGGGAATAGAAAGTCTCACTACAATTTCAGGTTGTAGTAATCTGACATAGTACTCCAGAACTGAAAGAAGATTTAAAATAGGAAGAGACAGTCAGGCACACCAATGTTGTATGAGGAAGATCACTGCTATCGAAGAATACATCTTGTCAAATATAGCCAGTAGAGACAAGTGATTGAACTGTACTAAAAACTGGTGTCCTGCTGACACATGGACCAACAAATTGCAACAACCTAAAGTGCAGTACAATCGCATTAAATGAGCTGAAGAATAAGACAAAGAATTCATTCCCAAAATTTCAGAGACATTGAATGCAAGATCAATGACGATCAAAGGGAACTCAAATTCAAATGAAGTGTGTCTCTCTTCAACAGGCACATTTCTTACATCTATAAATAGAGGAAGAGTCGACTAAAGAGATTACTAAAAAATTGATATTCAAATTTCACTCTCACAAGAACAAGTACTCAAGCTTTCTACTCTCTAAGTTTTCAGTCACTCAACCTCCTAGTGAAGCAATTAAGCCTTCAAGTTATCAAGCTCTAGAGTCATCAAGGCTGCTTCATGCATCAATTGAAGAAAAACATATATACTTTTAACCTCGGTATTATGTGCTTAGGTTGTTTTAGTGGTGTCATCAGTTGATAAGATTTAGATCCTTACTAAGTGTATTTGTCTTAAGTTGTTAAGGCAGTAACTTTGTATGAGTTAGTAGGATCCTGTGTGGGTCAGCCCGTGGATTCGAGCAACCTGTGTGGAAGTTGTATCTTTGTAGGTGAAAAACTAGTTAGGTTGATAGATTGTAAGGTCGAGTCCTGTAATTCAATCTTGCTTAACGAAGTTCCTCCTCGAAGTAGGACTAGAGTAGACGTAGAAGAATTACACCACCTTCGAACCACTATAAGCTTTGTGTGTTTATTTTTTACTCTTAACATTTTTGTGCTACATTTTAGATCCTATCATTCTACTTTCAAAGTTTATCAAAAAGCATATTTGAGAAAATATTTTCAAAAGAAACTTTGTCCAAGTTTGTTTCCGTTGCATATAGAACTCCGATACAATAAGGTGAACAACATTCTCACCCAGCTCACTGTACTGCATTCAGTATTGTATTCTGCGATATAATACAGCGTCAAAAAGTTTGAATAGTTTTTGAAAAATTAGACGGAGGTTCATTCACCCCCTCTAAACCTTTGAATTAGTTGAGACCAACAAATTAGCAAAAAAGTCACAACCTTCATTCAATGTTGCAATTCAAATTTATTCTTTGGTGGCTAAGTTCACGTGTCTCAATAAATTTTCACGTGAGATATACAACTTTTATCATATACGATTTTAATTTGAATACTTGAAAAAAGAACAAGGATACAAATTTTAAGATATATGATTTATTTATCATCAAATTAAAAAATATGTTTAAATTAAGATATAATTAAAATGACATTGTTTTGATGTAAATAAGTTATTTTTTAAGATTGTGTGGCTTATGTGACATCTCACGTGAAAATTTATTTAGACACAAGAACTTAGCCACCAAAGAATAAATTCAAATTGAAACATTGAATGAAGGTTGTTACTTTTTTTTGGTAATTATATAAAAAGTTAAAATTAAATTACAATTTTGGAAAGGTGGTGATTTTATTTTGCAATTTGATCTTAAAATTTTTTTTTTTGTTGAAAATGATGTGGCATGTGACATGACATGTAACGTGGCATGTTTGCTGGACATGTAGACTCTAGTTGCCGAAAAATACAAATGTGGCCTAAATTCCAATGGTGAATAAAAGTTGTGATTTTTTTATAATTATTGAAAAATGGGGATAAATTTATAATTTTTGAAAAAATGGTGATTTTTTTGCAATTACGCCTTTTTTTATTTTTAAATGTTACACATGGTCGTGTGTTTAGTCGCGCGTGATTATATGGGCATGACTACCATTATAATCATCGATGACATTATTGAATAAAATTATGATTGGAGAATTATGTCGTACCTTTTTTTTTTGAATTTCTCCAATATTTACAAATATATAGGGTGTAAATAGGGATGACAACATGTATTGTACCTCCCATAATTCCATTTATGGGTATCTTGAGATAGTAATCGAATCGAGTCAAATCGAACAATATATAAAGTGTTCAATTTTGGTTTGTTTAGTTATCAAATGAACTCATGCCTGATTTAACTAATACATTCATAGCCCACAAGTATAATTGAGTCTTAACGAACTTAATAAATACTAATAATAAATTATATTATTCATCAACTTATTAACAAATTAAATTATTTATTCTTAAAAAAATATCATATATTATCTAAAATTTATAATTTAATTATAAATAATATCTATAATTAGATATTTATATATTGAGAAGGACTTATGTGCCCCGCATGGATCTAACCTACTCCAGCCCTATATATATACATATTTTCTTTTCTTTCTTCATGTGTGCTTCCTTCCCCTCATTCTCTTTTTTTCTCTTCCTCCCCTGCGCGTTGTTCCCTCTCTTTTTTTCTTTTTTCTCTCTCTTTTCCTTCTCAATTTCTTCATATGATTGCTACAAATTTAGGGTTCTTATTTTTCAAATACCCCAACAAGTTATTTTCTTCCTAATGTGTATAAAAATCTAAAGTTTTTATTTTTCAATAACGTACAATTTTTTTATATCTTGCTCCGATTCATAGCAATATACTATATAATTGATGCAAAAAATACCATAGTTGGTTATTGATTGAGTAATATGAATTTACATAAATTTTGGGGAAGAAGATGATAAAATCTTGTATTTGAAAATTCTAAGATTTTAAACTCACTCCACATAACATTGATTCCTTAAGAGTATACAACTGATACCTTAAGAGTATACAACTAATATTTTTCACTAAATGAGCAACTGATACTCATAAGAGTATATAACTATGTTGGTCCTAACCGTCCCAAGTGGTCAGAGGTTCAGAAGGGGGGGTGAATCAACCTCTATCGATTTTGTGAACTCTTAAAAAACCTTCCTGTATAACAGGTTCCTAACCCAAGGGCAGCAACCTATCTCAAATCAGCAACCTGGCTCTAAGCTCAATCAGGTTACTGACTTGGTATCAGAATGCAGTGTAACAGAATAAACTTGATAGAGTTCTTTCTGGAAACCAGTTTTCTTTTGCAAGAATGCTCTTTGCCAATACTTTTATGTATGATGCTTATGATGTATACTGCAAGATATATAAGATAAGGTAGATGCAGTGCAGTAAGTAAATCAAAGCATATAAACACGCAAGGTTTATAGTGGTTCGAATGTGGTGTAAGCTTTCTACGTCCACTCTACTCCTTCATATAAGGAGAATCTTTGTTAGGTCAGCTCGATTTACAAGCCTCGCTTTACAAACCTCTTCCTAACAAACTACGCCTATTAGAATCCTAGACTCTAGTCGAAGGCCACAACCCACAAAGGGTACAATCCCACAAAGGGCAAGTAATATATTTCTAGACTACACACTTAGCAAGGATCTAATCCTCTCAACTAAATTACACCATAAACAACCTAGCACACACATCACAATGGTTAAAAGAAAATAAAAAGGTTTTCTTCAACTGGTGTGAAGCAGTCTTGCTCTTTGATAGCTTCAATGTTGTTGTTGACTGCTCCTAGAAGGTTGAGTGACTGAGCTTAATGATAGCTTCAGAGAGTAAAAGACTTATGAGAATTTGCAATGTTCTTCAAAGCTTCAGTTGATTTGTTCAGTGCATCAGTTATCTTCATGGTCACTCCTTTCTTCTATTTATAGATCTTTGGAAAATGCCCATTGAAGAGAGACATTGTTCATTTTTCAGTTCAAATATGATCCTCCATATCTTTGCAATTAATGCGATTGACACTTGAGAGTATAGGGCATGCCCTACTCTTATCCGCATTAATGGCACCACACCCTGGTTGCAGGCCTTTTGTAAAGTCGCAGTTCCAGGTGGCATCTTCTCATTGGCTTGGCTCAAACTTCTGTCCAACGACTCTTTGTCAGTGACCTTCCTCGTACTATATTCAATATACATTCCTTGTCTAGTGATTAGATGAGCTGAGCGAAGGTTGTCAACTTGCTGCTTTGTTCTTCAGTACTTGTGTCTTCGATGTCAGCTTCCTGATGTCAGTCAGTTTCCTGTATTGACTTCTCTTGTTAGCATCCTGACTTCTTACAGTTTCTTTTGTTTCAGTCGTTGTTTGGCCTTCGTTGTGTCTTTCTGATCATCTATTTGTTTGATTCTTCTTTGAACACGAGTGTTCTTTGAAATTCTGTTTCAAGCATTTATCTTTATTTTTCTTAAGACCAATTATAATTTTCATGATCTTATGCTTATAGGTCTCTGTTCCACTTATAGAACGTTGAGAAGGGGTACTCTACTTTTCTATCCAAGATTACATTGTCTCATCAAAACTTTCATAGAAATCTCCCAACAAACTAATACCTTAGGAGTATACAACTGTACCATAAGTATATACAACATTATATTCACTTAAGAGTATACAACTGATATCTTAAGTATATACAATAGATACATTCACTTAAAAGTATACAGCTGATACCTTAAGAACATACAACGTATACCTTAAGTGTAACGCCTAAGACAAAAATGACGCATAATTGATTAATTAAATAATTAAACCCTTAATTGATTTATTTTATTATGTGTGTTAACCCTTTATTGGTTAAATTTAATTATATGCATTTTAGAAAAATGATAAATGCATGTTTAATTAAATGGAAGTATAATTTAATCAAGGAACATAGATGATAATTTTACCATAAGATGCGTATTTGAAAAATGAGAAGATAGAAATGAATTTGAGTTCAATCGGAGACTCGTAGCTCAAATAACGAAGAAAACGGTGAATACGAAGAATACGACGTATACGAGGGATCGGAAAATGAAAGATATTTTTGGTGAATAATAAACAAGATATTTCGGTGAATAGTAACTCCAAGATATTTTGGTGAATAGTAAATTTCAGATATTTAGATGAATAGTAAGATTTTTCGAAAGTCTATATATAACGTGAAACGAGTCATAAAAACCGTAAACGTAATTATTTGAATGAGAAATCGAAAAAGTAAGTTATCTCTCTCTCTCTCTCTTTCTCTCTCTTCTGAGTTTTCCAACCGGCCGGCCGCCACTGGTGCTGGAAACTTTTTCTCGATTTCGGCCGATTTTTGCACATCTTGTAGGTCTCATCGAGACGAGTCTAGAACAGGTCTCGGATTTCAATTCCGATGTCTCTTTCGCCGTAAAACGACAAAACATCGTCGGAAAAACCCTAACCTTTTTTCCAGCCACCCTTTCTCTCTCCTCTGTTCTCTCTCTCTTCCTTCGCCGGAGTGGTGGCTGACCTTCACGGGGTGTTGGGCTGTCGGTTGAGGGTGGTGGCACCACCGTGGGTGGCCGTGCCGAAGTTGGAAGTGGGCTGGAAAGGTGGTGGGTGCAAGGTGTTGTGTGTATGCATGTGTGTGTGTGTGTTGATGTTTAGGGGGGCTGTTTGGAGGAGGTACTGTTCACGGCCGAAACTGGTGGTGGCCGGTGACTCGGGTGAGGGTGGCGTTGCCGCAGCTGGAGGCTGCTGGAAGTTGGCTGGAAAGCTGCTGCTGTTGGGAGCGCGATAGGAATGGCGTGTGCACGCGGGTGTGCATGCGCTGGGTGAGCGCGCAGGGGTGTGCGGTCATGCGCACGTCTGGATGCTGGCGCATGGTCGTGCGCAGCGTGCACGGGTGACGGGAGCGCCCGCACTGGGCAGGCGACGGGCGTCGCGCGCACGGGGAACAGATAACTGGTAGACGCTCACGCGTGAGCGAGCGACGGGTGCGCTACGCGCAGTGCCGGGTTTGTGGTGCAAGTCATGTTTTTTCGGTCGTATGTTTTCGTTGAGTCGCCGGCGACGAGATGTCGTCGGCCGGGAGTCGAGGGTCCAGGTCAAAGTCAACCTTTTTACCAAAACGCCACTCAATCTTAAAACGCTCTGTTTGAGCTCGTTTCAACTCCGATTAAGCTCATTCTTTTTCCATTGCAACCCAAATCTTTCCCTCTTCATCATCAGATTATTGGATTTACCTTCCATACTGGTTTCTTTATCCTCGATCTTTAGATATTCCATTCCGTCTAGTTTTTACCGATCGTTTCTTCTCCGAGAAAGTCTATACCTATTTTATATGTATTTAACGTATTAAGGATCTAAGAAATGTCGATACTTGTGTAGGCTATCAGTCGGATCATATGTTGTGATACTTGATACTTGACAACTCACGTGGTAACCACCGAACAAGGTGGGGGTAATTTCTAAAACTCTATGTGTCTATTGTTTTCCCTATTTGATATATGAACTGTTGAATCTTATGTGCCGTGAATGTTGTGTGCATGTGAATTGTTGAACCTTATGTGTCGTGAATATTGTGTGCATGTTATTATATTGTGATGGACTGGTTGTCCATAAAAAAATCACCAACTTCGGAAGGACTGGTTGTCCGTAAAAATCACTAACTTCGGAGGGACTGGTTGTCCGTAAAAATCACCAACAGTATAAAAATCATGTATAGGATAAGACGGGAAATACCTGCACCTAATTGTAATCCTATGCTATGCAATATATGTGACGTGTTTAAACTGGTGTTCTGTTTATGATTGATTAAGTTGTCTTTTAACGAATTGATGAACTTATATTATACGGAAATTACTTTCACGAGTGTATTTAAAGCACTCACCCCCATGTGTATTCACATTACAGGACGTGATGAGAATGAAGATGTATAGAGAGAGTGGTGTACTATCAAATTCCTCTTTTGGTTTTCTTAAACTTAATGTTGAAACAATGTTTTATATAATTTCACGTTTTGTAAAAAGTATATCGTCATTTTCTGTAGATGGATCCTGATGTATTTTCCGCTGCTATGTCAAATATTTTATTTTGGCTAGATGTCGAGGATTTGTATATGTAAAATCATATGTTATCTGTTTCCAAAAGTTTCTATTTTATATCATGTACGTCTCTTTCTCTTTCTTTCTTCATGCCCAAAAGGAAACTCTGATATTTTAAAGTATGAAAAATGGGACGTGACATTAAGAGTATCAACTAATACCAACTAATCATTTTTTACTAAATGAACACCTAATATCTTATGATTATGTAACCAATAATTTAAGAGTATACAACTAATACCTTAAGAGTATACAACTGATACCTTAAAAACATACAATTGATACATTCACTTCACTGAATAAGCAACTAATACATTTCTTTGACTGTTTGTGGGCAAAATATTGAAAATTTATGTAACTAATACACTACATGAATTATAAGTTTACTTTAAAGGTATTAGTAATTTGTGTGAAAGGTATTTTAATTTTATTCTAATATTGTAATCCCACAATACTATTAAGTTTTGTGATCAAGTTTATCAAGTTTTATACCTTTTGACGATATACCATTACATTTATTAACTTTTATCTTTAATACCTTAAAGGTGACAATGCAATACCTTAAACATGTGTATGCATAATGTATGTATGTAATACCAAAGAGGTAAATATGTGATACCTTAAAGGTATTTATGTATTACCTTGAAGGTAAAAATATAATACCTTAAACCTATGTATGAAAAAGGCATTTATATAAGACCTTAAAGATTAATATGTAATACCTTAAAGGAAAATATGTAATATCTTAAAGGTATGTATATAATACCTTAAACGTATTAATGTGATACCTTAAAGGTGCATGTGTAATACATTTTACTATAAGCATTAATACATCTGATTGCATTCAACTAATACCTTCATGTATTACCTACAACAAAAACAACTTTTCCTATTTAATTATCTAAATAATTTTAATATGATTATTGCCTGTAAATATTTTGTAGTATTCGCAATAATTTGGGGAAAAAGGTTCCTGTGGGAATTGATAATTTGAGTTAGACTTTAGTAAAATACATTGAATTTGATCCTTCTAATCATGAAGCATTTGATGATTTCATTTCCAGAACCTTAACATCTTGAGAGAGATCATAATGACATTTTACACAACTTTGTGGTATATCAACTGCAAAAACTTCAACATCACCAAAGGAAAATGACAATTCTAATGGTAGCATCATCTAAAATCCATGTAGTTCTTGCTAAGTTTGTTGTAGAGAAGGAGAGAAGAGTGCAAAAAATTGGAGAGAGAAAAAAAATTAAATAAAGATTTGGAAGAGAAGCAAAAAGATTTGGGGAGAGAAGCAAAGAAGAACCAGAAAATTGGAGAGAGAAAAAAATAAAGAAAGAAGATTTAGAAGAGAAGCATATAAGAGCGCAAAAATAGAGAGAGAAAAAAATATTTGGGAGAAGCGAGTCAAAAATGGAGAGAGAAAAAAAATAAAATAAAGATTTGGGAGAAGCTGTCACGCCCCGTTTTCATAAATAAAATATTAGAGTTTTCTTGTGGGCGTGCAGGAAGATAAAGAAAGGAAAAAAAAGCATACACTTAAAGGATACAGATACGATAAACGAGTCAAGATTTAAAACAATATCTATCAGGAACTTCAGGAAACAGTTTAAAGTACGATCTTTACACATTCTAATCCATCGGCGACAAGCCGGAAGAAAACATTAAAAACAAAGCAGTGGAAATCAACAGGATCCATATCGTAGAAAACATTTTATCCTTACAAACAGTACAAACATTGTTTTAGAGAAAATGGAAAATAAAAGGAACACGGCACGATTGATAGGGCAACCCTCTCGCTACGCCTCCCTACTTCCATTGTTACCTGTAGCGTGAATACACACGGGGGTGAGTGCGTTTGAATACACTCGTGGGAGTAATTTCCGTATTAAGTTGTATAGACGGTTAAATAAATTAAACACATATCAGCACATCAAGTAAATCACAGCACATAAAATGCATTGCACACAACATCATATAAGTACGGATATTTTCCGTCTTATCCTGTAAACGATGTCAATACCGTTGGTGCTTTTTACGGATCACCAATCCCTCCGTGATGTTTTTATGGACCATTAGTCCCTCCGTGATGATCGTGGACTTTTCGTCCTCGTATAACATATACATAATGTATGCATGAACATATAATACACAACACGTAATCCAAGACACATAAGGTTCAACAATTCATAGCGATCAATAGCATTTTAATTTCATCAGGTTTACATACAAGCATTCGTTCATCATCATAATGAATTAAGTATAGAAATGTAAGGCCTTAAAGATTAGAAGTTACCCACCTTGTTTGGTGGTGTTTTCCTCGTGTAAAGAAAGTGCTAAGCTTACGATTGGTCCTAAAAGTGATAGCCTACACATGCAAACGATGTTTATTAGTTTCTTGTTATGTTAATTACGTATTATTAAAAGAATTCTCTCGGAAAAGAAGCGTTGAAGGAAGGAAAAACGAAACCAAGACTTGAAACTTGATCATAAGATGTAGAGGGATCGATAAGGGTTCGATAGGAGCAAAAGAACAAGCTTAAACAGAGCGTTTTAAGATGCAGGGGCAGTTTTGTAAATTATGGAAAACGGGTTGACTTTGACCTAGGGCATTTTTGTAAAATCAGAGAAGTTTTGGGGTCTTTTTGATATTTACAAAACCTCAAGGGTCGAAAGGTAATTTTCAAAAGTTTTAGGGGTCAAAGTCAAAGGCTTGAAAACTTTTGGGGGTCAAAACATAATTTTTGAAAGTTCGAGGGCTAAAACGAAATATCCAAAAGATGGAGGATTAGAAAGCAAAAATCCTAAGAATTCTAAGGTTTGCGATTGGGCCCGGAAGTTACGAATTTGCAGGCCTCCCTCCTCCCCTTCCCCATCGCTGCCCCCCATTCCCCACGCCGGCGACACGTATCGCCGGCCACCACCACACGCACGCACCGACACGCCGGCGTAACTTGCGCCGGCCACCACAACACACGGTGGCACTTCCAGCGCCGCCAGCACACACGGCGACGACACCGCGTTGCCAGACACAAATACACACACCGAAATGCAACGACGGGAGACACGGGAACGATGAGAGAGAGGAGAGATTGACGGGAGAGAAGAGAGAAAAGATGGGAAGCCGGAACTTTGACCGACCATTACCGGCGGAGGCGGCGACCGATCGGATATTCGAGCCCAGATTTGTGACGGGCTCGGTGAGAGCTTCGTTTTGATGTATAGATCGAACGAAAACGGAGAAGGAGAGGAGAAAAGAGGAAGAGAGAGAAAACAACGAGGAGAGAGAAAGTGTCGCGACTTCTCCAGCCGATCTACGGCGGTGGCGGCGTTGGATGGACGATCTGAGCCCGGATTTGGAACGGGCTCGACGAGGGCTTCGATTTAACATAAAAATCGAACGAAACGGGAGAGGAGGGTGGCGGCGCCAGCGACAACACGGTGGTGCTCCGACCATTGGGAAAACCACAGAGAGAGAGAGGTAAATCTTGGGGTAAAAATTACAAAGTTTGTAAAAATTTTCTTACTCTGATCCACTTATGCACATGGTCTCAAGACTCAACATTATTTAATTGGGCCTCGGGCCTCCGATTGGCCCGATTCTCGTTTCTATCTCTTCGTTTTTTGATTACGAACTTCTTTATTATGTCATAATCTATGTTTTCGATTCAATTATGTTTTTGATAATTTTATCATACATTCGATTAATTAAATCATGCATTATTTCGATTAATCTAAAACACACGTAATTAAATCACACAATTAGGGGTTAAATTATTTAATTAGCCAATTATGCATCGTTTCGTCCTAGGCGTTACAGAAGCGGGTCAAGTGGGGTACAGATCTTACAGATACACAAGTTTTTGCCTTATATATTTATTATAAATAAAAGTATAAAAATTATATATCAAAATGTCAAATATTAGTATTATAACTTACGAATTAGCTCACGAGCCTTCTAACAAATTTGTTCACAAGCTAACTAGCCGAATAGTATCAAATTTGAATTTGTTTGTTTACCTTAACGAATTGTAATAAACGAATTCGAACACTTTTTTATCAAATCAAATTCAAAATAGTTTACGAACGGCTTGATTCATTTACATACATCTCTAGACCGTATCTATACCTAAATCCTATAGAAACTATATTATTTATACTTGTCCCAGACCCATCAATTAGAATTTTACTTATGTTACACGAATCCATCTTGAACCTGATTACAACTACACATATATATGTATTATTATTATTGGTATCCAAGTGATTATTGTCCCTTAAATGAAATCAAGCAACAACAATGTCAATATATTTTACTTTTCTTTTGGTTTATAGTGATGTATTTATTTATATAAGTTTATAGCGAGTATTTTGACAAAAATAAACAACCATCTTAGTTGTAGTAGTCTTAATACTAGAGACATAATTGAAGCAAACCAAAGTATTTGAGTTTGATTTGTTTAGTTATTCAACAAACTCAAACTTTATTTACTGATTCACGAGCTTAATCGAGTCTTAACGAACTTAATAAATAATAATAATTAATTATATTATTCATCAACTTATTAACAAAATAAATTATATGTTCTTAAAAAATATAATATATTATCTAAAATTTATTACTTAATTATAAAAAAGTTTATTATTAGATATTTATATATTTATCATAAGTAAAAGTATAAAATTTATATATCAAAATGTACATTAAATTTATATTTATGTTTGACATGCCAAACATTAGTATTATATTTTACTAACTAGCTCATGAACCTTCTAATGAACTTGTTCACGAGAGAATGAAGTGAATAATGTCAAGTTTGAGTATGTTTACTTTAACAAATCACAATAAACGAATTCAAACAAACTTATATCAAACTAAGCTTCGAATAGTTCACGAACGGCTTGATTCATTTACATCCCTACTTAATACTATAACTATACTTGTAATTTGATGGAGTTTGCTATCCAAACCTTATAATATAAACGAGTTTGGATAGCAAGAGCATACACTCAAATCTCCTTGAACTTTAATACAATTTTATTTTCTTTTCCGAACCTGTCTCAAATCTAACTTAAAATAAATTTACTTGAATTTTAAAAAGATTTTATTTTCTTTCCCAACCTGTCTCAAATCTAACTTAAAACTACACAAATGGGTTTGATTAGGATTGGACAAATAGAGCAGATGCAGTAACCCAGCCTAGGTAGAGAAAATGAAAGGACAAAAACAAAAAGCAGATAGGGCAAAATCTATCCTGAGCTGCACCATATCTCATTTTAGAACCTCATAAATATATATCTTCAGACATTACTAAATTTACATCTTTCTTGTCTTTTTAATATCTGCACTCTTATCATCAAACACCCGACAAATTTAATAAATATATACTTTTTATTTCCTTTTTATTCTGGTGCTCATTCACTCACTCTTTACTATCATCGCAATCAATACATTGACGTCCCATGTGCTCCTTTACCGAAATGCCCCTCGTGATTTCAATTAATATACTTGTAATAATTGGAGTGTTTGTCAATCATGCACCCAATAACATAAGATGATTGAGATTTTTACACATTTTTGTGGACAAATAAAAAATAGATGTACATGTCAACTATAAATAAGACGCACGAACTATAGCTGAATTTACATAAAGGGTGAGTTGGGGAATGATGTATTTTTTTGATTAACGCGATAAAACTTGAATATTATAATAATAATAATAAATATTTGAGTATGTTTGCAAAGAATTTTAAGGTTGTGTTTGGATAGAGTAACTTCAAATCTATGATTTGAAATGAATGAATTTTAAATTAACTCTAGTAACAGTGGATTTGTGATCCACCAAAATTACTCAAAAATTAATTCAAAATGAAAGTAATGAATTTCAAATACACATATATCCAAACATCATTGTTGAATTTGCTACCATGGATCTCAAATTCATCCTCAAATCCTTTCATTCAAACACAACCTAAGTGGATTTTGTGAAATTCTAATCTTGAAATTCATGATTTTGTGGTAAAGATAAATAGTAAAAATATGTTTGTTTTAGAATTTTATAAGATATGATAAATATCAATTCAATGTTGGAAATATGGTTAAATGTGGGTACACTATTGGTGATGATTGATTAAAGATAAATTTAAATAAGTAATACACTAAATATTTATAGAAATAAATACTAATAATGTATGACAAAATATGTATTTATAGAGAGATGTAATAATAATATGAGATTGTATCTTAATTTTCTTAAAACCTGAAATTAATATTGATAAGTAAAATCTAAAATGAAAAAAACTCTTTCAAATATAATCGATGGTAAAAATTACGACCAACCTAAATAGCCTCATAACTTAAATGATATTCATCTTTATAAATATAATATAATGATGACCAGAGTTGACATTGTGGATTATAAGTTTTTGAAAAAAATAGCCGAGGGTAAAATTTGAAATTTGACAATGAAGAAGGTGGGGGCAGTTTAGTCATTTGGAAAGAGTCAGATGCAAGCAATGGAGCGCCAACTCCAGTTTCAGAAGTTAGTGAGCATGGTACGAACACACAGCACAGACACAGGTGTGCAGATGATGGCCACGTATATTCTCTTCCATTCCTATTTATTCTGTGAACGCTATCTTTTCACTTATCTATTCCCCATTTCCGTCTCACCATCTCCAGGTTATCTTCTTCTCCTAATTCTTCAATCCTTGATTCTCATGTTTATGCTTCTTTCTAGTTGCAATCTCCTCAATATGCTTTTATTTATGCGTTTCTGCAACGATTTTCCTATTTGTATGTTCAACGACCGTTTAGTTGATTATTCTAGTGATCTTACTAATTTTTTGTGTAAATATAGCAACAAGTAGTTATGATTCATGAATATTGATTTTGGAATTGGGAATCTTGTTGATTTCGTTTGATTGTCTAATATATAGAAGGTATTGATTGTGTGTAGGACGAGAAAAGGAAGAAGATGCTGTTTCTGTGTAGCTAACTTGTAATTCCGTCACTGTGAGATGGATTCGTCGAGTGGTAAAGAGCAGAGGCGACCGATAAATGTGTTTGAACCTTCTGTGAGGGATGGTGATGGATTGCCTGTTGATGATAGGAGTAAGGGAAATGATATAGAGGTACTTCCAATGCAAGGGGAATCATCTAAGAATCAGAGTGGAGATAAATGGATGGCGTTTGATTATAACAAATCTAAGACTACTGAAACTCATGATGGTAATGTAGATTTAGATAGAAATTCGAAGAAAAAAGAATTAGATATTGAGACGACGAAGAAAAGGATAGCAACGGAGGCTAGCATTGCTGAAAGAACGGCAGAATGGGGACTTATGGTTAGGACAGATGTGGGTGAAGGTAGCTTTCATGCTATACCTGTTGGTTCCAGCGAAGTTGAAGGAGATAGAGGCAAGAATTCAATGGATAGATTAAGTGTTGGATCAACAAGGACATCGGAGGAATCTAGTGTTGGATTTCCGAGGGTGTCTCAGGAGATAAAGGATGCTTTGGCGACCCTGCAACAGACGTTTGTTGTCTCTGATGCAACAAAACCGGATTGCCCCATTGTGTATGCTAGCAGTGGCTTTTTCACGATGACCGGTTACTCTTCGAAGGATGTTATTGGAAGGAATTGGTGAGAGTTAACTGCTTTAGTTTCTGTTGCATTTTGGACATTGCGAATTAAGTTGTTTCATTATCACAGAATAGGTTTATTCTGAACATGTAAGATCATATGGAACTTGGAAAGAGATTTAGGATTGTTGTGTATTCTTTGTTTCAGCCGTTTCTTGCAGGGCCCTGAAACAGATCAGAAAGAGGTAGATAAAATCAGAAATGCAACTAGAAACGGAACGAGCTATTGTGGGAGGCTTCTTAACTACAAGAAGGACGGCACACCTTTCTGGAATCTGTTGACAGTCACTCCAATCAAAAATGATAAAGGAAGAACTATAAAATTTATTGGGTAAAGTTTCTGCATTTTAATTTGCTTACTCAATCTCAACCTATCTTGGCTGACAATTAATGGGGTACTATTCAATTAATGCAACATCATTGAAACTTTCTTGAGATTCATAATAATAACTTGTAAAATCATGTGTTAGGTTTGTTGCAAAATCATTGTGTTGATTTTCAATTGACGAGAACAGAGAATGATGTTCTTACCTTTGTTGTTTAATTATACCATCTAATTGTTACACGAAAAGGTACATAAACATGACCATTGTGGTTAATGAAGCGGAAAAGTGGATTGCTTGCCTCTTGTATGAAATACTCCTACAACCATAAATGAAAGAGAAAGTACAGAAATGTGCTTAGGCTTGTAGAAACTCTATGTTCTCAGCTCCTTGCTTGATCTTTCTCCATTTACTTTTTCCATATGTCGTGGAGCCTTTCAGACTATAAGTCAAATGGAGATTATAACAAACAATATAAAAGCAGAGGCCATACTTTAATCATCAAACAATGACCTACAAGCGTTTATTACATTGACACAAATTTTGGTGTTTGGAGAAAAAAAAAGTACGAGGGAGGTTCCACATGTACAAGGAAGTTTCAGGTTGGAAGGTTCGCAAAAAACGACAAATGAATGTTTCTCTTGTTAATTGAAGAACTTCTGGAAGATTATGGGGTTGTTATACTTTTCTTTCCAAATAATTACTTGGATATTTAGAGATATAAGACCAGAAAAATATTTCAATGATGTCATCTCTGAAAATTTTCATCTACAAATTATAAACGAAGCAGAGAGAATGATTAGATACAATCATTTAAGCATGTAACATGCCATTTTTTTTGTTCTTTTTATCGGCTATAAAGACAATGATTTCTTTGAGTCCAACTCATGCCACTTTTCATTGGCAGAATGCAGGTTGAGGTCAGCAAGTACACAGAAGGAGTGAATGATAAAGCACTGCGGCCAAATGGATTACCAAAGTCATTAATTCGTTATGATGGTAAATAGTCTTGTGTTAATGCACATAACCAACTTGCTTTCTGAATCTTACTTGATTGATTCACTTCAGCTCGTCAAAAGGAAGAGGCTTTAGGTTCCATTATAGAGGTTGTGCAAACCCTTAAGGATCCGAAGTCTCACATGAGGTCCCACAGTCATGACGCCATTGCCAAGGTTGAATATGAGAAGTTAAACCTGGATTACATGCTCCCTGGACCAGCCGAAATGGAAAATAAAAACACCCCCGGAAGACAGACCCCTCGACTGGACCCAAAAATTGACTTATCTCGTTCAGGTTCTTGTCGAGACATAAGCAGCAAGTCCAGAAAGTCTCCACGCATTTCTTTGCTTGGGTGAGAACTGTTTGTTTCCTTGTAACTTCTTGTTATTCTTTTGAGTTCATAATCTGTTATCATATGCTTCTCAGTCCAAAATTTCACGGTCCAATTTTGATGAGAAGGACAATTGAGAAAATTAGTTTCATAGTACTTATCCATAGGATGATGAATATCTTGATAATCATCATGCTATTCTTCGACTGGATCAGATAGCAATTCAGCTGTGTTTAACTGTAGTGTTTATGTGCAGATTCAAGGGGAGGTCTTCAAGCAGTGTAGGAATGAGTGGACTCCAACAAGTTATTGAGCCAGAGATCTTGATGACAAAAGATCTAGAACAGAGAGACAGCTGGGAACGAGCTGAAAGGGAAAGGGATATACGTCAAGGAATCGACTTAGCAACAACCTTAGAACGCATTGAGAAGAATTTTGTGATAACAGATCCTAGACTTCCTGACAATCCTATTGTAAGAATAATACAATTACTTTGTAAATTCTATTATTATATTCATAGTTTTAGAAAATTTGATTGTGTCTCAAGGTGAAGCATATGAACTACTTCAAAAATATGTTTTTGTTTCAATACACTGGTATCACACTCATATCTTGATATGATGTGCTTTTATCCTTCATATTTCTTTCGAGTATTAGTGTTCAAGATATATCTTACATGTGACCAAAACAATGCTATTGTCTTGCAGATATTTGCATCTGATAGCTTTCTTGAATTAACGGAGTTTACACGTGAAGAAATTTTGGGGAGGAATTGCAGGTACATTGTCGTGTATGCTATTTCATTGTTCTGAAGACACTATGTCTTCAAATGACTGGCAAGTGACAAAGTTTTCTTGTTTTATGTAATGCTTTAAAAATTTAAGCTGCTCCTCTCCATTTCTTTAAACTTCAATTCCCTTATGCTTTTACAGTTTAAAAGTGACTCCGTTGTAACTTAGTGTATTTGAAAACATGTCCAGGTTTCTTCAAGGACCAGAAACTGACCAAGCAACTGTGTCAAAGATAAGGGATGCCATTAGAGATCAAAGGGAAATTACTGTTCAGTTGATTAATTATACAAAGAGTGGTACTTTATGGCTTTTGAATCCTCCAAATAAAAGTCAACAAAATTTCAGACATTGTTAAAGATCTTTTGACTGAATTGATCAATTCTTAAAAATTAACAAATTTCAGGGAAGAAATTTTGGAACTTATTTCACTTGCAACCTATGCGGGACCATAAGGTAGCTTTCAGTTTGAAATCTTCTTGAAATTTCCACTGAAGTGATTCCGATAAATAACAATTTTGCTTTCTGATCCATATTGACACTTTTAGGGTGAACTCCAATACTTTATTGGAGTGCAACTAGATGGGAGTGATCATGTGGAACCACTGAGAAATCGCCTCTCAGAGAGAACAGAGATAAAGAGCGCTAAGTTGGTACTACTTTTGACATTGTCTTCTTTATTTGTTGATAAACATGGACATAGTGTTTCAGGAAAATATACCTGATGAGTATCCATACAAATTCAAGAAAAGAGGGAGCTGCAGCCTTTATCTTGTATATTTGAGAAGGCAATTAAGAAAGAGCTTGTAGTTCTTCAGATGGAATTAATTTAATTCCTAATGTCCTATTTTAGCACATTTTATAACAGAAATTGCAATAGGATCTTAGGAATGATATGTAGTTCCAAGGAATAAGCCTTAAAAATTTGCTATCAGATTTTGTTTCATGTTTTTCTCATGTATCTATCTGTATCACTCATGCTCATGATTGCTGTGATTATCGATACATTTATTCACCAGGTCAAAGCTACGGCAGAAAATGTTGATGAAGCCGTCAGAGAACTTCCTGATGCCAACTCGGTAAGGTATTCCTTTCTCTTTGCTCTTTATCCTTGAAATCTGTATATGATAACTTCATATTGAAGTGATGAACTAGCTTTAATAAGTTTTGCTATGAATAGAAAGATAGATAAGGTTAGTATACAAAAGGATTGGTTTACGTGTTATGATCTTCTAAGACTGCTGTTGGAATTCTGAAAGCTTGACGTGTCAGTGTCATTTTTCTGATAGACACCAGAAGACTTGTGGTCAATGCATTCTCAACCTGTATATCCGAAACCCCACAAAAGGGATAGCGTAGCATGGGCAGCAATAAGAAAGGTACCATATAGCAAACTGGGAATCTATTTTAGCAGTTCGTACATCTCTTTATATACGTATTTCTAATGTATCTGTTAATAGCATTGCTCATCAAGTGAACTTCTTAATAGCAGAGAATCTAAGTTTTTATCAAACTTTTGACACATATATCTTTGTAATTTCGTATGTCAATGTTAAAAATCTCTGAAGTATCTACGTGAAGTAGTTTTTTTTTTTTGAATAGAATTAAGCTCTAAAATCTTCGTGCTGATTAGAGAGAGAACTAATTGTGAATAGGCGGTGTCTTCACTCTTCTTATTTAATATTGACTTGAGTTATGCTTTTGTCTTATTATTGCTTAGACAATTTCACCAGCACATATACAAATGAATAAAATGAGAAAATTTATGTTGTATCAGTCAATGCCAACATACAAATATACCACAGAGCAGTCTAGATGGTAAGTGCAATCTGCAAGTTTGGTAGCACGGACAAACCACTGCAAGGGGCTTGCCCATGACCTACTTCACTTCACAATTTTCTTTTTTTGTTGATAAAATGGCAATCTTACAGTAATCACCTTTCAGCCTGGATTTTCTGAAACAACTTAAAATTTTGGTTTTTTATTACTATTGGGGGTGGGTGGGGGGACCTTATTAACGAGGTAATGAGTGTCAATTTGATGGTCCATTATAAAGTACTATGATCTTCTATTCTCACTTCTTTCCGTTCCTTGTAGGTCACTGAATCTGGTGAAAAAATTGGATTGAATCATTTTAAACCCATACGTCCTCTGGGATGTGGTGATACTGGCAGGTATACTGACTTCACTGTATTGACTTACTAGGCAATCCACCTTTTCATTACACAAGCTTAGCGTTCACTACGCATTTTTGCGTGATACCTTACAAACTGATTTATCATCTCAGCATGATGGTTAACTTTTCAAAATTATATTTCAGCTATGCAAGTATAACTGTGTTGTTTTTTTTTTTTTTGTAGTGTTCATTTGGTGGAACTCATTGGTAGTGGTCAACTCTTTGCCATGAAAGCAATGGATAAATCTATGATGCTGAATCGTAACAAGGTATGTCTGCCAAAGATTTATTTACTTAGTTACAGATAAACCTACTTTAAAGCCTCTACTTCTGCCTGAGCTGTGTTGAACTCGGATAAGATTGCCCTTTAATTAGAAAATCTAGTTAGATCTCATTTTTCTAATTCACTTCTACTTACAGATAATACATTTTTTGAATGCCATGTTGTTATATATACTTAATTTTTCGGATGTAGGAAATCTTAAGTAACCTATTATTTATTTATTTATCTATCTATTTATTATTATTTATTTATCTATTTTTGGCTTCAAGTCACTTTTCAAGCTCCCCAAAATATATACTTTATCATTCAATAAGTGCATTAGTTTAAGATAAGAACTATAAAATAAATCAAATCTATAGTGCTTATCAGAAATCACAGAATCAGTGAAGTTTCTGATTTGTGCGAAATGATAGGATAAAAAAAAAAGATCTTAATTTGTGACAAGCGACAGGAACATTTACATGTTCTGAAGACATAATTGAGGTAGGATTAATATCTGCCAAGCTAAGTGTGCAGAAATCCTAGATTACCAGTATTGGTACTCCTTTAGCAACATTTCAGTTTTCATGATATTTGGAACATAATATGCATTTATCTTTTGAATCTCTCAAATTGTTAAATCAAAGAAGTAAATAATTGTGCAGGTTCATCGAGCATGTGTTGAAAGAGAAATCATCTCGCTCTTGGATCATCCATTTCTTCCAGCACTGTACAGCTCTTTTCAGGTTCTCATTTTCTAAAACTCAAATACTCATATATATTGCATTAAAGTAAATTGGCAAGATATAAATTGCAATAAGTGCTCCTCGAATATGGTGCAAGAAATTTAACTTACTCATAAAACAGAAACAAACAGGCAATCCCACATTTAAAGTTCATCTTCCTTGATAATTTTTTGTCGGGAGGAGTATGATATGATATTCTCGACTTTGCAGTCAAGTTGATACCTAAAATAATAGTCATATAGCATCTAATATTACCACAGATTCATGAATTATTAGTTAACTTGTTCTGATTTCCCGTAGTTTTTCTTGATACCATCCATGATCTGACATGATATTTATTTGTATCCAGACACCTACACATGTTTGCTTGATTACTGATTTTTGTGATGGAGGAGAGTTATTTGCATTGCTTGACAAACAGCCATTGAAAATGTTTAAAGAGGACTCAGCCAGGTAATTTTGTTAAATCCCTGTACAGAGTTTCACCCAAAATGAAACTATTCTCTTGGCATATTTTGAGAAGTGCAAACAAGTGCAAGTGAAGTTCCACTACACTTGGGTCTATATAAGAAAGGCTGTGATGATCACAAATCAAAAGTATCTGAAATAATTCAGATTCAAAGGCATTGTTAAGCAGCAAGGAAAGTAAGAATACTTAGAATTTCCACACGTGCGTACTCTGCTAAAAGTGAATTGATGACACAACATGACTTCACTTGTTATATCCTAGCAAGCCCTCAAGCGTAATAGCCAATAGCATCCCATATCGAGTATTTGTATGATACCAGAGCTATCCAATATCTTCTCGTATTCTGCTTGTAGTTTCCAGTTCACTTTATAAATTTTAGAAGATTGGCTAAGCATATAGAATGTTATAAGGCATGAGAGGATATTCCAACTTCATGGTAGTACAGAATTAAATGATTAGAGAAAGTAAATCGTTGACAATTATTATGCTAAAACTTCTTCAGGATATTGGTCTCTGCATCTTAAAATGGAAAATACCAAATATATGGCTGCCTTGTACATAACATCAACGTAAAATATCTAGAAAACTCAGCCTAATATTGTTAATCAATCCTTTGAAGAAAATTTTGTCATCCCATGTATTTGACCTTTTGGTTTGTATTCACATTTGACAGTGTACTGTTCCCAAGATACTAGTGTGTGATTTTTTTTCAGTTATGACCTTCAAATAAATGCTTTTCATCATTGATTCACAGGTTTTATGCAGCTGAAGTCGTCATTGGCTTGGAATATCTTCATTGTTTAGGTATTTCACGTAGTCTACAATATTATGAATATTCTTCCATAGATGTATTCATTTGCATGCACTGTGTTGGATTCCTACTAAATCATAGATTTATGTTTGGCATTCATGAAAAGATATAAGCTGAGCCTGATCTCTGCATCAGGTTATTATGCTAGCTTATTTTTCAAGCAAAATATTTAGGATATCAGTCAGTTCATGGAACTTGTTCATCCATGTCGTTTTCTTCTCCAGTATTTGAGCCTTGATTTCTGTTGATGCGTCCTATGTTCTCATGTGGCAGGAATAATCTACCGAGACTTGAAACCAGAAAATATTCTACTTCAAAAGGATGGGCATATTGTGTTAGCTGACTTTGATCTATCATTTAAGACAGCTTGTAAACCTCAAGTAAGTGATATCTGCTTACATACATATGATTCCATTTCACTTGCAGAATTCAAATTGTTTGTTTTTGCCTTGAAGTGTTTCTTTAGCTTTTGCTATGAAAAGCTTCCATTTTATGATAAGAAAAATACAACTTTTTATCATATTTGATTCATCATCAGTCCTCTTGATAATATGCCCTTCAGGGAACGAGTTCATAAACTTGTACTATTAGTTACTGTTTTATAAACTGCAGAAATTTTGCTTGTGGGTTTCTTTGCTTATATATTGTGGAGATGCATTTCATGAAAGTTCAGTGCAATATGATTAAACAAATAAATTACAACGATCGTTAGATGGTTGACCTATCATTAACCTAATTGTGGTCAGATTCTATAACCGAGGAAATTCAAGTTTGATATGTTATTAATGGTGACGATGTTCTTCCAGGTCATAAAGCATCCTCCAACGAAAAACAGAAGATCGAGGAGTCAACCACCTCCAATATTTTTTGCAGAACCAAATACTCAATCAAATTCTTTCGTTGGAACTGAAGAATACATTGCACCGGTATGATGATTTTCATTTGTGGAATACTGTCCATTCTATTTACTTAATATGAATTAGAAAAAAGAAAAAAAAAAAACATGGATGCATTCCAACATATGAACCCATTGTCTCAAAATTTGTATTCAACTCGTGTGTAGAAAGAGTAGGAGCTGCAAGGCTACATGTTCAAGTGAATGACTGTTGGCCATTTTATTATTTTTCTTCTTCTTCTTCTTCTTTTTTTGTTTTTTCCTTATTCTTGTATTTATTTATTTTTTTGAAATATTAAGTGGTTTTCCTCAAGATAGTCTTTCAACTATGTATTTTAATTCTAACGAAAATGATTAAGTTCGTAGAAAAATCACACCAAGTATATACATATAACACACTCTACTGGTGCTTTGATTGCAGGAAATCATTACTGGGGAAGGTCATAGTAGTGCAATAGATTGGTGGGCTCTTGGTAAGTTTTAAAAAACACAAAATTCAAAAAATATATTATTGTGGTAAATTAGAGTGATAAATTGTAAAGTATCTAATTACAAGTGTTAATAGTCATCGGTGCAACCAGTAATAATCACTGAATTGGCAATATGTCGTGACATAACAAAGTGAAAGATAGAACATAGGTGTATTCATGATTAAAGGTTAAACGGCGACCAGTTTGGCTAATTTCTGGCTAATTGGTTATTTTACATTCTAATTACTCGTTTTATTGGCTCTTTGATCTTGATAAGTGCCACATGATTGAGCTTCAAAATTGTCAAATTTCTGATTTCAATATATTTTCATCTTGAAATTCAGGTATTTTTCTATATGAAATGCTATATGGACGTACACCATTCAGGGGAAAGAATAGGCAGAAAACCTTTGCGAATATATTGCACAAAGACCTCACCTTCCCAAGTAGCATTCAGGTAAAATCATCTATTTTTACAAGCATGATTGTTAAGGGTCTCGTGATTATATACCTACTCTCCTACATGCTGTTTAAATCACCTAATGGTCATAAGGACATACTGACTAATGTTAGAGACTATCCACTAGATAGAATGTATCTCACAAATATATCAATTTTGATGAAACTAGATTCAGGTTACAAGAGTTGGTATACTTAAATCTTTATATGATAACTTGCAGGCAACACTGGCAGCAAGGCAATTGATTCATGCATTGCTAAATCGAGATCCAGCCAGCCGTTTAGGATCAAATGGTGGGGCACACGAGATCAAGGAACACCCTTTCTTCAAAGGAATAAATTGGCCTCTCATTCGTTGCATGGTATCCACCTTCATACCTCTCTATCATCTACTAAGAGAAAAAGTTTTGTTATACAAACCAGATCATTGCATTTACTGATTTTTTACGCAGACCCCACCGCCATTAGATGTGCCTCTTGAATTAATCGGGAAAGAAGAAGGAAAAGATGTGAACTGGACAGACGATGGAGTTCTTGTACATCCAATGGAAATGTTCTAGAGAAGGGTACACAAGTAGCACATTGTACAGGAAAAGCATAAACACAACGAGACAATAAGATTAACTCCCAAATCCAGTTTGAGACAGTTTTCCCCCCTTGTGTAATAGAATTTGATGTACGAATGTCCATTAATTTCCACGTTGCTTGTTGTGTAACTATGTATGCATCCTCCAACACCTACTCTCTTGGTTCTTCCTCTTCAATAAAGGCTTTTGCTTTTTTTTTTTTCTTTAGAGAGAGAGAGACTTAAATAAAGAGCCTACTCAATAGTTAAGTACCTCTTACACCAATCTGTTATTTTTCTTGTCAATAATGTCATCAGTGTAGAATTTAGGTGGCACATGCATATCTTTCTACGATTTCTAGTCATGTCGCAGAAATAAGAAATTTTTTTTATTCTTGTTAGCAAGTATTATATAGACTTCTACGGCTCATTTGCAGGGACGAATCCAGGATTTTGTTTCAAGGGGGGCGGAAATCTTCATTTTGTAGTGTTATTCAAAAAAGGTTCCCAATTTAAAGTGAGCCACTTGACAACATCTATAAACACCTTTAATTATAGCCGATTTCTTGCAACTTGTTGTGAAGTTTGTTTCTCAATAACCCTTTCAATATGTTGCAAAGAATTCTCAAGATCAAGATAATATTTAATTGCTTTCTTGTGTAGAGAATTTGCATTTGTGCCCACATGAGTAACAAAAGGGCATTGAGATCCTTCATTTACTTTCTTCCATGATCGAAATCCCTCAACTGTAAAAGTACTTCCATGACGACCATATGGTTTGTTGAATAGAAAACAAGGTAAACAAAAAGCAGCATCCTAAGTTGGTGAAAATTCAAGCCAATTCGGGAATAATTTATACCAAGATGCAAGAAACCGACGCCCATTCTTATCAATATACTTTGGAGATTTTGGAGGGATGGGTTGATATGGTCCAAACATGATGTAAGCTCGATGAACTTCATCCTGTTGATTAGGGGGATACTCCCAAATTGATTTCCGAAGTCCCGGATCACGCTCCAAAAAAGACGTGTCAAAGTCTTTATTTTCAACTCTAGGAGCCTTGTTTGGGCGCTCACATATTTGAGAAGACTCATTAGGTATTTGATCATTGACTTGAGTAGAAGGTTGTGCAATTTGAGAATTATTATTGATTTCAGGACCTCTTTTCTTGAAAAAAGAATCAATTTTTTGTTGCCCATGAGAATATGAGATCCTGATATACAATGAAATACTTTAAGAATTAGAAACACAACACTTTTTAATACACATATCACATATATATTTATAAATTATATATATTAATATATTACAAAATAATTAACATAAATGATTCTCCTCTCCATCATTCAAACTTCTAAAGCTAATTAATGCTCTGTTTTCGAATTCAACTCTGCGGCCCTGCCTTATGCCTCTTTCAAAATTTATTTCAATTTTTGTTTTCAATTTTTATAAAATACTAATGTGCTAAGCTACAAACTCTTTGCCTAAATGATCCGAAAATTGAGGAAGGAAATAATAAACTCATTACTCATCATTCATGATCATGAATTCATCTAAATTAGAATAGCACATTTGTAAGTGACATAAACTATGAATTCAAAATTCTCAACTCACCTTTTGACTTGAAATTCTGAAAATATGTTGAATTTTACTTGAATGATAGATCATGTGCACCCAAAATAATTATTGAATTGAGAAATGAGATAGAGACTTGAATTTGACAAGTTGCCCTAATCTATTCTTTTTTCCCTTTATCCCCTTTTAATATAAGAGCTTCAAATTATAACTTATGAGGTATTATAAATAAATTGGGCTTATAGTTTGGGCCTTTGGGCTAAAATTGTGTCTCATAAGTTGTAAATCTATTTAACTTATTAATTTACTACAATCAAATAAAATATGATTTAACAAATTGTGGGTTAGTTATTCACAAATTTCTCCGATTTTATCACAGTTTTATTTTATTATCACTGCTAAATCATATTTTTAATTACAACTTAAAAGGGGCGAAATTTTAGAAATTAAGGGGGGCGAACTCTTAAAAATTAAATATCTAAATAACAAAGTCTATATATAAATTGAAATTTTATAAAAATCCAAGGGGGCGACCGCCGCCCGCCCCCTCTAAATCCGTCCCTGCAAATTTGGTTTGATTAACGTGAAAACTTATTGCCTTTTATCTCGTTTGTTTAATACAATGAATAACAAACTACATGGTTGCATGATTTGCTTATAACTTATAACACATTTAATTGGGTTATTACACCAGTGTGCCCAACAAGGCTGACATGCATTGCAGGCGACAGCTACTTTTTGCTTTTAATTTTTATTCTATTTAATGCAATATTTTGATTGACTAAAACCATATAAAAAAGTTGAAAACTAATCCTGGATAACGACTATTTCAACCTTATAATTGATCACATTCACACTTGTATTATATATTTTTATTTTGTGGCATATCTGGAAGGTGAGGAATATTTGTAAATTTGAAGGGAAAATGATCAGTCTAAAGATGGTTCAAAAACGGGTGCTAGATCATATCAGACTTGTTGATCTAGCTAACCTTCTTAATGTGGGATTTTGGAAAAACTACTGGTACATTGCTTGTGAGTGGATCTACCAGTTTTACCTAAACCTATCTTGTGGATACCTCCAAATTATGATTGGATGAAACTTAATTTTGATGGAGTTTCTAAAGATAATCCTAGGTTAGCTGGGGGGTTGTTGGAAATGCTCAAGGTAGGTTTCTTTATGGTTTTTGTAAATTTCTGAATATTGCTAACACATTAACTGCCGAGTTTGTTGTTGTTTGTGAAGGATTGAATTTATGTTATATAGTGGATTTCGAAAAGTGTGGTTAGAGACAAATTCGTAGGTGGTCTATTTCTTGATACAACGTCAACATCCAGGGAGTTAGAAAATTCAACATATACTATCTTCTATCTTCCATAGGCGAAATTGAGTATATTTCTACATACAGAGAGGGGAACAAAACAACCGGTTGTTTGGCTAATCTTATTGTGGAGAGAAAAAAAGACTGTATCTTTCAAAATCTTGATGATTGTAATAGGTTGAAAGTGCATATCATTATTTATATAATCTTGACCTTCCTAACTTTAAATTTAAATAATTGCTTATGTTGGTGGTGTTGTAAAGAGAAAAGAGGTTGTTTCATTCAAAGATTGAAGTCTGTAATAGGCTGAAGAGTTGGTCTCTTGTGCACTTGGGTCGGGTCTGGACCGACCCAGATCCGCGCCTTTTTGTTTTGATGTGACCTTTATAATTGTTAGTCATATATTTAAGTTATATTAGTAATAACCTTTATATAATACTTTAACTTAAAAAAAATGAATTTCGACACATTTTGTACATATATATCTTTATGTGATATTACTTACACATTTATGTGATACTAGTAAAATGCACATGCGTTGCACATGGTGTTAATTTCTTTTTGTCCATTGTTTCTATATTTATAGTCTTTTGTTTTTGTTTAGCGTATTAAATAGTTTGTATATTTTATAGATAATGTATGGTTTTTTATTGTAAAAGTGAAATTATGTTATTCAATCCTTATCTCCGTTTTATTAAACGCCGACATTTTCATCTTATTGTCCTCACTTATATCAAATTCTCTTTTTTTTACATTGACTCCACTCGAACTCTCAGCCCCCCCTTTTTTTTGCAACTGTTTGATTTTACTAGATTTAAACCCGTGCATTACCCGTACAATGCACGGGCTTCATTTAACATTTATTTAATTTTTATTTTATAAATATTATTATTTCATATGTGTTTGTTGATTTATATGTATAATTTTTTTTTTATATCCTTAAAATAATCTTTCTCATTGTTTTTATTTTTAATTTTTTTCATTTGATCTTTAGCATAAAATTGTTAATAGCTAGTTCTTTATAGGTGTTTTAATTGTTGGATTAGATATTTTCATATCTTTCTTTAAAAAGTATAGAATAAATCCCATTTTTATCGTTCGAAGACATCAGTTCTGTTCCGATTTTGCCTTTGAGTGCTCTTTTTATTAGGTTTACATAATGATTTCATTTGTAAACATCATTTGTAAAATAATAGAATATCATCTAATTTTTCTACAATTCCAGATATGATCCACTTTCAAACTTGCAAATCCATCTACGACCCAATGTAAACATATCCAAAGGCTTTTTTAGCACCTATTTTTTTGTTAATGTCATTACTTTTGCAAGAGCATTGTTGTTTACTTTTTTTTTTTTAATTTGAAATGTTGGACAAAAATAATTATTAAAGTTTGGAACCAAATATTTCATATAGAAAAAGTCAATACAACTTACATATTTAGTTTTTTCTAAGCACTTATTTTGTGTAGAGTAGTGGGGTATGTATTTAATTGGTATTAATTTTTTGATATTTCATAAATAAAATGTTATTTAGGAATTGAATGACTTTTAAGAAAATGTAACATATAATCTATTTGCTTATGTGTCAACATTTCAAAGCGTCAAATGTTAGCCCAAGGTTCATTTTGAAAACACATGTGGCATAATTTGAGAGATTCAAACCCTCCTTTTATATATATAGATTTCATCTTCCACGTCTCGATCGTATCGTCATCGTTGCTTGAAATCTCAATGTTGTATCAATCTTTGTTCTCCTTTTTTCTTGTTTGTTATTATGGTTTCCACGTTTTAGTTGCTACTCATTCTTGTCTTCATGAATATCCTCTCTAGTGGAATTTTTCTTGGTCTTCATTTTTTTCTTCTGAATATTATTTTTGGCTAATGTTGTTGTCGCCTTTGTTTTCTCCTTTCGCTTTGCTAGACATATCTTCTCAATTGCTTCGGCTACGGTTGTTAGTTTTTCATTGGCTTCTTTTGTTTTGTTCTTTAGAGTAATGTAGAAACAAATTTCATGTGAAGTTTGCAAACTTAACTCTCGGTAATATTTAGATGAATGTTCTCCCTGCACATATTGTTTTGATGAATTAGTTTTTAATATTTTACGGGTATGGACATTTTTTTGTCATGCAAATGGTGTTTTTGATTTATCACCTACGCTGTTGATGCCATGTATTCTTGTGCTGGGTATCCCACAAATACTGTGGCGACCTCCTTGAACAATGTAATTCATGCACTATTCTCTCTAAGGGCGGATCCAGAATTTTATAGTGGGGTGGGCTGAAAAGTAAATGCTTCGGCACATTAAAATTTATACGTAACAAAAATATTTTAAACTTTACATAAGTTGTGCCCTACGAGACTTCAAAACATAAAATTCATCAATAATTGAGTCTATATCTATATTTTTGACAAAATCTCTCTCAATATAAAGCATTAGAGAATCTTCAAGTAAATCATCTCCCATCTTGTTACAAAGTGCCGTCTTCACATGCTTCATTGCTGAAAATGTTCGTTCAGTTGTAGCAGTAGAAACAGGTAACGTCAAAACTAGACGGATCAATCTAGTTAACACAACGTAGATCTTATATTTAGGAAAGATAAAAGAAAACAAATTTAAAAAGCAAGGAAATGTCAAATGTGGCTGCGCAAACTTGTGGCTGCGTATTTAATAAATAAATGGGCGCAAACTTGTGGCTGTGTATTTAATAAATAAATGGGCTTGTATTTATAATAAATGTGGCTGTACAAACTTATAATAGATTTGTATTTAATATAAATGTGGCTGCAAAAACTTAAATAAATGGACTTGGGCTGGGCTGATTCAAAAAATAAAGTTTTGGGCTCTATATATATAAAAAGTTTTGGGCCAGCACTGGGCTCGCCATATGTAAGTCCGCACCACATTTAATGCCGCTTTGTATCTACATTCATTTAAAAAGTATGTTTAATGTACATATTCAATTTGTATGTAATGAGCGTTAAGCTTTTTTGTAAATTACTTAGTACAATTTCAATGTCGTCATCATTCCATTTGTTGCACCTCAGTCTCATTGATTTTTGGAACTGATGTTGCACATTTCTTGCATGAGTTACATCAAATGGATGTCTTATCCTCGACTTGATCGATAACTCCTCGGGTACAATAATATTTGTTCTATAAATATGTCTTTAGAATAAGTGCAATCATATGATTCATGTAGAAAAATGAACGTTACATATACTTTGTTTTACCTCTGATAGGGTATGTCTCTTGTGAATTATTTGTTGAAGTGTTCATCCTTTGAATCATTGATTTTTCAAATATTCTCATCGGATCATCCATTGTTTGAGCCTGCAATTTAGTTCATTAATGATATGCTATTCACATATATTTTTTATTGAAGTATTCTTACCATTGTAGATTTTTCTCTACCTCCTAGAAAGTTGGTGAAATTTGCAAAATTGATGTTGCTGTTGTATGTAGCTATATCTCACCTACAAAAGGATAGAGATAGTTTTGATGTGCATTTGGTTTGTTAATAATGATTATTACCTAGCTAGGTATCTTCTCATGGTATTTTTTGTGACATCTATTATCGTGTGTTGGTTCTCCCTTTGTTGTCAAGTCCTCCCAAAGCACAATATCTGTTGAGTTGTACCTGCATTGTTATAAGTCAAGTATTTAAAAATCATATCATGCAAGTCATTTAAATAGTATTGACAATATCACAGCTTCAAGATCACAACCACCAACGTGCATGCACACATGCAATACAACCAATATCAAGAACCCTAATTCTAAACAAGCTCGAACAAAACAACACTCTGAATTACGTGGTTCGGCTACAGGCCTACATCCACGGGAGAAAAAGGGAGGGGAGGAATTTTATTGAAGATGAATCAAGAATCACGATTACAAGATATCAAAGCAGTAAACCCTAATCTGCGTCACTGATTTGCTAGCTAACTTCCTCTCTCTAGACTCAGAATTACAACTTGATATTAACTAACAAAGTGTACTTCATCTTATATAGAAAAGCTAGGAAGAAACTGCTTGTAAAACGGTTTAGAATCCATCAAGATATTCACCCCGCAAGTTAGCTCACTCGCGCAACAACCTGAAGCCAGCTTATGAGCTCAACTGTTTTAACTGTCTGAAATCGCGTTTCCGAAACACGGTTTTTTAAGTAGAATACGTTTTTCTCAACACTTAGCCAGATTTTACAAAACTCTCCAGCTATCTTTCCAGCCAATATGCATGCTTATTCTTTTCAAGTATATGTAAATAGCAGTAGTTGTTTTTTCTATCTTACTCTTTGTCTATCATTGTTATTTCCCTTAATAATTTATGCGCAGCTCTTGAATTTGCAACAGTTCGGATTTCTTTCACCTTCATGTTGATTCCATAAACATCTATCCTTGCAAAATCAAACTACATTAATGTTTTCTTATTATATAGTACAATATTTTATGTAAAGAGAATCATTTTGTACCTATCCCAGTATCTTCGAAAATGTGGATCTTGATTTCATCGATTTTCTTGAAATTATATTGTATGTTGTCGCCTATAGGTTCAGATGCCACTCAGACATTGGTCTATTTCCTAAATTATGTTATTCTTTCAAGTACCTAAATCTTCCAGTATAGTTACACAAGGTAATACAATAACAGACACATTGAGCATCTTATCGAATAAATGTTTTGCCAAATTACTAAATATAAATTAGTGGAATTTCTTCTTATACTTTGCTGCAGATTGCTTAATTGTTGTTCTAATTGTCAAAAAATATATATATATATATTACACTATATAACTATGAATGTTTCGTCCATTTTTCATAATGTCAATTTTAACCCTCCCACATAATTAAATAAAATCAAATTAAATTAGAGTTCTAATGAAAGAAAACTCTTTATTAGGGATAGTAACATAATTTAATATTTATTTTATTTTTCTATTTGATTATAAAAAACAAGAGTCCTTTATATTTCAAACTCTTCTTAAAAAAATTACATGTTTTGATTATTTTTCTCTTATAATCTTGAACTTCTTGAATCTTAAACTAAAATTAGTCTTATATTAATATATATTTAAAGAGTTTTTCAATGATATATTATAAGCATATTTTTGAATAATATTAATTTATACGAAAATTTATATGCATCCAATTCTTTAAAATTCAATGACAAATTTAATTTAATTTGATTTAATATGAAGGTGATATCAATAATTGAAAGGATTTAGTTGAGAATTGAAATATTAAATTGGAAGATATAATGGATTATTAAAAGAAAAAAAAGATATATGAAATCGAAGACAGGCAATTCCGTTTCATCCATTTTTCATAATGCCAATTTTAATCCTCCTACATAATTAAATCAAATCAAATCAAATTAAATTAGAGTTCTAATGAAAGAAAAATCTTTATTAGGGATAGTAGCGTAATTTAATTTTTATTTTATTTTTCTATTAGATTATAAAAAAACAAGAGTCATTTATATTTCAAACTCTTCTTAAAAAAATTACATGTTTTGATTATTTTTCTTTTGTAATCTTGAAATTTTTGAATCTTAAATTAAAATTAGTCTTATATTAATATATATTTAAAGAGCTTTTCAATGATATATTATAAGCATATTTTTGAATAAAATTAATTTATACGAAAATTAATATACATCCAATTCATTAAAATTCATTGACAAATTTAATTTAATTTGATTTAATATGAAGGTGATATCAATAATTGAAAGGATTTAGTTGAGAATTGAAATATTGAATTGGAAGATATAATGAATTATTAAAAGAAAAAAAAGATTTAGTTTATATATGAAATCGAAGACAGGAAATTCTGTAACCGATAAGAATTTTGAATACAACTCATAATTAGAGTTCTGAATTGGATGGTGGAGATAAATAATGGAGTTGTATTCAGAACTTCCATTAACAAAATTTTGACTTAATTATGAAACCAATTTATTATCACTCTAATCCTCACTAATGCTTAGTAAATTAAAGTCCTAATAAAAAATAATTCTCCATATCTAATTTAATTAGAATTTCATTAGGACTTTAATTTAGAGTCCTTATTTATCTGGAATTTATTACATTAAGATGTTACCCGATTTTAAGTAGTTAAGTAATTTCAATTATGTTGGTAATACGTTTATTTGTGACAATAATCATTTTTACAAACTTAATTAATTGTACAAATAGATTTATCAAATCTTAAAATCTTCAACTAAATCCAATAATTTTAATTTATAGTACGATGACAAATTAAAAAAAAAGATTTATAAACATAACGAAAACTTATTTCTAAATTTTTTTAGTAACTCCTTTTTTTTTTGGAAATATAGTCAAAGAAAAGTGGCGATGTCTGAGACAAGTGGAATTGATACCGATCCTAAAATTGGTGACATTCGTAAGATCTAATCATTCTTTGTTATAATTAAATTTGTTTATATTTTTATCTTTATTTATTATTATATAACCTTATTGGATTTAATTTTTTTAATGATTGTATGTTTGAACAGTCGACGCCAAATAAATTTGGCGTCAAAGGAAACTTGCTGGACAAAAGAGAAGATATGCAAATCTTAATGATGCTAAGAAAAAAAACTATGTAGAACATATTTTGCAGAATCGTGAAAAGAGACAAGTAACATGTAATTTACAAGTTCAAACGAATCTAAGTAACTCTGAAGGTATATTTTTTTTAATATTCTTTAAACTTTGTATTGAAGTACATTTTTCATATAAAATTGAGAATTATATATTAATATATTTATATAATTATGAATTTTAATGTTCAAGGGAACATAAACCAAAAACAATGACAAGTTGCATTCATTGTGGAGCAACAAGATTTGAGTATGAGCCTCCCACGTTTTGTTGTGATAATGGAAAAGTTTTGTTGAGTAAAGAGTTTGCTTCAGCACGACGTGGAGTTTTCACTTTTCGAGTACAAGGAAGATTTATCACAATCTCCCAAGTTTGAGTCTTAATGGAAACAAACCAGCTAATTTTCAGTTATATTTTTTTGATACTGAAAATGAAACTATGAATAGAATGTGCCTTAATTCACATGTATCAGAAGGAATTGTACAGAAGCTCACTGAAATACTAAAGGAAAATCCATATGCCAAAATCTTTAGAAGACTAATAGAGTATTCTTCTCTAGATGATGTGCAACTTTGTATCACAAAAGATGTGAGATTAGATCTGCGAGTTTATAATGCTCCTACAGCAGATCAAGTTGCATTTGTTTGGATTTAGGGAAATAATGATAATGTAGAGTTTGAACGAGATATTATTGTTAGTGCACATTCCGGAGACCAATATAGAATAATGCATTATTTTGGATGTTATGACCCTTTACAATACCCTCTTCTATTTCCAAGAGGTGAAACAGGATGGCACCAAAATATTCATAAGGAGAAAGGTACATATTTATGTTATAATATATTTCAAGAACATATATATTTTAAGAAATAATTAACTTTTCTCAAAATTTAATTTTATTGGATTTTTTAATACATATACAATTGCAGCAAATGTACCAAATGTCCTGAATGCTTCTAGACTTACATCAAGGTCTACTCCAGAGGAAATTATCTCCCAATAGCAAGAAGGAAATCATACAAATTTATACTTTTTCTCATACTCTCCAAAAAAAAAAATTAACACTCTTCAAGGTTTTCGCTACCCTATAAGACGACGATGTGTTTGCTTCTTTTTTGAAATCTCCAGACATTGCATTGAAATATGTATCCCATAGAGCTATGACATCTGTTGGTATACAAAATACCAATATTATTGTAAAAAGTCTTAGCAACTCATGTGGCATTAGAACTGTTATTGCTTCATTTAAACATTCAAAAATGCTTTCATCTGCTTCAAGTAATCCTCTTTTTTGTGCAGATTCTTTAAATGTTGAGCATTGCACACCATCTGATGTCAACAAATACTCAAAAGATGTTAACCCTTTCACATGATTCAAGAGTAATCGAAGATAGTATCTTTCTTCTTCTGTGGGATTTGCTGCATTAATACGTCTAATCACCTATCTTTTTTCCTATCTCTCCAACATTTGTTTTGTTTATCCCACACATAATGCTCTGGAAACTTTTTGTACAGATACTGTTTAGCTTTTTCGCATTGAGCACATGTAGAAAAATATTCTGTGAGCATCGTCTTGGAAGTATAATCATCCGCCAATAATTTTTCCAAATTTTGATTATTCCAATATGTGACATAATGTTTGTTTGGCAGATGAAGTTGTAAATTGAAAACTGCATGGTATATCTCATTTAAATTGAATTCAAAAATTCTCCATAATGCCTCATGAGCCGACACCCATCTTGCATCTTGGAATTGTTTGATTTCATCGATCACATTATCACCATCATTTTAGGTTAGATTAACTGTCACTCTATCATAACCTTTGTAAATATACTTGTAAAGGTACTTCACAGCCGTCACTCCCGAGCATATCTCAACATTGATGTGCATTTATATCTGGATAAAAAATATGGATTGTAAGTAACCACCCATTAATTATTCAATTCAGCATTGCGAACTTCAACAACCACCCCATTTTTTCATCTTCCGTAAATTAGATAACTATCTTTACCTTGTATGGTGTTTTCACAAAAAGGTATTGGATAATGAGATTTACACTTACCTACAGATTAGAGTGGAAATGAATCACGAAAAGTCGATGAAATATAAACAAAATAAAGACAGATAATGACTTAAAAATTTATAACATTAGCATTTGATTACTAATGAATTCTAATATAGTTTGATACAAATGTTTTAATGAGTTTCTAATTTTTATGGATAACGACATTTGCACTTACCTTTCTCCATTCATGAATTTTTCGCATTTTTTTTGCCACACGGTCCATGTAACATGTGTTTCTTCACCAATTCATTTATCCGAGGATTATTTTATTCATTAGGAATTTCAGCACATACAAACTGGTCAACTATATGAATTTTATATTCACCCTTTAGAATTATAAGTAGATGAGCATGTGATAGTTCCATTTTTTGAAATTCGACCACATGAACATGTGCAGCAACTTTTCCGAATATTTGTTTCTTAAATAATTGATCTTTCAAGTCATGCAATTTTGTTCGGAAAACTCTCATAGCTAGATTTGGACGATCTTGAGCTTTTTGACCTTCATACAGATTTTCTTGTATTTCTTTCCAATCAGGATTGCAAGTAATGGTGATAAATAGATCTAGTTTTCCATATCTTTGGACTAACGCCAATGCATCAAGATATCTCCTTCGCATATCCCTTGGGCCACCAATAAATGATGCAGGAAGAAAAATTCTCGATCCAACTTCACTACCACGAAATTCACCTCTAAAAACACTATCCATGATCCCTTGGTAGAATTCAGTTCTTAAATTTGCTTGGTTAAAACCGAAAAATTGTAATCTTGTTGTCTCCAATTTTATATAACTATCAACTGCATATTGTTGTAACAATCTTCCCGCAAATAATAGAGTAGAGTGTCTTGGATTTCTAATTTGTAACTTATAACAAATGTATTCTTTGCAAGAGACTCTTTTTGCATTTTCTTTTACGATAACTGATTATGAGAAATAATGGTTGGAATGATTAGAATGAACATAAACTCTTTGATCAAATTTTTAGGAATATGTATGTTGAGTATTTATAGAGTTGTTTTGTTAGGACATCTGCATTGATTTGTTTTAGTGTTTTAATAATTTATTAAAAAATGCCAACAAAAAAATTTAAGAAAAGGAAAAGAAAAAAATAAAAAATATTTTTTATTATGTTGGATCCCACCTAGTGGTGCCCACGGTTCGCCGGAAACCGGAACCGGCCGGTTCGAAACCGGCGGTCAACGGTTCGGGGAACCATTGACCCGGTTTCGGTTCCAAACCGGAACCGTAAATCGGATTCACCCGGTTCGGTTTCGGTTCGAGTTTTCCAAAACCGTGAACCGGCGGTTAAACTGGCGGTTCGAACCGCCGGTTTAACCGGCGGTTCCGGTTAATTTTTTTTTTTTTTTTTTCCTGACGAATGGGGTAGCGCCACGTGTCCGTCGGAGCTCCGGTGAAAAGTAGCCGTTGTCGCCGGATTCCGGCGAAAAAGAGCCGTTGCCGCCGGAACCGGCGGTTTAACCGGCGGTTCAAGGCCGGTTCGAACCGGCGCGGGTTTTTTTTTTAAAAAAAAATTACCGTTGGACACGTGTCACGCTAGGATCACTCGACCGTTGGAGATCAACGGTCGAGATTTAAGAGCCGTTGTGAACCGGCGGTTAACCGGCGGTTCCGGCCGTTTTTTTTTTTTTTTTTAATTTCTATAAATACCCCCCTCCCCCCATTCAATCCTCACACCATTCCAACACTTCTCTCTCAATTCGAAAGTTGCAATTCAATTCTCAATTCTAAAGTTTCAATTCTCAATTCTAAAGTTTCAATTCTCAAGTTTTTTTTTCCAATTCTCAATTTACGATTCATTCGAAAATGTCTCGAAGAGGTTCATCTTCCGCCGGTTCTTCTCACCGAGGAAAGGCACCGATGCCTCCACCACGAGATGTTGAAGTCGATGATCTTATCGATCAATACACTCCCCACTCTCATTGGAGTGAGGAGTACGCCAATTTGGAAGAGGCTCTCGGACCTTCGACCGCCGCCGACTTTGCCGAAGTGGAGGAAGAGCAGGAGCAACCGGAGGCCCGTCCAACTCAAGAGAGTGACACACGTAGCCGAACCACTTCGACACTTCGAAGTGATATTTTCTCCATACATTTTAAAAAGGAGAAAATATCAAATTCGAATGTGGACTTCACGGTGGCGTGCAACTACTGTGGAAAGAGCTACAAGTTCAAGGCCGGAGGGGGCTACGGAACGTTCAACAACCACATCATCAAGAAGCATCCGGATAAGATGGGTAATGACCGCTCTCAAACCCATCTTCCTCGACAAAATGCCGGTTCCAGTGGGGGAACCGGAGGTAACGACCCTAACTTCCTTCATAAATTTAGTCAATTAACTCATAGGAAAGGAATGGCCGAATTGATTGCTAAAAAACATCTTCCTTTTCAATTTCCAACTGACGATGATTATGAAGAATTTACTTGTGAAGTTTTTCAACCCGCTAGTAGAAGAATATCTAGGAATACCGTCACACGTGACATAGAAAAAATTGTAGGTGAATATAAATATGCTTTAATTGGAGAACTAAAAAATTTAACACAACGAGTATCTATTTGTTGTGATGTGTGGAAAGATCCTTACGGAAACCATGATTATTTAGGAGTAACGTGCCATTGGATAGATGATGCATGGAACGTGCAAAAACGATTAATTGCCTATGTCGAATTTGATGAAAGACATAGTTCTGTAGTAATTGCTAGAAAAATAATAAAAATTGTTAATGATTATGATATAGTTACAAAAATATTTTCGATTGGTTATGATAATGCCGCTCCTAACACCGCTAGTATACCAACATTAATGGAATTTTTTAGGCCTCCAATAGATGGTAGACTTTTTCATATTCGTTGTGTACCCCATTGTTTGAATTTGTGTGTACAAGATGGATTAACCGCTTTGCATGATAAAATCTCACCTATTACGGATGCAATTCATGAAATTGCTAAATCAACACAATGGCATAAAAAATGGGCAAGATTTTGTAAAAATAATGGAATGGAAGTTAAGAAATTTATATTGGACGTAAAACATAGATGGAATTCAACTTATTATATGCTTCAAGATTCTTATAATTATAAAGAATTGCTAATTGAATTTTATAAAGAAAACCCACATGAATTGATATATTTGAATAGCAACTCTTGGGATGCATGCATTAATTTAATAGCTCTTTTAAATTTTTTTGAAGAAGCCACTAGAGAATTAAGTGGCACTTATTATCCTACTTCTCCATTAGCCTTAGATAATTGTGTTAAAATTGCTTTAATTTTGAATGAATATTGTGCATGTCCTATTATAGGTGACACTATTATAGCAATTAAAGCAAAATGGTTAAAATATTTTCACGAACTTCCCGATATATTTTTAATAGCTAAATTATTAGATCCTAGGATTAGAGAAGATGGTCTAATCGAATTATTACGCATGTATTATAGTGCTTTGTTCCCCCATTTTTTGTTATCCGATTATGATGCGGTTGACTATGTTCCAAATTATGTAGAAGTTGCAGCTAGAGCTAAAAACTATTTGTATGATTTATTTAAAGAATATAAAACCTCATTAGGGGATGATTGTGGGGATAATTTAGGTGCTCAAAATGTAGGTGGTAGTAGTAGTTCTTCACATAATCCATATAATGTTAGTGGTCTTAATGCATTTTATGATTTTTATGATAACCGAACACAAAAACGAGCTAGGGGATCTAATCCCACACAAGAATTAGATACATATTTAAGTTGTACATTTGAATTTATTTCTTTTGAAAACTCTGTGGATCTTTTGAAGTGGTGGTCAAAGAGGATCAACACTTATCCTATTTTAAGTCATATTGCAAAGGAGATTTTTGCAAGTCCCGCCTCCAACGTTTCCGTCGAGTGCGCCTTCTCCAAAGGACGACATATGTTGAATCCAAAAAGGTCAAGATTGACCGTAGAGAATGTTCAAAACATTACTCTACTTGAAGATTGGCTTCGAGCAAAGAAACGTCAACAACATCTAGATTTATCTGTCTTTGATGACGATGGCCCCGACGAGTATGGCTACGATTCGAACACATCCTCCTCCACCGGAACTAATGGGTAAGTTTGAGGTAAGAGAACTACGTGAGCTTTGATTCCCTAATTCAATTTAGGGATACGTAGGCAATTTCATTCTAACTTTGATATTCACTTTCAAACTTAGAATGAAACTCAAGCTCTTTCATTTTTTTTTTTTACTTCTCTTAATTGTAATGAGCAAAGAATGTTGTGTGGTAGATGATGTGTCTCAAAGAAAGGAGGAGATAATAAGATGTGTCTTAGATGCACGTCTTATTATGTCCTCCTTTCTTTGAGACATATCATCTACCACACAGCATTCTTTGCTCATTACAATTAAGAGAAGTAAGAACTAAGAACTACGTGGGCTTTGATTCTCTAATTCAATTTAGGGATACGTAGGCAATTTTATTCTATATCAAACTTAGAATGAAACTCAAGCTATTTCATTTTTTTCCTCTTTCAATTTGTAATTTGTAAGTTGTAATTATTTTTTATGTTTGTAAGTTGTAATTTTTTTAAATTCAAACTTAGAAGTTTGTTGTTTGTAAGTTGTAATAATTTTTTTTAATTCAAACTTAGTGTTTTATACTTTTGAAGTTGTATATTTTTTAACATATAAATACATTGTTAATAAAAAAAAAAAAAAAAAAAACCGGAAAAACCGGCGGTTCGAACCGAAACCGGCGGTTCAACCGCCGGTTACAAACCGGAACCGGAACCGAACATACCCCGGTTCGGTTCCGGTTCGACCCCCGCCGGTTTTCCGAACCGCCGGTTCGGAACCGGAACCGGCGGTTTGTAGAAACCGGGCACCACTAATCCCACCTCTCACTTTCAGAAAAAAATAAAAAATATTATGCAACTCTCTCACTCTCTCTTTTAAAAATGTTCATCCAGGGAAACACCGATGCCCCTACAAGAACACTAGGTATTAAAATACTATTTTTTAAATAGTACTTTTTCACCTAAAAACGCATCTAAAATCAATTGATGTAGATGTTATTAATGATCTCTTTTTTTTTTTTGGTGTAATGTTCTTTTACTAAAAAATTATTAAAACACTAAAAACACATCTAAGAACAATTGATGTAGATGTTATTAAATGATTTTACTAAAAAAAACCTTTTATTTAATTTGTTATAATTAAATTGATTTGTAAATTTTTGATTGGCTAGAATTAAAAGAAAAGGTTGAATATACCTTGCAAAATTTATGTCGTTTTTTTCTAAACATTTTGGCAATGTTACAACTAAAAAGAACATATGAAATTCTATAAATATACATAAATTCCCATATGATTTATTCATCAATTCAAAATTTAACTTCTAAAATTCTCCACTTTTTCAATCTTCTATATCTTTTTAATGTCATCTTCAATACTCTCTTCCAAATGATCGAAAATAAATCGAGATATTTTCAATAATTTGTTCAACCAAAATGTTCGGAAAGAAAATTCTAGTGGCTAAAATTGATCATCTTCACAAAATTTTCTATATTCTTAATTCGACTCGTCTACACAATTTATATTGCAACTACTCAGAATTGTCTTATCCTCCTACATCTTCTCAAAAATTTCAAGACTATGAAAATCTTCTTAACATCACAAGAAACATTCATCGTTCAAATTTTCTGTTGTCAATAATTGAAATTGACAACAATCACTAGTTAATTTTCATGTAGTCTCGACCTTATAGATTTTCTACTCCAAGAGCATCTGGTATGCTATCGATGTCTCATATATTCAAGGTACCTCAAACCCCATCATTGGTCACATAGACACAAATATCTCCACATTCAATTTTGTTGGATCAAGAATGTGTCGTCCTTAAGGGTAGGAGGGCACTAAAATAGACAATCGAGGAACACGAGCTCCTGGAAAAAATTGGTGTCATTGTAAGAAGTGACTGACCCAAAATTTCAATTGAAAGGGCCCAAATCAATTAATAAAAAACTAATAGAATAAATTTATCACAATTTCATTAAGTGAATATGTTACATTATGATATAAAATTTAAAATTAGTTACCTAATTACATCTCATCACTAGAAACACAGACTTTCATCTTATTTTCTTCATTTCCTCAATGTTTGATAGATTTTTTTAATATTGATTAATATTGTTAGGAAATTTATGTTTAGATTTTGATGAGACAAAACAACATAATAGGAAATTAGAGTACCACATTTTTCACAATGTTTATGTGAAGTTTAGATAGCTTTGAGTCGAGAAGTCTAGTTGAAGAATGGAAGATTCCTCAATTCAGTAGCCGATTGACGCTGCAAGCAACAAAGAAAGCCGCTACTAAATGCAGCAGAAGAAAATAGTATTTGAGTACTGTAAGTCGAATAAATGCAGGAAGCTAACAGGAAGCTGCATTACTACAAAGGTTACAGAAAGACAATATTGATAAACACAGAAAGAATGCAGTAATGAATTGATGAACACACATCAATGCAGTACGAGGAAGATCAAATGTAGTTCGAGGATTAATCAAATCTCATTTAGCCAGTAGAAACAAACTGATAAAAGCAGTACCGAGAGCCAGTAATCAGTCGACACGTGGCCTGACAGATTGCTACAAAACCGCAACCTAATACAGCCGCATTAAATGACCTGGAGTGCAAGACAAGGAAAATTAAATGCAATCATTCAGAAGGAATTAATGCGAGCTCAAGAACACTTAAAGAGGATTCAAATCTAAAGAAGTATGTTTCTTTTCAACGGACATAATTCTTCACCTATAAATAAAGGAAGAACTAACTGAAACAACTACTGAAAAACTGATCACTCACTCTCAAGTAAGAACAATTACTCAATCTCTCAAGTGTTCAATTCACAAAATTTTCAGTCACTCAACCTCTAAGAGAAGTAGTCAAGCCTTAGAAGCATCTGAGCTTAAAATCTATCAAGACTGCTTCAAGCACTAGTTGAAGAAACCTATATACTTTTAATCTTTGTACTATGTGCTTAGGTTATTTTAGTGGTATCAGTTAATAGAAAAGTTGTTTCCTTGTTGAGTGTTTAGCCTTAGGAGTTTAAGACAATAACTCTGTGTGAGTTTTAGAATCCTATGTGGGTCAGTCTTTGGGATTTGAGCAACCTGTGTGGAAGCTAAATTTTAGTAGATATTAACTTGTTAGGTTGATAGTTGTAGGGGTTAAAGTCCTATAAAACATAACAAAGTTCATCCTCAGAGAAGGAGTAAATTGGACATAAAGGGTTACACCACCTTCAAATCACTATAAGCTTTTGTGTGTTTATCTTTCATTTTTAGCATTTATGTTAATATATATGTATCTGAAATGAAATGCATGTGACTCAGAAAAATAGGTTTGGAAGTAGAGAATCCAGAACCGGGAAACTCGGGCTCAGAACCGGTCTAATTTGTGGTGAACCGGAGTTTGCATGGAAACTGCGCATGCGTGAACCGGGACTGTAGCAGTTAGGTTTCAGCGGCAGTTTTGGTTCTTGCAACTGAAATTCGTTTCTTCTCGTTAGATGAACGATTAAATTGGTAGAGGGCTTTTATCCTACATATACGTATCTATATATAGTTGTAGTTTGAGAGCTTAACATACACGAGAGAGTGAGCTTAGAGATATTAGGGTTTCTGGGGTTTTCTTGAAGAACCCTAATTTCTGATTCTTCTTTGTATTCGTTTTCTCTTCGTTGATTAGTGAATTGGTTAGTTCTTGACAGTGGATGTAGGCTCATTTAAGAGCTGAACCACTATACATCGTTGGTGTGTTGTTTACATTCAGTCTTTTACTCATTTTTTTCTTTGTTGCAATCTTCATCCATAGTGCTGTGTTTTCTAGGTATATTCTGAGTGTTGATTGTGAGTTTTGGAGCTGATCGTTCTACAAGTGGCGCCGTCTGTGGGAACTCCTGCAGCCATTGATGATGAGCACCATGAAGCTTGACATTGAGAAATTTACCGGAGAAGAAGAATACCACCTGTGGAGAGTGAAGATGGAAGCACTCCTTATGCAGAACAATCTGGAAGGTGCCCTGCTGAAAGAAACAGATGAATCTTCTTCAGCTACTCAAGAACAAAGAAAGGAGATCGAAAAGAAAGCTAGGAGTGCCATAATCTTGTGTCTAAGTGGAGATGCATTACGCGAGGTATGCAAGGAAACCACAGCAAGAGCAATGTGGGAAAAGCTTGATTCGATTTACATGACAAGAACTCTGGCCAATTGACTTTATTTGAAACAAAAGCTAATCTCCTTCAAGATCCAAGATGAGAAGAAAGTTCTTGAAAAGATCAAAGAATTCAACAAAATAGTTGATGATCTAGAGAACATAGATGAGAAACAAAAAGATGAAGATAAGACACTTCTTCTCTTGAATTCACTGCCTAAATCCATGGAGCACTTCAAGGATGCACTTATCTATGGGAAAAACACTCCTCTGACATTAGAAGAGGTACAAGTGTCCATTAAAACAAAACTGATAAGTGCGGGCTCTGAGGTGAAGACAACAAATCAAGCTGAAAGTCTGGCTGTGAAATTCAAAGGGAATAAGAAGGGAAAGGCTCAAGGCAAGGGACAGCAAAGACCAAATCAAGGTGAATTGAAGCCAAATAATGAAGGGGTTGAGACAAGAAAATGTTTTTCTTGCCATAAACCAGGTCATTTGAAGAAAATTGCCCTGAGAGAAAGAAGACTCAACCAAACCAACAAGCTGCAGTAGCTGAACAGGCCTATGACCATGCTGAAATGCTCTGTGTAATTAACACACAGTTGAACAAAGAGTGGGTGCTAGACTCAGGATGTTCCTTCCATATGTGTCCAGTGAAAGAGTGGTTTACTGAACTGAAACTGGAAGATTCAGGTTTGGTGTTGTTAGGAAATGATCAGTCATGCAAAGTATCTAGCATTGGGAATGTTAGGCTGCAGCTTCATGATGGAAAGATCAAAACACTACCAGGGGTCAGGTACATTCCTCAACTCAAAAGAAATCTTATCTCTCTTGGTTTGTTAAATGGAACAAGATATGAATTAAAAACACACCAAGGTTGCATGCTCATCACCAAGAACAATGAGGTGGTAATGAAATGAAGAAAAGTAAATGGCCTCTTCACTCTAATTGGTTCAACTGTGGAAGGAGATAGCAATCTGATTAGGAGCAATCAAGAAGCAGATTTGTGGCACAAAAGACTTGGCCATGTAGGAGAGAAAGGCCTCTATGAGCTGTTTAAAAGATAACTTTTAACTGGGAGTCAGATTACAAAAATGGAAGCATGTGATCTCTGCATTTTGGGAAAATCAACCAGGTGCAGTTTTCCAGTTGGGAAGCATACAACCCAAGGTGTTTTGGAGTATGCTCATGCAGATGTGTGGGGGCCTACCAGAACTGAGTCTCTAGGTGGAGGTAAGTATTTTCTTTCCATCATAGATGACTACTCTAGGAAAACATGGATATATATCATGAAACACAAAAATGATGCATTTGATAAATTTAAAGATTGGTTAAATCTTCAAGAAAATAAAACTGGAAAGAAGCTAAAACATTTTAGAACTGATAATGGATTAGAGTTTTTATCAGAGGAGTTTCAAGATTTCTGTAGAAGTAAAGGCATAACAAGACATAGGACAGTTGTAGCTACACCACAACAAAACGGCATAGTTGAAAGAATGAATAGAACTATCTTAGAGAGAGTTAGATGTTTACTTCTAGATGCTGGATTGCCTAAGAGTTTTTGGGGTGAAGCAGCTTCAACTGCTGTCTATCTGATTAACAAATGCCCCTCTTCTGCTATTTCCTTTAAAACTCCAGATGAGATTTGGTATGGAACTCAGTCTAACTATCAACATCTAAAAGTTTTTGGTTGTTTAGCTTATGTACATGTGAGACAGGATAAGTTGGATCCAAGAGCTGTGAAGTGTATCTTCATAGGATATCCTCAGGGAATTAAAGGCTATAAACTATGGTGCTTAGAGCCTGGAAATCAGAAGTGTTTCATCAGCAGAGATGTGGTCTTTAAAGAGTCAGTAATGGGCTACAAGCATGGAAATGAGCAGACAACTAGCACAAGAATACAAGCTGATACTCACACTGAAAATGAACTTCAAGTTCAGGTGGAGCTGGAGGACATGGGAAATCAAACTCCAGCTCAAGATCAAAATCACACTGAGGTTGAAGAAGAAGAACAAATAAATCACCAACAAGAAGAAACACAAGACCTCAGCAGATACAACTTAGCAAGAGACAGACAAAGAAGAGTAATTCATCCACCAAACAGATATGGAGAAGCTGATGCAGTCTCATATGCTCTCACAGTAGCTCAAGATGTTGAGTACTCAGAGCCTTCTAACTACAAGTCAGCTGTACAATCTGAGGAAAGAGATAAATGGATTCAAGCAATGAATGAAGAATTAATGTCTCTTGAGAAAAATCAGACTTGGGTGCTAGTTAACAAACCACAGAATAAGAGGGTGATTGGCAGCAAGTGGATCTTCAAGAAAAAGATTGAAGTCACTGAAACTGAGCACATAAGGTACAAGGCAAGACTTGTTGCCAAGGGTTACACACAAATGGAAGGTATAGATTTCAATGAAATTTTCTCACCTGTGGTTAAACATGTTTCTATCAGAATTTTGCTTGCTTTAGTGGTTCAAATAGGTATGGAGTTACATCAATTAGATGTAAAGACTGCATTCCTTCATGGAGATTTGGAAGAAACCCTTTATATGCAACAACCCGAGGGATTCTTAAAACCAGGTAATGAAGGTAAAGTGTGTCTTCTCAAAAGATCTTTGTATGGTCTCAAGCAGAGTCCAAGACAGTGGTATAAGCGTTTTGACAACTTCATGATTAGCATAGGATTTCATAGATGTAAGCATGATAGCTGTGTCTATTTTGATAAATCAAATAATACACCTATTACTTACTTGCTTCTCTATGTTGATGATATGTTAATTGCTAGGTCAAGTATGCTTAGAATCAATCTGTTGAAAGATAAGTTGAGATCTCAGTTTGAAATGAAAGATCTAGGGAAAGCAAAACGAATTCTTGACATGGATATCAAAAGAAATAACCTGATAAGTGAGCTCATTCTTTATCAAACAGATTATGTGAATAAAATTCTCAGGAGATTCATGATGCATGAGTCTAAATCTGTTTCCACACCCTTAGGAGCTCATTTCAAATTGACTGCAAAACAAAAGCCTAAGACACAACAAGAAGTCAGTTATATGCAGCAGGTTCCTTATGCTAGTGGGGTAGGAAGTATCATGTACTTAATGGTATGTTCAAGACCTGATTTAGCCTATGCAATAAGTGCTGTGAGCAGATATATGGCAGAACCTGGTAAATATCATTGGGAAGCTCTTAAATGGATGTTTAGATACTTAAGAGGAACAAGTGATATAGGATTGAGATATGCTAAAGTTGAAACTAACTGTGATATTCTTGAAGGTTTTGTTGATTCAAATTTTGCAGGGAATCTAGACAATCGAAAGTCTCTTACAGGTTATATATTCAAGATGTATGGAACTGATGTGAGTTGGAAATCATTCCAGCAATCAGTTGTAGCTCTTTCCACCACAGAGGCAGAATATATTGCCATGTCTGAAGTTGTGAAGGAAGCAATCTGGTTATAGGGAATGCTAGCTGAGTTGGGAATAAAACAAAGTAAAGTAGTGATCCATTGTGACAGCCAAAGTGCACTCCACTTAGCCAAGCATCAGGTGTTCCATGAGAGGTCAAAACACATTGACATCAAATATCATTTTGTTAGAGATGAGATAGAGAAAGGTATGGTTGAAGCTAGGAAAGTGAAGACTGAAGATAATCCTGCAGACATGTTAACAAAAGCTTTACCTAGTGACAAATTCAGATATTGTATGCATCTGGTCAATCTCAGCTGTGTGCAAGGACAGCAACATTGAAAGGTGTTGGAGTTCAAGAACAAGCCATTTTTCAGATTCAAGGTGGAGAATTGAAATGAAATGCATGTGACTCAGAAAAATAGGTTTGGAAGTAGAGAATCCAGAACCGGGAAACTTGGGCTCAGAACCGGTCTAATTTGTGGTGAACCGGAGTTTGCATGGAAACTGCGCATGCGTGAACCGGGACTGTAGCAGTTAGGTTTCAGCGGCAGTTTTGGTTCTTGCAACTGAAATTCGTTTCTTCCCGTTAGATGAACGGTTAAATTGGTAGAGGGCTTTTATCCTACATATACGTATCTATATATAGTTATAGTTTGAGAGCTTAACATACACAAGAGAGTGAGCTTAGAGATGTTAGGGTTTCTGGGGTTTTCTTGAAGAACCCTAATTTCTGATTCTTCTTTGTATTCGTTTTCTCTTCGTTGATTAGTGAATTGGTTAGTTCTTGACAGTGGATGTAGGCTCATTTAAGAGCTGAACCACTATACATCGTTGGTGTGTTGTTTACATTCAGTCTTTTACTCATTTTTTTCTTTGTTGCAATCTTCATCCATAATGCTGCGTTTTCTGGGTATAATCTGAGTGTTGATTGTGAGTTTTGGAGCTGATCGTTCTACAGTATCTGCTTAGAGAATTTTAAAGGGTCAAGCACCATTTGCTTCACAATGTTGACTCGTGATTCTTCCAAGAAGACAAAGACATCAGATCTCGTGCTAAAAAAATTCCTTAAACCAGATCTTTGACATTATCGATTATATATATATATATACACCAATAACCAATTGATGAATTCATAATTCTTTTATTTAAAATATCATAAAATTTGATACACATATCTCTAAAATTTATATATCTAATGGTTGCATATATATTTTACATATTAAATAATAGGGAAAATTTTAATTTTAGTTCATTTAAAACGCTACTGTCCAATTTGTGTCCACTATGAAATTTTTTATTAATTTTTGTCCACTTAATCAAAAAATCGTCACTATTTGGTCCTTTTTCCCAATTTTAGCACTTTCTCAGGCAATTGTATTACAATCGCCCTCAATTTTCACCGGATGACACGTGGTTTGCTATTTGTAATCGGAGAGAGAGGGTTGAGAGAGAGAAGAGAGAGAGAGTGAATTGTTATCGGCCGATTGCCGGTGATCGGCATGGCCGATCGGCGATCCGAGCCCGTATTCGTGACGGGCTCGGCGAGGGCTTCAATTTGGGTGTAAGATCGGCTCTGATCGGTGGCCGGATGAAGAGATTGGAGGAGAGAGAAAATGGGGGAGAGGTGAGAGAAAGAGCGAACTGTTATCAGCCGATTGCCGGCGATTGGCATGGCCAATCGGCGATCCGAGCCCGGATTCATGACGAGCTCGGTGAGGGCTTCGATTTGGGTATAAGATCGGCTCCGATCGGTGGCCGGATGAAGAGATTGGAGGAGAGAGAAAATGGGGGAGGAGAGAGAAAGAGCGAACTGTTATCGGCCGATTGCTGGCAATCCGAGCCCGGATTCATGACGGGCTCGGCGAGGGCTTCTATTTGGGTGTAAGATCGGCTCTGATTGGTGGTCGGATGAAGAGATTGGAGGAGAGAGAAAATGGGGGAGAGGTGAGAGAAAGAGCGAACTGTTATCGGCCGATTGTCGGCGATTAGCACGGCCAATCGGCGATCCGAGCCCGGATTCATGACGAGCTCGGTGAGGGCTTCGATTTGGGTATAAGATCGGCTCCGATCGGTGGCCGGATGAAGAGATTGGAGGAGAGAGAAAATGGGGGAGGAGAGAGAAAGAGCGAACTATTATCGGCCGATTGCCGGCAATCCGAGCCCGGATTCATGACGGGCTCGGTGAGGGCTTCGATTTGGGTATAAGATCGGCTTCGATCGGTTGTCGGATGAAGAGATTGGAGGAGAGAGAAAATGGGGGAGGAGAAACGGTGGCTCCGACGGCGGTGCCATCGCCGGAATGGATATTAAGCGTCACATAAACTGTGCCACATAAGTGCGAGTGGGGAAAAAATTAAAATTGGGGGCAATTGTGATACAATCGCCAGAGAAATGGACTAAAATTGGGAAAAAAAGACCAAATAGTGACGATTTTTTGATTAAGTGGACTAAAATTGAAATTTTTTTTTATAGTGGACTAAAATTGGACAGTAGCGTTTTAAATGAACTAAAATTGAATTTTTCCCTTAAATAACATCACAATTATTCATATCCACCAGATGCACGGGTCGTGAACTGTGGGTAGACCCGACCTGGCAGTACTTTTCACGTGCCCACACGCGCGTTCAGGTCCGCGCTCAAACCCTAGCCCACGCGTCTGACTGTTATGGTCGTCTAACATTTTAGTTATGTTCGTATAACCTTTTGTAGTGTATTACAGAACTATAATACATTTTTAAACCTTTGTGTTGTAATAATATAACATTTATGTATAATAATTTAACATTTCCGTTATAACAATATAACATTTATGTGTAATAATTTAACATTTCCGTTATAATAATATAACATTTATGTTATTCTTTAAGTACATAAATGTTAATGATATTTATACATAAAAGTTATATTAATATAACATAAAGGTTAAATAATTATAACTTAAAGTCCAAGTTATTCATTTAAAGGTTATGATATTTGTACATAAATGTTATAATCATATAACATAAAGATTGTGACAAAAAAAAAAAAAAAAAACTAGGCGCGGATCCAGACCGGACCGACCCGACTCACGCGCGCCCAATTGCACAAATCATGATCCGTGCACCTGATTCATAAGAACACTACTCAAATAACATATGTTTCTACACTAATTGGAAGATTATGGAACCGTCGAAGATATTTGTTGATTGTCCAAGTTCCACTGTTGCTAAAGCATATTTTCTTTGTGATACGAGATTAAAAAAAATCCAAAGAGTGACGCAAAAACTTATGAGATCATTCTCATATAGTTCTTTACGTGAGATAGAGCTCCATATAAATCAGTCAATGTCGAACCAAAACAAGTCAACGCCGGCCAATGCAATCAAATAATACAAATATTAGTATAAGTTTTACAACTATAAACATGTGTTTTATTTTTAATAGTTATGTTGTTATATTAAATTAATTTATTATGCATTTTGCAGCCATAAGTACCTTTACAACTATAAATATATAATTTATTGTTAATAGTCATATAAGTACACGTTCTGCTGCTATAAGTATTAGTAATAGTCATATAAGTGGTTTGCACTTACAACTAAATGATATTTGTTGAATAAGTATGCAATTACAGTTCTAAGTATTCATAATAGTTATATATGCATGTGTTGTGCAACTATAAATATATATTTTATTCATAATAGTTATATAAGTATGTGTGTTTTATAGTTATAAGTATGCATTTTTATTCTTAATAGTTATTTTGCTATATAAGTATATGTTCTACAGTTATAAGTATGACTTTTATTGTTAATAGTTATTTGGTATAATAAATTAAGTTACTATAAATAGGGTGTTTAATGGCTTTGATTTATAAGCACGTGCCTATGTTGTGTGCCTTCTTTCAAATCGATCAGATACGGCAGTGCTATGGTACTATCGAAACAGATGGCTGGGTGTGCTTAATATTCTCTCTCGTATGGATTTTCAAGTGTCTCCTATATTTCGTGAAGGGAATCAAGCTGTAGATTTCCTCTCCAAAAAGGATGTCTTTGTTGGTGGCAATCGGCTCTTTTTTATGTTGTCCATATTATTAATAGTGATGTTAAGGGAACAAAATATTATCGGTTTTCTTGATGTTTGTTTTCTTTTCATGGTATGGTACTCTTTTTCCTCGTTATGAATTTTCCCACAGGATTTTCCTATAGCGAGGTTTTAATGAGGCCTGCCGGTTGGAGAGTAGTCGGTTTGTGACTTTCTCCTTTCCCTTCTCCTCTTCTTTTTCCTTTTCTCTTTCTTAATAAAATTCGACTTTAGATAAAAAAAAATGACTTTGATTTACACAAATTTATATAAGCATGCAACTGACAACTATAATATTAGTCAGTCATTTAAGTATATGTAGTACAACCATAAGTACCATATACACCATAGGAAAGTATCACATGATATAAATAAAAGTATTACTTTTTTGGGGTCAACGATGTTGACCGACCATTGATCGGTGTGGACCGACCGTTGACTGACATTGGCCAACCAATCAATAGTGTTGACCCTATCAATGAGATTGGATCAGCTAGTCTCACGAAATGAAATTTGTGTGACAATCTCACTTCATGAAATGGTCTCAGACAAATTTACTCAAGGGGTTATGGCTCCAACCCATATCAAGAACTTGAAAATTATTTAGCTATTGTTTTTTTTACTATGGCTTGTTTGTAGAGTTAAATATTTTGAAGTGGAGGTCAAAAGAGGTTTACAACTTTTCCGATAGAGTCGATAATTGAAAACGAAGTATTAGATTTTATTGTTTCAATCACTGTCGTGGAACAAATATTTAGTGTGGAACTTGGAAGACTACACGTTGGATCCAAGGAGATCGACATTAACACGTGAAAGTTTAAGAAACCAAGCATTCTTATATGATTAAATAATGACCGATGATCAATCTTAAAGTGTCAATTTTGACACAGATGAAAAAAGCGCTACATCTGTAAGAGAAACTATTGAGCATTGAGCATAGTGGCGTGAATGTAAGAGAAACTATGTTACTTCGTCACCAAAATTGTTAATATAATTGTGTACTTTGTTTAAGTAATCTGACCATTGGAGATCTTTCTCTTTATAATCTTTAATTTGTAGATCGTATGATTGCCCAGCATATACATTGTCATATAAAACATAAAATTTTTAAACATTAATTTCCCAAGTCAAAAATAAAGAAATAGTTCAATCATAAACCCCCCTCTCCCTCCCAGTGCACAGCCCGTTCATGAGCCAAAACCAACGACACGTCGAATGGGGATGGGGGTTATGATTGAACTGGTGATAAAGAAAACCAATTAACTATGTAAAAGTCAAAAAAAATCTTCACATTTAGGTCTTTTCTACAAATTGCTCATACTTAGAGGGAATTTGAGAGATTCGTAATTTCATAAAATAGTATTTTTGTGAATAGGTCAATTTTTTTTTAGGGTAGTACATGTTATTCATCTTCTCTTACAAATCCTAGAATGTATCAACTCAGAAACACATACCAAAAGGCTAATTTTACATAATATACCAGAGTGAAGTACACAATAATGACAATAAAGGTACAATATGAAAGTAAACTAATATGCGAGTCTGTGACATCTACTAAAAGAAGAAACCGGAGAGTAGAAAATCAACTAAAAATCTTACTTTAAGCACCTAGCAAAATATTCAATTACAAAACTTAAATAATTGCATGAAAAGTTTTAACGTGTCAACTTATTGAGTGCAAGGTAAGCGTAATACAATTCAATTTAAGTTAAACAATTTCATCGAATTTAATCAAAATCCTTAAATACAGTCGAAACTCATTCAAAGAATTTTGTCAAACATAAACATAAGTAGCTCAAATATAAGCAAAATGATTTTTGATATAGGCAAGTCAATTAGCAAGGAGTTATATTGTGTTCCAGTTCATCTATCTCACCTGAAACTGTGGGAAATTATGAGGAGACTTTCAAGCTTCTCAACGTAGAAGTGAGAATGGCAACTTTGGTATGTGATTGCTGCTTATAGGCTTTCTCCAATGCGAGTGCAGAGAGAGACTGCAATTCAGAACCCTCCTTATCGTCCTTGTTACGCCCTCTTGTCAGCTGTCCAATAGCTGAAGCACACTGAAATGATATTCATAAAGTCAGATCACAGGTTCTTGCCAGGGGGGGGGGGGAGAGAGAGAGAGAGAGAGAGAGAGAGAGAGAGAGAGAGAGAGACCAGGCATATGCCAAAAAGAGCTCGGGTATTCTTGCCACCAGTCAAGTCTAAGGTTGCTGCATAGTATTTCTTTGCTGCATGAAGATTTTCAAGCCCTCCAAGTGTGTAGAGCACCTAATTCAGCCAGAAAAAAGAAATAAAAAATATATCCAACAAATAAGAATTTACTTGCTTGAATCTAAATGTAACAAATCTGCAGAAGTTAGAGGTCTTCCAGAAAAAAATATAAAAAGACTAAGTGGCATTTGTTTTGCCCGATGGTCCGTCCAGAAAATGCTGAAAGAAGAGCTTTAAGATATCATCCATGAGATTGTAAATGATTCTGAGGCAAGCTTTTGAAAGAGTAGAAAGTTTCATGCATGGATAGATTTGATAGATCAAATACTGGATTATATTATCAGTACAACTGCAATTCTGAATAATTCTACACAACTAACTTATCAGACAATTCACAAGGACATTGAGCACATGTTTGAACATGCACAAGGTCATCATGCACAATATTTGTCAGATGCAGCTCTGACAAAAAAAAAAATTATATCGGAAAATATTGGAGAATAACATTAAGTTTCTATGTAAACAGGTATGAATGAAAGGAAAAAAGGATTCCATCAGCTTCAGGCATATGCAAACAGTGAGTTCTTTGAGCCTGGATATGTATTCCTATTTTCTCCTTGTGGCTTTTGTTATATATTTACTTTTAACAAAAATTCATCCATCATATATGTAAAGCTTAAATGAGACAGAAGGAAGTGCATTGGCATCTCACTGAAGAAAACTACAATCTTTTTACTTTTCATTTATTTTTGTATTTCCTATACTGGACAGAGCTATGAGCCATATTCTATTCATGTTTAGTTGCCCACAAAATGATCTTGTTTAGTAGTGAACAGCATGACATTCTAATATTCCTTCCCATTTACAGTTAAATTCTTTGATTTTAGATTTCGTGTTGTTTCTCCAATGATAGCATACTTTACCCAAACTTTACTTGAACAAACTGCAATTGAACAACAGTGCTGAAAAATTTAGGTTTCTGGCACGCTGGACCGGAAAATTAAATAGGAGAACGTAGCAATGATCTCACCTAGAAAGCTCAGTACTCATTTAGTATCTAATTATCCAACCCTAGTAAAGAAACAACAATCGCCTGAAGATGACTATCGCAAGAAGCTCACGTTCATGAGCAAAAGAAAAGACGTAACATTTGTTTAGTGTACAGATGCCAATCATTTTAAACCTACAGGATTCACCATGTATTACAGAAATAGCTGGAGTATATCAGTTGATGGTTGCATTAACAGCACAAAACCTAACCCTCAGTTTCTGCATATAGGCCAAACTGCGGTCGATTATTTTAGATTAAAACTTATATTTGATCACTAAGTTCATTGCCCCTGTACACCTTACTCAGCATAGGTTTCATCAGAACAATCCCTTATATAGGTCATTCACCACTAACCACTACAAAGTAAGAGGTTTTCTATATGCATATCTCAAAGAAAATCAAGGAAGCTATGAACAGCTAAAACCATCTGTACAAGGCACAGAGCATTTAAGCCCTCCATTTTCATCAGTTCAAAAAAAAAAAAAAGAAGAGTCTCTAAAAGCAGCTTACATCAGCATATGCAAGATGGTAAAGTGGAATGGTTGGCTGAGATAAGATCAGCTCCTCATAACAGAAGGCAGCTTGCTTATACCTAATCATAGCCAGAGAAAACAAAATAATAAGAAAAGAAGATCCATTATAGAAAACAGTATAACTAGAAAATCAACTTACACTCTCTCTCTCTCTCTCATCCACTTTCAATCACATAAATAAGAGAATTGAAAGAAAAAAAAAACTTACATTTGTAGAGAAACATAAATTTCAGCTAGTTCTCTCCACGCATCATGATCTGCCATGAATCTGGATAACAACCAAAGAGAATCAAATTAATAGAAAGTTTTCAAATTGATCAAGAAAGAGTCCTTATGTATTCTCTTACATCTCAAGATACTTGTTCAACCACTCAATTGCCATGGAAAGACTGCCTTGCGCCTTTGCCATTGCCACCCTCCTTTTGTGTATTACCTGAATATTAAGTTACAAGACAATGTGTCGATATAAATGTGATTATCCAATTTGACAACAGTATGAAGATATAAACAAATTTTCTACATGAATCATGGAATGAATTCACACCAGAGATGCAACATTATGCAATAAAATACAATCTCTCTATCTACCTGATCAAATTGATTATCTTCTAAAAGGCTGGAGTAAGCCTTTTCAGCCTCTGCCCATGACCCCTTGGCTTCAAGCAACATAGCTTCCAGCCTTCCTGCAGATTCAAATTGGTCTTAGAGAAAGAGAATGTGAAGAGCTTTAACAATTTCATCACCAGGTCCATTGAAAATTTAAAAACATTGTGGAAAGAATGACCGCCGATTGCCAAGCTCAAAAAAATGGCAGGTTAGCCTCTTCATTGATATAGTTCAATTCATTTTCCCTAAAAGTCACTAAACAAGCAGGGATAAGGTCTAGTGGACAATCACCCTAAAAAAATGGGTGCTTGTACCTTTGAAAGACTTATTTAAGTTAAATACCACATTGCAAAGACAGGAGCTATGAATATATAAAGACTTCTTAGTTTATGTTTTGACACACTGAACATGAAGTTATAGTCAAGGTTTTCATAGTTTAATATGAGTATTCAGTATTCACCCAATGAATTTAGTAACAAGGTTGGTGAAATTCAAGCATCAGGGGAAAAAGAAAAAGAACAAATCTATAATGACGCACGGTTTAAAGTGTCATAACTTGAGACAACAAACCAGACCAAAAAAAATCAACTGCTTGATGGAGACAGACTAAGCTAATTCAACTGGTTTGATCACCATAGTTTGATCTATAATTGTTAGAGACGCGCTTGCAAGGCACATGGCTCAATGAGGCAGACAGGTGTGCCCAGCACACCTCCTGGTTCAAACATCATGGTATAGTACCCAATACTATGATTGAGTTAATCTATCTAGAAAATAGAAAATTAGACCAAAGCACTTCATCAATTTGAACTAGAAAATTTTATCCCTCTATTTTCTAGCACACCCAATTACTTATTTCATCAGGTTTGATTGCTATCTCCACCTCCCATATTCATCAGTCAGCTCTCATATAAATCAATAACAACCCAACTTCCAATTCCATTTTATGTATCTTATTTACCAGTTCACAGAGTTCCACCTTTGTCCGTCATATATTAGCCCTCATGTTAGTTCAGCACCAGATTATTCAAACTTTCTTGATCTTTCTATCTTGCTGGTTGTGGATATTTATGAGTTTCAGTATTGCTCTATAAGATAATAGAACCGCAGCCAATCCAACAAACTAAAACTCAGATTGATCAATTATTGCTGGCTCTAACTAGTCTTGACCAGTAAGTAATAGTATGGGTTTTACAGGTTATTTCATACATGAATAGATTCATGATCCCAATTAAACTCATCACAATGGTAAAACCAGTCTGTTTCCTAAGAGCAACAAGCACACTTACACTCGTCAAACAGTTCTGTGTGTGCCAGAACTGCTATATGTTTATAACACTATATTCATAATTCAGAAACATGAGATAACAAAGAACATGACTGCTGACTTAAGCAATAACAAGTTTACAAAATTCTTAATTTCTATTTAGCTGTCATAACAGAAATGATGGATCAATATAACAATTAACACCATGGTAGAGCTTAAATCTGTTTAGCATAGTAGAATTTTCACACATATGCCATATATTATTAGTTGGTTAACTCACCAACTCGTTTGCTCTCTGGGAATTTTTTCTGTAAGACCTTGATGTATTCCTGCAAAAAAAGTCATGGATGAACAATATGAAGGCTGTATCGAGAAAAGATTTAATGAAAGAAATCATCAATTAAATCAGAAACTTCATAGACTGCTCACAGAAAGACAGACCACACAACAAATATCTTAAGAGCAAAAGTTCTACCAACTGCAGTAACCAGCCAATGATCAATGAAGTACCGCACCTACATACTCTCTACCTTTCTTCAGTTCACATGATATTAAGGCTTTGGTCATCCTTTGTCCATTGCATAGATTTTAATAATGACAAACTAGGATTCCAATATAGCTATAGGTTTTAGATCCTCATATTATCATTTGGATAGAAAAATCGTAAGGAGTTGAACTTAAGAAATTTTGTACTTTGTAAAGTACAACATTATAGCTAAGTAAGGGACATTAAGCAAAGAGAAGGCAGCCAAGTTTGAGGACTGAGGAACGCAGTGGAGTATGAAGTAAAAGAACAACATAGAAAGAGGCAGTAGAGCCCAGAAGCAAAATAAAAAAGAGAGTGGAGGAAGTTTTATAAAATAACACTTCCAGGCTCATATACTATTTTGCAGAGTTTAATTAAAAAAAAAAGGCAACTAAGATGCTCCAAGTTTTCCATAAAGATTTCCTATGACTACAGAGACAATGTAAGGTTCTTTCTTAGTGGCACTCCTATAAGGCAATGCTGGTCTCCAAATTGTAGGTCATAAGCTCCTTTATATAAATAAGTTCAGGCACAACATAAAACAATCCAAGAAAAAAGTTTGCATATAGACTCACGTATGAGGAAATACAAAGGCAGGACATCTCCAACATGACCAGAATATGATTGATTCCATGCATATAAGGAAAATAAGTTCAACTAACTCATAAAAAATAAAATATCTACCTTAGCCAAATCAAGGCGTTGACAGTCCATAGCTGCAACAGTTACTTGCTCATACAAAGTCCACTCTGCATAAGTCAGAGAGGATGGAAAAGGTCAATCTAACAATTGGAAGAGTTACCAACTATGAGTAATCAGTAATGTCATCATATCTTAGAACAAGTAATACTGCCAACCACTACATTAGATATGATAACTAATTGAAGACTTGAGATCATAACAGAACATAGGAAAAATAACACCAATACGAAGTCAAGTTTTGCCCTTAATCAATTATCTACAATTAATGCACCAAGCACCTATATTGGCCAAGAAGCATGATACCACCAAGGATTCTCTAGATATAGAAGGATGAAAAGGAAATGATTTTTGAGAAATAGCTATTGGAAAAAATAGCAAGCAAGGGCTGACGTAACTTAGGCCCCCACCAGGCTCTAGCCTAGACCAACAATTCTAGAGACCCATTTTTCATAGTATATATTTTGTTGTTTTGATTGTTAGCTCAGCCCACTTTTTAAATTAGGCCAACCACATTTTAAATTTTATTGTCCGATTTTATAAGCCACCTGTAATTAATTATCTCAAATCAAAAACCAAATCCCACCCCTTTTGATACAAACCCATCTTTTAATTGTCTTGGTAATTCTTCAATCAAAAAAAAAAAAAAATACAATTCATACCCTCCAAAAATCCAAAAACTTTCAAAACTCATGTGGGTACTCATCCTCCTATCACACTCATGAAATTTGAAATGCCAAAGACACGTGACTTAACAATTACAGGATTATGCAAGCAAGATATGTTTTTGTCATCCTTAAAAGCTAAAAGCAATCTATTTCCCGTCAACTACAGAATAATAGGAGATTCCAGTCAATGAGGTCTTGGGTATTTTAGGATCTTCTTCATCCTATGAGCAACACTATTAGTATTGAGAAACCATCCAATTAATTGATTAAGATTTTAAATCAGGATAGACAAAACACAAGAAAAATTCACAGCACCATAAAAATCCTTGGAATCCTTAAGAGTGTTCTTTTTGTGCAAGCACCACAACAATACAAAAGAAAAAACAGATTGTGCTTGAAATATTGGTGCATCGATAGTTCACCAAAACAATTGCAACGGAAAGTCATACACTAAATTTTAAAAGCACCAAATCAGACTAACTTAAAAACACCCAAACCACTCTTCTACAGGGTATGTCTAAAGTCCCCACTCACCTACACAGTATTTCTCTCCACAAAACAAATATAACTAACACTGATCAAGCAATTATCAGTAAATTCATGAGCTGAATGATAATCAAACCCTAATTCTTCAATGGAAAATCTCGACCACATAACAAGTAACAAATAAATTCTGAAACGTCAAAAAACAACAAATTCAAATCAACAAAAAAGATCTAACACACACGCATTCCACAATCCAAATTCCCAATCCTCCTCCACTGCCAGATTTGAAAATAACAATAAGAATATAATAAAAGAAGAATGGAGCAAATAAAGCAGACCTTCAGGGCCAAGAGCAGATCGCTTTTTGGGGTCGTTGAGAATGGAGAAGCCATACTTGAAGACTCTGTCAGGGCGGCGGAGCTTGAGCTTCCTGACGAGGCAGAGGTAGTCCCAGGCGCCGCCTCCGCCGTTGTCAACTTGGTTTTCCAATCTATTAAGCTGCTCTTCTTCGGTTTTGCTCACCATGATTGCTCTCTACTGTGTGTTATGTGTGAAATTGAAGGATCTGAAAGAGGAGCTGGAAGGCCGCAAGCGAAGATCAAGGTAGGAGCGGCCGCCGGCAGAACTAAACAAATCTCTCTTGATCAAATTTTGCGTGATTGATTCTCATTATTAAACTCTCCTATATCCTCGTTATCTAATTTAATCATCTTTAAAATATTTTAAAATCAATTATATTATAATTTTTTGAATTTACAAATTATCGATTGATTATAGACCTGTAATTATAGGGTTTTTTTTTTTTACCTTTAATAATAAGGATTTCATAGGTCCGTACTCTGAACGATATCAATTTGAGGTATGAAAAATAAAATTTTCCATTTAGAATCTGAAAGATCAAACCTACCAATTTAGGCTTGAAATATTTGAAATTATCAAAATAAGATATTAAAATTTTCAAATCTAATACTGTTAGCATGTGTCAAGAATGAGTTTTATATGAAATCGTCTTACGGATCTGGACCGAATGCTCTATTACACCTTTCTGTTACATCTTCTATTACACTCATTAGATAGTTGACACGTAGGAAAAAGATGATGCTAGACATAACAACAAGAAAACGGAGGCAAACGGTGTCAAAATTATTTGATAAGGAGTGAATCTCATGTGAGACCGTATCACGAATCATCTTACATGAAGGGTCAACCCATAACCCAGATTTCACAATTCACATATAAATTTTTTAAAACGGGTTTGATTTGTGGGTTGAAAGGATCCATCTCACGAAAAATAGTCTCACAGATAAGTTTTTGTGTTCGATAACAAACTTTTGATTCAATTTTGGAAAGAATCAAATCTTTTGATTTCAGTTTTCTTATCTCACATACTTGAGAGCATGATTCTGCCTCTATGATTATTTCCTAATGAGCTCCTCCTTGATTTGTAAGAAATTCATGTTTGGATGATTTACTTTTAACTGAGTACACCAATTGTTCGATAAAATTCCTGAATGGTTGAAAAATCTCCATGTGTGGCAGTTGTTGGTTTTCTTGTGTATTTAAACCTTCTTCATGATCATTCTTGGTGTATATATATATATATATATATATATATATATATATATAATATAACTTTGATAAGAAACATAAAAATCAAATTAAGCAATAGATGATCTAAGGGTCCGGCTATCCGCACCCCATTAATTATTAAACACACCCCATTTCTAGTGTAAATGTTCATATCACTATATGAAAAGTTACACTAGAAATGGGGTGTGTTTAGTAATTAATGGGGTGCGGATAGCCGCACCCATGATCTAATTATGATTATATAGATTTCATGGGGTTGAATTCTAATGACACCATTGTTGTGAATGAAGAATTTGTTGAGGCTTGAATAAACATTAACTGACAAACCATAATCTAACTTTGATCTCTTTTCATTCTCTTGTAATGATGCAATTGTATTGCAAAATGCATATTTGAATTCATTTTTCATTTGGTTTTTTTTATTTTTATATTCTATGATTTTTAGAGTAAAAAGTAAATTGATGTGGCTCTGTGATTACGAGCCTGATCAGGCTATATACGCAATGTTGATAGTTAGAATGATTTTTTGTTTTGATTTATGATTTAACGATTTATGAATATATTCACATGTCATAATTCATAGATTTTGTCTCGACCATTACTTTTAAACTGAGTACACAAAGTATTTGATGAAATTCTTGAATGGCAAAAAAGCCTCTCTTGTAGCAGTTGTTGATTTGTTTGTGTATCTAAATCTTCTTCATGGTATTTCTTGGTATATATATACTTTAGGGCAAATAATTGTATGCCCCCAACCAAACCCAGCGTGTGCCGCTCCCAAGCGTGCCCGCGCGCGCGCCCACATCTAGTTGGTGTACGTCATGCGCGTGCACCTGATTTACTCTTCAGGTATCACACATTTACTCTTAAGGTATTATGCAGAAATAATGTTGTTTTCTTCTTTTTCCTCTTTTTTTTTTTCTTTCTCCTTTTTCTTCTTAGTCTATTTTATTTGATTTGTTATTCTTTTTATTTGTTTAGTACATTCTTCTTCTTATTCTTCTTATATATATTCTTGTTCTTATTCTTCTTCAAATTGCCATGAAATCATTTAAGCTATTACATAATTACCTAATAGGTATTTGTATATGTTACTCTCAGGGGTATTACATAAATACATTTCAGGTATTACACAAGTATATCACACATATTTCCTTCGAGTATTACATAAACACCTTATAAGTATTTGTATATGTTACTTTCACGTATTACACAAGTATCTTTTAAATATCACACATATTGCTTTCAGGTATTACATAGATACCTTATAGGTATTTATATGTTACTCTCATGTATTACATAAATACCTTTTAGGTATTCCACAAAATATCTTTCAAGTATCACACATGTATTACACAAAGTATCTTTTAAGTATCACACATATTACTTTCAAGTATTACATAAATACCTTATATATGTTACTCTCATGTATTATATAAATACCTTTTAGGAATTACACAAAGTAGCTTTTAAGTATCACACATATTACTTTCAGGTATTATATAAAAACCTTATAGGTTTTTGTATATGTTACTCTCAGGTATTACACAAATAACTTATAGTATCATACATATTTCTTTCAGGTATTACATAAATACGTTATAGGTAACTCTCAGGTATTACATAAATACTTATTTAAAGGAATCTTCATTTCACATTTTTACTCTGCAATCCAACCCAAAATTTCTTCCTTCATAAACCACTCCATCTCCACCCAAAAAAAAAAAACTCCTTCCACTGCATTTCGTATTCTCTTCATCAACTCTTCACCACATCTCTCATCCTAACTTTCCACATTCCTTCCAGCTTCAAACCCCTTCTTCTTCATCAACAATTCTCCAACTAACAACCTAAATTAAATACACTTTTCATCAATTAATCATTTATATTCAATTACTCTTGGCAGAAGCATTTCCAGTCTCTTCCATCCTCACATTCTCCTCATGCCCCCGCGTCTCTTTTTTCACATCCAACAGCGGCTTTCGTTCCTCAACCCTGATTGCCTCTTTAACTTCAATCACTTCCACCTCACATTTGATTCCTCGGGTGGAACCTGGGCCTGCGCATTCGCCGCAGCCGCCGTCCGTCTCCGGGTACCTTGCTTGCTACCAGGCCCTGGTAGAGTTTTCTTCACAGTTCTCGGAGGCATCTTTTTCCACAGGTCGTGGATCAAGACTTTCAAAAATCAATTGGAAAATGAAACAAGGTCGAGGATTGAAGATCGAAAAAATGAAACAAATCGTGAAAATAATCAAATATGGAATAATCAAGTGTAGATTTGAGCGTATGTAGAACGCCTGAGATATATAGAGAAACCCTAGCAGAACGATTTGAGAAAATCTTGTATTTCGTGAGAGGGTGAAGGGAAAACTAGGATATATATGTCGAGTCAAAAGGAGGTTGGGGGCATAGATCAAAGGATTCGTGCTCCTGGGGCACAAGAGAGTCACTCATACTTTAATTTGATCTAAGTAATAATTTAATTAACAAATAGGGAATGTAGTTCGATTCCTCACATCTTTACAAAACCGACAACAAAGTAACATGCTCAGGTAAACCAACTGAATTTTTTATTTTATTTTTGCTAATGTTATATTAACACTAGTATGTTTGTTGTGGATCTATGTAATATATTTTTGTTTTAAGAACTACTGATAAGGGTAGGAAACTAGAGATAACATGATGATAATTGGATAAAGTTCCATAATCCAAAAAATTTGGATCAAGAGTTTTGTGATAAATTCAGGATATTTGATAGTAAAATTTGTTTATCAACAGAACGGGCAGTAAAGTAACATGCTCAAGCAACCAACTGAAATTTTGTGGCTAATGTTATATTAGCACTAGTATGTTTGTTGTGGGAGTAGTGTTTGTGTGCACAAAATGCATGAATCATGACCCATGCAACTAGACGTGGGGCTGGGTCGGGTCTGGCCCGGATCCGTGCTCAAGTTTGTTTTTTAATTTATGACATAACTTTTATGTTTACTGAATATAACATTTATGTTTACTGAGTATAACCTTTATGTACAAATATCATAACCTTTAAGTAAAATTACTTAAACTTTTTTTAGTATAAAATCATAATTAAAAGTTATGTAACCTTTATGTTAAGTGAGTATAACATTTATGTTATATTAGTATAACATTTACATACACATATCATAACCTTTAAGTGATATTACTTAGACTTTTTTAACTATAAAAATTCATATAGTATGACTTAACCTTTATGTTATAATAATATAACATTTATGTTATATTAGTATAACCTTTATGTATAAATATCATAACCTTTAAGTACTTAAAGAATAACATAATGTTATAATATTATAATGAAAATGTTAAATTATTATGCATAAAGGTTATATTATTACAACATAAAGGCTTTAAAAGGTATTATAAGTCTGTCATACACTGCAAAGGGTTATGCGAACATAATTAAAAGGTTAGGTTCGACAAGCAAAAATGTTAGATTTGACAAACTAAAAGGTTAGGCCAATATAACTGTGAAACTAGGGTTTGAGCTAGGATTTAGGCTAGGGTTTGGGCACATGAGCTCGTGAGCATGGGACGGTGAAATACACCCAGGGTTCAGGTCGATCCGATTGCACGTATTTATGATCAGTGCACCTGGTGCACAAAAACATTTATGTTGTTGTGGATCTAAGTAATATGTTATGACTTTAAGAATTACTGATAAGGATAGGAAACTTGAGATAACATGATGAAAATTAGATAAAGTTCCATAATCCAAAAAATTTGCATCAAGAGTTTTGTGATAAATTTAGTATATTTAATGGTAAACATTTGTCTATGCAAAACAAAATCAAGCATGTGATCCCTAGAAATTGAATGAACAAGTTTTATTAAGTCATCTCAATCTTAAAACCTATTCTTTTAGCATGAGTATCAACTATTTAAAATTCAAAAAGGTCACGAAATGATAATTATTACACTTGAAAAGAGATATAAAATAGTTTTTCTCTGACCGTATTCAATTTCTCATATACATATAACACAAATAAGGAGATTACATGAATTTTGTTAATAAGATTTTAACCATTGCTAATGGTATCTTATTCACCCTTGAAAAAAAAACCTATTGGAGTTGTATGTTCTAAATCCAATAGATTTGCATTACTCATTTTTCTATCAAATCATCTTTTCCTCTATTCTCACACCACAAATTTACACATGGTCGATGAATATCGAATTGAAAGATAAAATAAGAATAAGACAAAATTTTATGTGCACCCAGGGTACGAATTTAAGATCAGTACCCCAACCCGACCAGCTTGTTTTTTTGTTTTTTAAACCCTAATTCAGCGTGTTTTTTCTTTTCATTCTATTCTCTTCTTCAAACTATACTCTTCATTTCTTCTTCTTCTTCTTCTTCTTCTCCTTTAATCTTCTTCGTATGATCTTCATCATCTATATTGCACTATCCAGCTCACACAATTTTTACTACATATCTTGCAATAGATGTTATATAAGATTCAGCAAATAAGAAAAATCCCAATTGAGAGCAGTTTAAGAAATCCCCAATTGTGCTGAATTTAATCATCACGTTGAAAGAAAAGAGCCCAGAATTTAATCAGAGAGAGAGATTATGATAGTCCCTAGAGTTCCAAGTGGTCAGAGGTTCAGAGGGGGGTGAATGAACTTCTATTGATTTTGCGAACTCTTTTTGAAACTTTTCTGTATAACAGGTTCTTAACTTAAAGGCAGTAACCTGTTTCGAATCAGCAACCTGGCTCTAAGCTCAATCAGGTTACTGACCCGGTATCAGAGTGTAGTACAGCGGAATAAACTTGATAGAGTTCTTTTGGAAACCAATTTTCTTTGCAAGTATGCTCTTTATAAAACCTCTTTTATGCAGGATGCTTATGATATGCAATCAGTAAGATATAACAAGATAAGCATAATGCAGTAAGTAAATCAAAGTATATAAACACATTTTGTTTATAGTGGTTTGAAGGTTGTGTAAGCCTTCTACATCCACTCTACTCCTACTCAAGGAGGAACTTTGTTAGGTCAGTTCGATTTACAAGCCTCGCTTTACAAACATCTTCCTAACAAACTACACCTACTAGAATCCCAAACTCTAGTCGAAGGCCACAACCCACAAAGGGTATGTAATCTATTTCTAGACCACACACTTAGCAAGGATACTATCCTCTCAACTAAGGTACACCATAAAACAACCCAGCGTACACATCACAGTGGTTAAAAGAAAATAAAAGGTTCTTCAACTGGTGCGAAACAGTCTTGATCTTTGGTGGCTTCAATGCTATTGTAGACTGCTCCTAGAAGGTTGAGTGGCTAAACATGGATAAGCTTGAGAAGCTTTGGAATATGTCTGATTTTCCTCTCGACTCTGTTCAGTGGTTTTCTTCAATCAGCCACACCTTCTATTTATAGATCTTGAGATTATATCCGTTGGAGGAAAGTATCCGTTGAAAGAAGACACTTCCCCATTTTGAATGTGAACTTCAATCTCTCAAGATCTTCTTCTATAGCAGCATCTGAGTTGATCTTGACATGTGCATTTAATGCGCCTACAGTTTGCTACTGGACCTCTTTGTCATTCCTGTTGACCTATCAAGTCGGTATGGGTCCAAGGCTGAAGTTCATGCAACGGCTGCTTGAAGTCAGTTAGTTTTTCTCTTCTTCTTACTGCATGATCTTCCTGATGCTGCTTCTTGCTGTCTTCAGCTTGCTGCTTCTCTCCAGCTTGCTGGCTTCTATAATCTGCTGACAGCTTCCTGTTTTCTTCGTCAACAACTTTCTGTTCAAAGCTTTCTTCTTCTTTTTCAGCATGTTGTTCCTTACAGCTTGATGTTTACTTCTTGCAGCATTCTATCTGCTTCCTATGCAGATATTTTCTCTGAGCTTGCTGTTTCCTACAGCTTGCTGACCCTTAGAGAATGTTTTCTTAATTCTTCTAAGGTTGGTTTTCCTTAACATTTGGAAAACCAATACATGATCTCATTCATTTAGAGATAAGCTTATGATCATGTAATCAGTGGAAACTTTCTTTTAGCAAACTTCATTATCTTATTACACATACTATTTTGTCTTATCAAGATAACTACTGAAATATCCCAACAATTTCCCCCTTTATCTTGTGATGACATAACATAATAAGAAAAAGAGTCATTAAATAAAAATGCTCTTATAAGAAACTTAATGATTGCACAAGTACAATTACATTTTTGTACAAAAGTAAGAAAACTGCTACTCCTCCATCTAGTTTTACTTCTTTCTTCAGTTTGTTGTTTCCACATTTTTCCACTAGGGAGTTCTTCTTCTCTCTCTCTCTACTATCTCTGATCTCCGCATGCCTTTTTCAGCATGTTTTCATCAGCCTGCTGCATCCTTCAAATCTTCTTGGATGATCAGCTTGCTGCTGTGATTGTTGCTCCAAATGGTAGGTGACTCCTGATCACCATTATTAACTGTTTCCCCTTGCAATAAGGCTTCAGCAGTGACTTTTTAGTGACTCTTGACTTGGAACTCTTTTCCCCATTTCTATCATCATCCTTAAGCTTGCTGCTCAGGGGTGGAGTTACAATGTTAAGATTGGCCATCAGGTTCCTCCTGTCTGACACTTGCTGCTCAAAACCCAAACAACTATCTATCTCTTCTCGAGGTTTCTTCTTCTTATTCCTACCCAAGGGAATAAGGCCTCGAGAGAGAGGTGTTAAGAGGTCAGGTACCTGATCGGTGGATGATCAGTTACCTGTGCAGTTTCATCACTGTTCAGACACGTTCACCTAGGATCTTTGACTGCTGGTATGGTTTTTCATTTTTCTTTTACTTCACCCAGAAACTAGCTTGAAGCTGCTGACATTGGATCCTTGGATAGACTGTCAGTATGCCGACAACCTTGTGAAGCACCTGTTGTTTGGTTTTATCTCCATGAAAGACAACAGGTATCTTCTCTGTCCAAGGACTAGTCCTTAATGACTCCCTCGGTCTCATATCTTCATCGGAGTTGAGGAAGTCGGACCTGTGTCATCTGAATGGAGGATGGATGTCTACTCCTTGGCATTCATCTCATAGAGGCCGTCTTCGTTTCTGAAGACCTTCTCTGCTTCTTGGCAAGCAAAGCATCTATACTCCATTCTTCTAAAGACCTTCTCTGCTTCTAAGTCAGCAGAGATTTGTCTTTATCATCGTCTTCATCTCCATTTCTATCTCCACCATCTTGTGTCTCCATCTTCTTCCATTTTGTCGGTAAGTATAACTCACATGAGAAGTTGTTGTGATTTGCCAAGTATTTTAGTGAGTAGTAAATGTGTGGAAGAATGGTGAAGAGTGGGTATATATAGACGGATGAGTGGTTTCTTCAACCAACGGTTGGGAGATGAAACGCACGATCTGACGGTTATTCTAAAAAGGTAGATGGATCTTTTTGTAAATATCTGATCTTCTGGGATAAAATGTTGTAACCGTCTTTTTAACTTTTGAAAAGTTAGATCTTGGAACAGTTGTGATTTGATTGACAGTAACGTCTATTAGTCTTATGTGCATAGCTGGTTCTCTTGAATCGAGATCGTAGATACCCATCACTCCTTCTGTAGATAGCATGATAATCCATAAGTACTGATTTGTTGAGAGTATGTTGATATCTTTGTTAGGCTTTCTCCTGTGATGCTATTTCTTTTGATAATCCCTTCTATATCCTCTGTAGGAGCTGTCTCAACAACATCCTTGCCCGAGGTCTTCACTTGATTCATAATTTGATCAACAACATCCTTGCCTGATACTCCTTGTTGATCAATCAACATATCCTTGCCTGATATATGTACTTGTTGGTTGTTACCACTTGTTGATAATACTGATATCACTTGTTGCACCGCTTGTTTGGTTAGAAATCCTATTATGCTGTGATACTGTTTTGATATTCTCTCTTTCTCCTGCAGTATCCTTTTTCTAGATGATTTATGGGTTCCTGACATCACTTGACGATTCTGATACAACATGTTTGGACTTTCTTCTTTGATGGCTTTCTTCTGATCTTTTATAGGTATCTGTCATTAGGTTGTTTCTTTTCCTGTTCATAGCTCAGTAGAGAATTTACTTTTCTTCGTGAGTTGCACTTTCTCTTGCTAAGTGTTGGATTTTCTCTCTGATATCCACTTGAAGCAATTAATGTATACTTATTGTGTCCTGAAATTGGATACTGTTAAAAAGTTTGTTCTATTAGAAGTGTAGCATTCTGTTCCAGAAAGTTAAAGTATATGAGCAGAATTGTTAATTCTTTTAAAAACTTGTACAAGTTCCCCCTTACTTAAAGAACTCATTCTTCCTTACTCAAGAGAGCTATTTTAAGCTCTTGTTCCTGTAAGAGTGTTCTTCTCAGTTTCTTGACGTGTGATTTCTTGGATTCTTTTGAGGAGACTGTCATCTTATCTTTTCTTAGCAGGTACAATGCCTATGTCCTTAGAGATTTAATTTCCCTTAGCAACCTCTTTGTTTGTAGTGCTTGCTTCATTAGGAATAGAAATAACTCATACTAGTGTTGCTTCCTTAGTGATTTTTAGCTTACTCTAATAGTCGTAACTTTAGTTACCTTAGCAACCTGCTTAGTTGCCTCGTCAGCAACCTGATCATTAAAGCTGTGATATAATAAGAGGTTACCACTTAAAAATATATCGAAGATTCTGCTTGTTAGGTTCGTCTTGTTGAAATCACTTTGTAGGCTTTCTTAGAGGTGTCTCACTCGTTGATACCATATGTAGTTTCTTCTTTTGTAGAGATCTTGTTTTTATGAAAAGCTTGGTACCACTTGTTGGCACTTGTTAGTCCTTCTGATACTATTTGATGGACCTTACAAATTTTGAGAATGCTCTTTTGTCTAAGTTAGCAGAGGTGTATGTAGGAATTCACATACTGTGAGGTACAGTATTCCCCCTTAGATTGTGATTTCTTTTTCTCAGATCGACACTTTTGTTGATCTCTTGTTGACTTCTTCTGGGTATCTGAGACTTCTTTTGATATTATCTTTCTTTTTGTTGATATTCTTTAGAATGATCTTTGCTTGACTACTGGTAGAGTATTTATTCAGTTTTCTGCTTGATGGTGTTGACTTGTATACCACTAGTTGGTCACTGTTTCTTCTTTGTATGATCTACACAGTTGTTTCCTCAGTTTTCTCCTTAGAATTGGATTATGATTGGTTTTGTCTGATACAACTTGCTGATCCACTAATTAGTCCTAGTAACCTGAACTTGGGTTACTACTTTCTTTGATTTAGGATTAAGGATTCAACTTTCATCGTGAATTGACTTCAATCATCATTCGATCAATCTGCAGAAGTATGTACCAAGAAGATTATAAAGAGTTGGGATTATATGAAAAGTATGCTTGTGCTAAAACAACGATTTTGGTCTCATGAAAATGAAAACGGTTTTTCAAAATGCAAAAAGGTTGGATTTGGGTTGGTAGCTTGATACGATGGCTTTTTAACCCAACCTGCTCTGATACCACTTGAAGGTCCTTGGAGTCCCAATTGGTTAGAGTTTCAGAAGGGGGTGAATGAACTTCTATTGATTTTACGAACTCTTTTTGAAACTTTTCTGTATAACAGGTTCCTAACTTAAAGGCAGTAACCTGTCTCGAATCAGCAACCTGGCTCTAAGCTCAATCAGGTTACTGACCCGGTATCAGAGTGTAGTGCAGCGGAATAAACTTGATAGAGTTCTTTTGGAAACCAATTTTCTTTGCAAGTATGCTCTTTATAAAACCTCTTTTATGCAGGATGCTTATGATATGCAATCAGTAAGATATAACAAGATAAGCATAATGCAGTAAGTAAATCAAAGTATATAAACACATTTTGTTTATAGTGGTTTGAAGGTGGTGTAAGCCTTCTACATCCACTCTACTCCTACTCAAGGAGGAACTTTGTTAGGTCAGTTCGATTTACAAGCCTCGCTTTACAAACATCTTCCTAACAAACTACACCTACTAGAATCCCAAACTCTAGTCGAAGGCCACAACCCACAAAGGGTATGTAATCTATTTCTAGACTACACACTTAGCAAGGATACTATCCTCTCAACTAAGGTACACCATAAAACAACCCATCGCACTCATCATAGTGGTTAAAAGAAAATAAAAGGTTCTTCAACTGGTGCGAAGCAGTCTTGATCTTTGGTGGCTTCAATGCTATTGTAGACTGCTCCTAGAAGGTTGAGTGGCTGAACATGGATGAGCTTGAGAAGCTTTGGAATATGTCTGATTTTCCTCTCGACTCTGTTCAGCGGTTTTCTTCAATCAACCACACCTTCTATTTATAGATCTTGAGATTATATCCATTGGAGGAAAGTATCCGTTAAAGGAAGACACTTCCTCATTTTGAATGTGAACTCCAATCTCTCAAGATCTTCTTATGTAGCCGCATCTGAGTTGATCTTGACGTGTGCATTTAATGCGCCTACAATTTGCTCTTGGACCTCTTTGTCATTTCTCCTGACCTGTCAAGTCGGTATGGGTCCAAGGCTGAAGTTCATGCAACGACTGCTTGAAGTCAGTTAGTTTTTCTCTTCTTCTTACTGCATGATCTTCCTGATGCTGCTTCTTGCTGTCTTCAGCTTGCTGGCTTCTATAATCTGCTGACAGCTTCCTGTTTCCTTCGTCGACAACTTTCTGTTCAATGCTTTCTTTTTCTTTTTCAGCATGTTGTTCTTTACAGCTTGATGTTTACTTCTTGCAGCATTCTATCTGCTTTCTATGCAGATATTTTCTCTCAACTTGCTGTTTCCTACAGCTTGCTGACCCTTAGAGAATGTTTTCTTAATTCTTCTAAGGTTTGTTTTCTTTAACATTTGGAAAACCATTACATGATCTTATTCATTTAGAGATAAGCTCATGATCATGTAATCAGTGGAAACTTTCTTTTAGCAAACTTCATTATCTTATTACACATACTGTTTTGTCTTATCAAGATAACTATTGAAATATCCCAACAGATTACTTGAAATTGAGAAGAACAGAGTGAAAAGTAAAGAGCGAAGGGATGAGTGAGAAAGGGCATCATCATTAATGCTGATAAAAAACAAAAGATGCTGAGTGAAGGAGAAGCTAGCGAAAATAATTGAAACTATGAAATGAATGATCGAGAGTGTTAGAGAGTGGTTAGTTAAGGTCTCTTTGGGAAGGAAACATCATTATTTATGAGTATGACCCAAAATTTGAAAAAAAAATTGTAGAATGAATTGAATGGAAGCAAAGACATGACACATGGAAGCAATGAATTGAATTACATCAATTCTTTATACTTGCTGGAAAATGCATTTCTTTAACTTCTTCATTTCCATTTTTTATACATGAAGGTATTACTAACTGCAAACATAAGTATTAATGATTATTATATTAGGTGTTATATATTTACCTTTAAGGTATTATGATTAAAAAGTATAAAAAATATATATAATGATATAGTCAAAAAGTATAAAATATGAGGAGATTAATCAAAAGGTATTAATGCTTATAGTATAAGGTATTAAATATGCACCTTTAAGATATTACATATTTACCTTTAAGATATTAATGCTCATAGTATAAGGTATTACTGTCACGTCCCATTTTCTTAGGTAAAATTTATCAGAGTTTTCTTTGCGGGCGTGAAGAAAGAAGGGGAAAAAGACGTGCATGTATAAAAAAGAAATCTTTGGAAACAGATATGAGACAACTTTACAAATACAAATCCTCGGCGGCTAGCCGAAATAAAACGTTTAAAACATAGCAGCGGAACATCATCAGGATCTATAAAGAAAAGGAGAAGAGTTTATCTTTTACAAATGTGAATTATTAAAACAACATTTCAACAGGCTTCGAAAACACGGCATCGCGCGCGCGTGCTTCCTGTCGCCTACTCCCGGTGCGCACGCTGCGCGCGCCCAGTACCCGTTGCCCGCTCCTGGTGCGCGCGCCCAGCGGCCTCTCGGCGTCGCCCTGCTCGACCAGTCACCTTCCCGGTGCCACCCGCTGTGGTGGTGCCGCCCATCGCCGTCGCCACCACGTCCGCTGGAAAGCTCGCACCGCAGGCTACCACATCCTGCCATCCCTCGCCGGATTTTGACGGTGAATAGTACCTGAAATTCAGCCGCAAAAACAGCCCGTCGCCCATGAAAAACACACACTAACACATGCGCACCTTCACCAAAAACAACCCGTCGCCGGTGACCACCCGTTGCCGGCGACCACCCACCACCACTAGTGACTTCGCCGGAGCTCACCAGCTCCGGCCACCGCCTACAACTCGCCGGAAAAACCACCCAAACCGCCCCCAAACACACACACATGCATACAAAAACACACACTCAACCACCACTCAAAACCACTCCGGTCGGCGACTTTCCAGCGCCGGTCACCACCCTAAAACCGTCCCAAACTCTTCCCCAACACCCCAACTTACCCCAAGAAAAGAAAAGAACCAAAACCACCAAGAAACGAGAGAGAAAAGGTGATAAAACAAGGGTTTAGGGTTTTCCGGTGACGTTTTTGCCGTTTCCCAGAGAACGACACATCGGAATGGAATTCCGGAAACTGTCCTAGACTCGTCTCATCGAGACCTACGTTCTGTAAAAAAATCAGCCAAAACCGACAATGTTGAATTTTTCCCGCGAACTCCGTCGGCGGCGCGTCGGAGTCAGAACTCAGAGGGGAGAGAGAGAGAGAGGGAGGAGAGAGAGACTTACTTGTTTTCGGCGCTTTTGGCTCGTTCAGAAAAATGGTAAGATTTTGAATCGAATGAGCCCCTATTTATAGATTTTGAAAAGTTAGTATTCATCGGAATATTCTTTAGAATATTCTTTTTACTATTCATCAAGATTCCACTCCTCGTTTTTTCCGAAACTTCGTATTTTGCCCTTTTTGTCGCAACTTGAGCTATGGGTCTCCAATTGACCTCTAGTTCATTTCTATGTTCTCGTATTTCCGATATGCATCTTATGGTGAAATATAATTCTACGTTCTACGAATATTATATTCTTCCATCTGAAACATGCATTAAACACATATCTGAAACGTACGTAATTAAATTAAACAGTCTAAATATACGCACATAATTATTAAGTCATGTGTTTAAATATTTAATTAATAAATTATGCTTCGTTTTGATCCGGGGCGCTACAATTACATATGCGCACATTCATAGTATTACATATTTACTTTTAAGGTATCAGTGCTTTTTGTATAAGGTATTACATATACACCTTTAAGGTATTAGATATTTACCTTTAATGTATTGATCCTTATAGTATAAAGTATTACATATGCGCACATTTAAGGTATTATATATTTACCTTTAAGGTATTAATTCATATAGTTTCAAGTATTGCATATTTATTATTAAGGTATTACATATTTATCTTTATGGTATTACATAAATGAGTTTGAAATATTTTATATATACATTTAAGATATTACATTTTTACCTTTAAGTATTACATAAATACCTATAAGATATCACATATTTAGTTTACTTGATAAACATGACAACTCGAAAAAGAATATGGAATGCATTGAGAATGTATCGAAATCTTAACATCATTGAGAAATTGTTAGCCAAGAATAACATGGTATGTTCCAATTCTTAATTTTCTCTTCCCAAGAACTTAACAAACTTCTCATCATGACATAGATAATTAAAGAAGAGATCAATGCCCTGTTCAACCTTCTTAAAAATCCCGATAGCATAATTAGCAGCATTGTGTTTATGAATAAGTTGTACAAGATATAACAGTCTGTTTATATGATCAACACGCTGCCTTAATTGCACAACAACCTCCCACTAGTTAACATTAGTCTAGACTCTGAAACAAGACAGACATATCCTTTTCGAGTGAGGTTCGGTCCAGATACTTTACATCTTTTAAATGAACTGTTTTCAAAATTCTGAAGCTTTCTTCATCTTCTGCTACTGAATCTCTCATCTTGTTTTTGGGTAATAGAGATAGAAAATAAGAGAACAAGAAGGAGAGAAAAACAACTAGAGAAAGAAAAAAAGAGAGAAGAACATGTAAGAAGAGCGGCTATGATGGTGGAGAGATTAAACCACAAAAAAAATTATATATATATATATGGATCTCGGATCAGGCGGCTCGGGTTGGAGGTATAGATTTAAGATCCGTGCCCCAATGGTATAGAAGAGCTTTCCTAAGAATAAAACCGGCAAACTTAACAAGAGATTTATTCTCCATGTCTCATGTAACAATGAACTTCTATAAAAATATAATACTAAAAAAAAATAAAAAATGAATAGATTCTATATTTTACCCTCAGTGGTATCACCGCTTCTATTATTTGTTTTCTTGTTTTTGCTTTGAAGTAGCAAATTATTGAAATAAACCCTATCATGTGTTTCGGTCTTGATAAGTTGTTGCGTAGTAAATACAAATTGATAAATAAATGTGCATAAGAAAATAAATTAATGATATATAATCTCCACTACATGTGTTGTTACATGTAATAGAATTGTTAAGCTCATTTGACATCGGTCATCATTTGAATAATGAGCAAAATTAAGTTGTTGATTGATAATTTGATTGAAGACCTTCAACGAAAAAAAACCAACAAACACATGAACTATTATAATGAAAGGAAAATGTTTATGAATGCAACGATTTACAATATAATGCACCTGAGGAAATTGAAATAGTTCCAATTGTGAAATAGAAGATGCTTCAACTGGATAAGTCATGTTTAAATCAGTCATAACACCTTGATAGTCCTGATTCATCGCTATGAAAGTATAAGAAAATATATAATTCTACATGTATCAAAAAAATACTACCTTCGTCCCGGCTCAACTTGCCTACGTTGACCGGGCACGGAGATTAAGAAAATGCAGTTGACTCAAGTGGATATGCACTTTTTGATGGCATTTTTGTAATAATATGCACATCAAATCAAGTGGATATGCACTTTTTGATGGCATTGTTGTAATAATGTTGAAATATAGGGATATTAAGGTAAAAAAAATTTGCCATTTATGGACTGGCAAGTTGAGTTGGGACAAACCAAAATGGCAAGTAGGCAAGGTGAGTTGGGACGGAGGGAGTATTATCTAAACACACGTAAGATACATAAAAAAGTTATTATATTACTTACCAATTGTGCATATATAGTATAAAAACCTATGAGAATTAAGACAACGAAGGTAAAGAGTTGTATTTAGAGAAAGAACTAATGCTTGAAACATTGCTGCAATGATTGTCAATATTTCACTACATATATTTCTTTAACATTTAGTACATGGATGAAAAATATATTACAATTGACTGAAATAATTTATAGATTCAGAAAATTTTTAAAAAAATGATATCTATGAAAAACCATACCTGGTCATTAGTTTTAGTTGTTGTAATTCCAATCCATTGTTTCTTCTTTTGTCGAGATTTCTCTAAACCACTTTTTTCTCTTTTTCCAGTACAGGTTTTGTCACTTTTCTTTTCCACCCTTTATCACACTTTCATTGGGTTACCCATCTTCATTTAATATTTTTTCACATCCTTCAGATGAAAATGCAGAAGTTTGTTTCACTACTACTCTTGAAAGTATATTCTTTTGCACAACAGATTTGAGTCTCAAGGTTGGTCTCACAAGATAAGTATTCTCCAAGAATACATCAACTTCTTCAATCCCTTTAATAAAACATGTTTTTTTTGGCAATTTCAAATGCCTCTGTGGTTAGAGCACCTTGTGTTGTTAATTGGTTATATAAGCTGCACAATTCCTTGTAATGGACTCCAATCATCTTTTTTTCCTCATTGTCATTTACATATCCAACAGGTTATACATTAAATTCTATACCTTGAACAATATTCTTCTTGACTTGCTTGGTCCATCTTTTTTTTATATACATAATATTGGGGAATATTCACAATATTTCTCAAAGAGAAGACCTTGAGAACACGATAACACAAAATTCCTGCAAACTTGAACTTTTTACAATTACATGAAACTTTTTTTTTAGACGAGTTAAATATAACGGTGTGCTGATAATACTTTCCGAAGGGGATGACTTTATACTCAAAGATTTCTCCAATTTGACCACACAAATCTGCTTGACAATCATAAGCCTTACGCAACTCCTCCTGAAATAACTCAAAAATTTTGTGTGTATAATTACTAGCTGCATGTTTGAAAATTTGAATTGGAAAAATAGTCACTGGTATACTCTGAATTGTTCTGAAATCTACTTTCAACTCTACATATCGACAATCATCGACCAACCTATCAAAATGGTGGAGAAACTAAAGCAAATTATGCTTGTAATTCACATAGCTTTTAGGAACACTATTTATATTTTCACTACATTGCATAGTTATTATATCTGCACAAAATGATTTTCGTCCATAAATAAGAGCATATTTTTCTCTTATTCTAAACAACCTTTCCAACCAATCATTACCTTTAAGCTCATATTTTTCAAACATAGCATTCCATGCATTAAGAAACTCTTCTTCTTCTTCCTCGTAATCATAAACACTCCTTAGAAAAGTTTTTAAATCTTGCAAACACATTACTCAAATGCTTTGCTACGTTTTGAAATATGTAAATACACAGGCGATGATAAGTTTCAGGCCATTGAATTGCTAAAGTTTTTCCCATTACAACGTCTTGATCTGTGAGAATGGTTTTAGGTAGTTTTGCAAACATGGCTCTAGCAAATGTATCGAATAACTAGGTATATGTTAATGTAGTTTCGTCATATAATAATGTTGCACTAAAAATAATTGTTTGTCTATGGTGATTCACACCAACAAAAAGGAAAAATGGCTTACCCTTTTTATTTTTTATATATTTCGTATCAAAACAAACATCTCCAAAATAAGAATAATCAACCTTCATTTGTGCATCAACCCAAATAATGTTCGCTATCAGATCATCTTGATCAACCTGAATTGCATAGAAAAAATTAGGATCATCTAGTTGTCTTTGTTGCAAGTACTTTAATACCCCCTAGTATCACCAACCTTAATTTCCATTGTTCTTTTTGAACCCAAGTATTTTTTTAAGTCAAACCTTGTTTTTGGTGCTATCACTGAGCTATCTAAATCATCCACTTGTGAAGCTTGAAATTTTGATATTTTACTATGTGAATGTTCAATTGTCTTTCATTTGTTTGCTCACTGCCCTTGCATTTGTAAGTTCTTTCTCTTGATCTACCTCATCAAAATTTATTTTGATTCGTGGAGTAGCATCAATTGGCATATCTTTGTCCATAGTTGTAGAATAAATAAAAAATATTAATATCAAATTAAAGTTCTATAGTAACTAATTGCAAATGGAAATTTATATTCCTACAAATAGCTAGTATGAGATATCATAATATCAGCATATTGGTCATCACAAATCAAGCCTTGTTCATATGTCTACACACTTATAATAAGGTCTTTATTTTCCAATAATTTAACTTCATAATATGACATATTGTAATTGGGTCAACAAATGTCTAGAAGATGCCCAAAAAGAAAATAAGTAACAAAAAAAGAAACAACAATGCATTGAACTTTTAGCTTCATAATTTATATATAAAGGTGTACACATAAAAGAGGGAAATTCTCATTCCTCTAACCATATAAATTAATGTACTGCTCAGTTAGTTATATAGTGCTTAGTTTCTATCCTTTTTAATTCATCCAATCATTCTCAGTCAACTAATTATGCAGTATATATGAACTACAAGTGATAATCAGCCGACTCCAACCATTCTCAATCAATTAATTAAGCTGAATATATGAATTACTAGAGATAATCAATCGATTACTTGTTTTAGCTAAGATTCCAAGGTTTACTAGAATTTTGAGTCTCATCCATCAATTTCACTTCATTTATTTTCCTAAAATTACAAAAAAATTTCCAAACAGCTAAAGCAAAGGGGAAAAGAAAACAACCAAAAGGGAAAAGGAAACAAATTTTTTTAATAGTTTACATTCCAACGCAATTCTAAAATAAACAAACAAGATTCACCATGAGATTAGTGTGTACAAGTAGGAATTCACATAGCATACAACTAGAAAAGTGAAAACACAACGACAAAATAAAAGAGAAGAAACATGAATCCAATTTCATTTAGCAACAAATCAAATATAAAGTGGAAAATTCTCATCAGCAAAACCATTAATTCACCATAATCCAATGAAATTTCGTATGCAGACACAAGAAAGAGAAATCACAAGAATCTTTGCCTCCAATAATAATCCCATAATATTTTACATTTTCAGAGTATTTTTGACTAACATAAGAAAGTTTTATAATTTTTTTATAAATAGAAAAACGTTGCTAACAATTTCAATACATAATACCATTAATTCAACTCAAAAACATGCTTTAAATTATGACATGTGAATATATTCATATATTGTCAAAGCAGTAGTCAAGGTAAAAAGAAAAAAGTATAAAAAATAATTAAAGTTATTAATTACTTAGACAAATAATATTACAGGAGCTCCCATGCTTTAAAAATCATCTACTCATGCTAATTATCGGCATAACTATATAGCTTGATCAGGCTCGGAATCACATAGCCACATCAATTTACTTCTTACTCTAAAAATCATAGAATATAAAAATAAAAATCAAATGAAAAATAAATTTAAATATGCATTTTGCAATACAATTTCATCATTAAAAGAGAATGAAAGGAGATCAGGGTTAGATTATGGTTTGTCAATCAATGTTTATTCAGTACTCAACAAATTCTTCATTCACAACAATGGTGTCATTATAATTTAACCCCTTTAAATCTATTTAATCATAATTAGATCATCTATTGATTAATTTGATTTATATGTTTCTTATCAAAATTAAATTACAGATATATACTAAGAATGATCATGAAGAAGGCTCAAATACATAAGAAAACCAACAACTACCACACATGGAGATTTTTCACTCATTGAGGAATTTCATTGAACAATTGGTGTACTCAGTTAAAAGTAAATCATCCAAACATGAATTTTCTTACAAATCAGCGAGAAGCTCATTAGCAAATAATCACAGAGGTGGAATCATGCTCCTAAGTATGTGAGATAAAAAACTAATATAAAAAATTTTGACACAAGGGAGAAATACTCACCCCAATAATCTTCGAACATGTTGTCTTCATTGTGAGAAAGAAACCTTTGATTTTTTGAATTCTTTTTCTCATAACAATCGAGAATAGAATGGTGATCTTTATCATAGTTTGTTTATTAGAGCTAATGTCACGCCCTGTTTTCGTAGTTTAAAAATATCAGAGTTTGCTTATGGGCGTGTAGGAAAAAGAAAGATACAAACATCATACAAAACAAAGATAACAAGGCCTGAACTACAAATTAGACAACAGAAATCAGTTAAAACATAAGATATTTACATATTCTAAACCATCGACATATCACCGGAAGGAAACCATTTACAACTTAGCAGCGGAAAAAGGTACATGATCCATATTTAAAGAAACATAGTTTAAAATTTACAAATGTCTTAAATATTGTTTAAAAGATATCCAGAATACAAAGATTGAAAGGACACAGCTGATAGGGCACCACTCTCTTCACGCTTCTCTACATTTATCTTAATTCCTGTCATTTCCTATAGTGTGAGTACAGATAGGAATAAGTGCGTTTGAATACACTCATGGGAGTAATTTCCGTATTTAAATTGTTTAAGCAATTAAGTAAATTAAACTAATATCACCACAACAAGTAAAATGCATTGCATATAACATTCCTTAGGTGCGGGTATTTCCCGTCTTACCTCGTATCCTTAGGTGCAAGTATTTCCCATCTTACCCCACATCCTTAGGTGCGGGTATTTCCCGTCTTACCCCGCAAACAGTTTTATGACCGTGGGTGCTTTTTACGGATCACTAGTCCCTTCGTGAAGAACGTGGACTTCCGTCCTCGTATGACATTTATATAACATATGCATGAACATCTATAACACAACACGTAATCCAAGGCACATAAAGCTCAAAAATTCATAACGATCTTAGGCATATCATTTACATCGATTTACATGCATCATTATCATCATATATTAAATACATATACGTAAATGTGTTTAAAGTTTAGAAGTTACCCCCACCTAGTTAGGTGGTGTTTTTCCTCATGACTTGAACTCTAAATCTACGATCGTCTCTAAAAGCGAAAGTCTACACATGCAAATGTAATCTATTAGTTTCTTGTTATGATTGTTATTTTATTTTTTTAAAGAACTCTTTCAGAAAGAAACGATGATGGAAGGAAAAGCGATTCAATAGCTTAGAACTTGATCATATAACGAAGGGGGTTTGATTACAGTTCGATAGGTGAAAGAATGAGCTTAAACGGATGAGAAACGAGTTAAAACGGAGCGTTTTAAGATTTAGGGGCAGTTTCGTAAATTCTGCAGGAGGTTGACTTTGACTAGGGGTGTTTTTTTTTAAAAACAGAGAAGTTTTGGGGTCTAAGTAAAATATCCCAAAACTTCTGGGGTCAAAGCGAGATATACAAAAGTTTTGGGGATGAAAAAGAGATATTAAAGAGTTCAAGGACTAAAATATAATGAAACTAAAATAGGGGCTTTGCAACTAGGTCCCTGGACTTCATCTAATTCACAAAATCAACCCCCAGCAGCAAACCCCCAAACCCGTCGCCCATCACCACCGCTAACACACACACAGACGACACCCATCGCTGGCAACCACCACAACACACACTGGTGCACCTAGCACCGGCCACGCACACACCACCAATGCACGGTGGCGCTTCCAGCATCGCCGCCACACACGCACACACACCACCTAGCACCGCCTCTGACCACCACACATACCACACGGCGGCGACGAGCTAGAGAGAGAGAGGAAGAACTCCGACGAGGCGAGAGAGAAGGAGAGAAACGGGGGAGAGAGGGAGAGCCAAAGAGAGAAAGAAAAAATGAGAGGAGAGAGAAAGTGTCACGCCAGAACTTTGACCGGCGATTGCCAGCGTAGGAGATATCTGATCGGAAAAATGAGCCTGGATTCGTGATGGGCTCGGCGAGAGCTTCAATTTGATATATAAATCGACCAAAAACGGAGAAGGAATGAGGTGGAGATGAAGAGAAAGAAAGAGAGAGGAGAGAGGGTTTTACCGGACTTTCTCCGGCCCATCTACGGCGGATCCGGTGGTGGAAGGGGAATCCGAGCCTGGATTCAGAATGGGCTCGGCGAAAGCTTTGTTTTGACATAAGGTTCCAACAAAGAGCTAGAGGAGAAGGTGGCCGGTTACGGTGGCGGCGCCACCTCCAGCACGGCGGCGATGCTGCGGTGCTCTAACCGCCGACCGCCGGAAAACAGAGGGAGGAAGAGGGTGAGAGAGAGTGTATTTTTACCTTAGTGAATTTTAGTAAAAGTGGTAAATTTTCCTTGTGTGTTACACTTTAGTCTTTATCCAATCTACTTGAGATATGGGCTTGGGCCCTAATTGGGACTCGGGCCTCCGATTGGCCTGATTCTCGTTTCGTTCTTTTCATTTTTCAATTACAAACCTTGTTATCATGCCATAATCTATATGCTCGATTCAATTATGCTTTTGATAAATATAAACATATGCTATTTGAATTAATTTTGTTTTCAATAAATTCAATCGTACGTTCGATTAATTAAATCATGCATCATTCCGATTAATCTGAAACACATATAATTAAATCACATAATTAGAGGTTAAATTATTTAATTAGCCAATTATGCTTTTGATTCTGATTAAAAGATTTTGATTCTTTCCAAAATTGAATCAAAAGTCTGAGTTTCTTTATTAAGTAATTTTAACACTGCTTGCCTCCATTTTCTTATTGTTATGTCTAACATCCCCTTTTTCCTAGGTTTTAACCTCTATTGAGTGAAACTGAAGATATAATAGGAGGGTCTAACAGGGCATCCGGTCCATCACAAATCATGTTAGGTGAGACATTTCAATCAACAACTCACACTTCACAACTTATATGTAAAGTTGTAAAAATGGATGTTGGTCCCTAGTGGCACAGAGGTTTAGAGGGGGTGAATGAACCTCTATCGAATTTTAAAAAATTTCAAACTTTCTGTTTAGTATTCCAAAACAGAATATAATGCAGAATCTTTTATAGACTGGGCTAGAATGTAGCGCAGCTTGTTGTAACATAGTTCTTTACAACGGAAACTTAAACTTTTGATAGAATTTCTTTTGAAAACCTTTTCTGAAATATGAATTTTAGCAAACCTCATCATCATCTTGATCTTTACAGTCTTTGACAATCAGGCATAACAGTACTTCTTCATCAGAGGTAGAGTTATCACTGTCACTCTCAAATGAGCTTTGCTCTCATGCTTTTTCTTTAGATGAGCTTGCTGCTTTTAGTGCTTCAGTTTCTCCAAGAAGTGCTCTTAACTTTTATTTCTCATCTCTCATCTTTTCTCTTTTTTGTTTTATTTCCTCTTCAGGGTATTTATCTATTTGAGGGTAAGGGCAGTTTCTTACATAGTGGCCCAGTTTCCTGCAAGTGTAACATAGATCAAAGGAAACTGCATTTGACTGTGGACTTGGATTTACCCGTGGGATAAGAGGTTTTTTCTGGAAATATTTTCCCCTTTGTTGGTCTTTAGAAACTTCTTGAATTTCTTCAAGAGTAGTGTCATTTCTTCTTTAACATCTTCTGCATTCAGCTCATTTTCCTTGTTGCTACTTGCAATTGTTGTATCATTGGATCTTATAGTTAGTGCAGTGACCTTGGTGTTAGATTTTTCAGCCTCCAATCTCCATCTGTTGATATCAAACTCGAATGCTTTCAGGTCTAAGAATAGGTCAAAGGTACTCATCGTCTTCAGATCCATGAATACTCTCATGGCTGTGATCTTGATCTCCCACTCAGCAGGTAATGCTCTAAGCACTTTGAGATTTTTCTCTTTTTGGCTATAGTGTTTCCCCAAAGATTCTAATTCTTTTACAATAGATGTGAATCTCAAATCCAACTCTTCTAGGGATTCTTCAGGCTTCATTTTGAATAACTCAAATAGCTAAGTTGCAGTAGATATCTTGTTATCTTTTGACAGTTCAGTTCCTTCATAGATCTGTTTCAGCTTGTCCCAAATCTCTTTAGCAGTTTTGCATGTCTTCACTTTACTGAACGTTCATTTATTCAACGTAAGAAATAATGCATTCTTAGCAACATTGTCTAAGTTAGCTCTTTTTCGATCTTCAAGTACTCAGCAGGAGGTGGTGCTCTCATGTAATTAGGTACTTCAGCTCTTGCTGCTGCTGCAGGTGGGCTTGTGCAGTAGGGGGTCTTGAGCCAGCTCCATCAGCTCCCTCATTAATTACTGTTCTTTCTATTGATGCTTCCACCTCAACAATTATTATTGCTGCTGCATGTGCTACAACTACAACTGCTTCCAAGAGCAGGATTCGACTTTGTGATGACTGGTTGTCCTTCAATGATGACATATCACATCTCATCATGCATATCAGAGAGATGTGTCTATCTTCTAATCTTCATATCGTCATATTCTTCTATAGAAAACATAGGTAGCTTGTGATATGATAGATCCATGATATGCTAAAGATATGAGACTTGGAAAAACAAGATGAAAATGATTTTCACAACAAAAACAGGTGGATCTAGGTATGTGACCAGCCAAGTGGCTTTTAACCCACCTCGCTCTGATACCACTTTTTGTTCGCAAGTGGCATAAAGGTTCAAAGGGGGTGAATAAACCTCTATCGATTTTTCAAAACTTTCGAACTACTTGCTCAGTATTCTAAAATAGAATACAGTGCAGAATACTGTACATGTTACTGGGTTAGAATGTAGCGCAGCTTGCTGTACCAGAGTTCTTTGCAATGGAAACTTAAAATTTTGATAGAGTTTCTTTTGAATAACTTTTCTGAAATATGAGTTTTAGCAAACTATGAATATTGTATGTTATGATGAAGAATGCAACAAGATATAAACACAGAAATTCTGAAACAGAAAGATAAACACACAAGGCTTATAGTGGTTTGAAAGTGGTGTAATCCTTCTACGTCCACTCTACTCTTTCTCTGAGAAGGAACTTTGTCAAGCAAGATTATTTTACAGAACTCAACCTTATAATCTATCAACCTAACAAGTTTTCACCTACTAAGATTCAACTTCCACACAGGTTGTTCGAATCAAATAGGCTGACCCACATAGGATCCTAAACCCTCAAAGAGTTATAACTTTAAACTCTTAAAAAACTAAACACTCAACAAGGATCTATATCATGTCAACTGAGGACACCACTAAGACAACCTAAACACACAACACAAAGGTTAAAAGTATATGTGTTTCTTCAAATGGTGCTTGAAGCAGCCTTGATGAATCTTGAGCTCGAATGCTTCTAAGGCTTTGATTGTTTCACTTAAAGGTTGAGTGATTGAAAAAATTAGAGTGTAGAGAGCTTGAGAGATAGTTCTTTCTTGAGAGCAAGTGTTCAATGTTTCAATAGTTGTTTCGGTCAAGTCTTCCTCTATTTATAGGTGAAGAGATATGTCAATTGATGTGAGACATATCTCTTTGAATTTGAATCCTCTTCAAATGATCTTGAGCTTGCATTAATTGCCTCTGAAGTTTTGCATTTACTTTTTCTTGTCTTGCACTCTAGGTCATTTAATGTGGTTGTACTAGGTTGTAGATATGTTGCAGTTTGTCAGTCCACATGTCGGTAGATTACTGATTCTCGGTACTGCTTGATGATTTTGTCTCTATAGGCTAGTTTTGAAAAGATATTTCCTCAAACAATAATAATCTTCCTCGTACTGCATTGTTGTGTATGAATGTCCATTCCTTCTTTATGTCTTCCTTTGACTTTAGAATGTAGCTCATGGTTTCTACAACCACTGCAATAATGCAGCGTTCTTTTCAGCTTGATGTATCTGTTCTGCTTTCTGTATTGTTGCATTATTCTGCTTACAGTATTTTAATGCTATATTTTATTGCTGCATTCAGTAGCGGTCTTTACTGCTGCTTGTAGAATTTCTTTCATTGATTAATAGCTTACTAAATTGCAAATTCCTCCATTCTTCAACTTGTCTTCTTGACTCAAAACTAATCTAAGTTTTACTTAAATAAAGTGAAAATGAGGTACTCTAATTTCCTATTAAATTGTTGTTTTGTCTCATCAAAATCTAAATATAAATTTCCTAACAATGGATGTCTTCTGTGGGTAAAAAGAATTCATCTCACAAACACTATCCGTGAGGCCGTCTCACATAAGTTTTTGTGTTGTCTCAAATAGAGGTGGGAATAAGTCAGACTACTAGATAGAGGCATATGATCCAACCTACTATTAAATCTAATGTTGCGAGCATTGTCTCAAATAAGGGTGAAAATAGGTCAACTATCATATCGGGGCTTATGATCCAACCTATTATTAATGTAACTCGATCCAGTTTATTTAGTAAATTAGTTAGATTTAAGACTTTTAATCAAGCTTATTTGTGAAAATAGGCTAGACTCAGCCTTAAAAAAGGCCTAATAAGCCTAGTCAGACTATTTATAGTCAATTTATGAAAATATATTTATTTATTTTTATATTTTTATATATTTTGTATATATTTGTAGTCTAATTTATATTTTATGTTTTAATACATTTTTCATATTTTGTATCATTTTCATGTTTCTTAGTGTGTATAATCTATATTTGAATGGAAGATTATTCTTTGAAAAAAACATTTCATACTAGATAATATATATATATATATATATATATTTATGAACACACTCATAACTTCATTAATAATATGGTAAACATATAATTACAAGATATAACAATTGATATATCCCTATATACATTCAAAAGGAATATGAAAACAAATTAAGAAAAATATTTCAGAAGGTGAAAAATCTCATTAGCTCACACTATCAATCGAAACTCAGAAAAAGTCATTTGATACTACAAATACTAATTGCGGTGAAAGGTTGATTTTCTTCAAAACCACCCTTCACTGCACCTGCATATCTAGTACTGAACATATCTAAAATTTATTAATACATTTCATTCAAGGGTTATACATTTAAATCGAAACATTAAGAGGACTTTTTATAGAATATTCAATCAATTGTCACGCCCCAAAATCTTTCGGTCAAAAAATCAGAGTTTTCTCTTTGGGCGTGAAGAAAGAATGGGAGAAAGACGTACATGAAATAAAATAAAAATATTTGAAAATAGAAAGGAGACGATTTTACAAAATACAAATCCCCGACGTTAAGCCGAAATAAAACAATTAACATACCAACGGAAGATACATCAGGATCCATCATCCTAAAATCAACACAAGATTGTACTTTATATAACGAGTTTTACAAAATCATTATTTAACTGTTGTGAACCAACAAACATAAAATACAACAGCCTAGATAGAGCACCATCATCCCTCTCTCTAAGGATCACCCTGCTCGCCATCACCTGTAACGTGAGTTACAGAATAGGGGGTGAGTGCGTGGAATACACTTGTGGGGATGAAATCCACCTCTTATAACATTTGACGGGTAAATGAAACAGAATATACCAAATCGGCACTTAGTCACAACACGTAAAATGCACAACATGTAATTCACAACCCACACTCAGGTGTGGGTATTCCCCGACTTACCCCTACGAATCTCAGGTACGGGAATCTCCCGACCCTACAAATCTCAGGTACGGGAATCACCCGACCCTACATATCTCAGGTACTTGAATCACCCGACCCTACTCATCTCAGGTACGGGAATCACCCGACCCTACATATCTCAGGTACGAGAATCACCCAAGTTACAGAATAGGGGGTGAGTGCGTGGAATACACTTGTGGGGATGAAATCCACCTCTTATAACATTTGACGGGTAAATGAAACAGAATATACCAAATCGGCACTTAGTCACAACACGTAAAATGCACAACACGTAATTCACAACCCACACTCAGGTGTGGGTATTCCCCGACTTACCCCTACGAATCTCAGGTACGGGAATCTCCCGACCCTACAAATCTCAGGTACTTGAATCACCCGACCCTACATATCTCAGGTACTTGAATCACCCGACCCTACTCATCTCAGGTACGGGAATCACCCGACCCTACATATCTCAGGTACGGGAATCACCCGACCCTACTCAAGAATGTATGTGGACCCACGTCCTTTCACAGTATAACATGACACATAAACATAGCATATAATCACAGCATTTATTATTCCGCCAATCATGCATTAAGTAGGGAAAGCTGTAAACAGATAAAGAGATAGAAATTACCCCCACCTCGTATAGTGGTTACCGCGTGAGTAGATAGAACAGTACATCCGACGACCCAACACCTCAAAGCTTAGTCCAACAAGTAGCCTACACATTTACGGTGTTTCTTAGGTCTTAAATACAGTATAATTAAAGCTGTAAAGGGTTCCGGCAGAAAAACATTCGTTAACGATACGACAGATCGAACGATCTAAAGATTGGAATTTTGGAGACAAGGCTGAAAGTTCAACCCAAAATGCTGAGATAATAGGCAATGAAATTAGGATCGTTACGCAAAAAGAATGAGCTCGATCGGAGTTAAAACGAGCTCAAACGGAGTATTTTAGCTTTAGGGGTAAAATGGTAATTTTGGTCAAAGGGTTGACTTTGACCGGGCCCATGACCCTCGGTCAACGACATCTCGCCAAAAACGACTTGATGTTGCTGTACGGTGAAAACGACAGGGTTCGGATTGAAAATACAGCGTCACGTACGTCAGGGCATGCGAGCACCCGGCATCGGGCGAAAAAGAACCCGACGGCTCGCGCATCACCCGGCAGCTACCGAGTTTCCTCGGCCACCCGGTCCCCGTCGTCCGCACGTGCTAGATCCCCAGTGCGCGCGCCCATCTCCTGGCGCCCGCACAGTATGCGCACACTCGGCCCTCGATACACACCCCCGACGCACAACCCGGCACCCGACGCTCGCTCACTCTCGCACACCCGGCGCACCACCACTAGCTCCACTGCTCGCCAGCGGCGGCTACGGCGGCGGCGGAAAATAAAAACTTAAAGAAAGAGAAAAGAGAGAGAAACTTACGTGTTCGCGTCGCTTTCGTCGTCGACTTTGAAAACGTTAAGTTTTGAAATGAATAAGACCCTATTTATAGATTTTGAAACCTTACTTTTTACCATTGGAAAATTACTATTTACCAAAAATATCTTAATTTACCTTTCATTAAAATATTCTTTTTTATTTTTACCTTTTTATCAAAAATTTACCCTTTCATTCGTCAGTTGAGCTACGGGTCTCCGATTGACCTCTAGTTCGTTTCTATCTTCTTGTTTTTCAAATACGCATCGCGTGGTAAAATAAAATCCTATGTTCCACGTCTAGGAAAATTATCGATCTAAATCGTGCATTAAACACATATCTGAAACGCATGAAATTAATTAAACAGTCAAAATATACGCACATAATTACTAAGTTAAGGTTCACATATTTAATTATTCAATTATTCTCGTTTTGATCCGGGGCGCTACATCCCTTACCCCTTAAAATAATTTCATCCTCGAAATTGCACGCGTACTAAGAACGTCGTAACTAGGTACTTCGTCAAAAACTCTCGTCCTCCTATTTCCTTATTGCTTCTTTATTTCCATTTCTCATCAAGGAAATAACTCGGCTTGCAAGTTCCTTGATTATTTGGCTAAGCTCAATGTTCAGAACTGTCACCAATCTTGAGCTTTTCCAATTCCTTCTCGATCATTCCTACCCAGATCATACCTTCGTTTCTTGTTCCTCTTCTTCTTCAGCTCATAGTACTGATCGTTATATTGATCATCCGATAAGGAGCTCTTGACACCGGTGTTGATTTTCAGACAAGGTAAATCTCGAATGTTGTTTGTCGATCCTGCAGAGGACCAAATATCTTCTCTAGAAACACGTCTGTTTATTTCTTGATCACCGGCCCCTCTTCGATAGTAGTCGGTTCACTCTCGGGGTTCACCATGTTGACTAACCAAGCTTCGCAACTTTCTTTTGCTAAGCATCTCGGTTGCTCCCATGGCCGAGATGGTACTTATGTCGGCTTTAACTCATGTTTCATGGAATGTTATCTCTAGTTTGCCGGATACCTGTAAGACGACCTTCTTTGCACGGCACTTGATTACTGCGTGGTTGAGCTCTAGCCGGTCCATTCCCAGGTTATGTCAAAATTCTTCATCTCCAGAGCGTGAAGATCAACTAGAAGGATCTTACCTTCAAAAGTAATCTTAAGGTGACGGTATAGGTGTTTTGTCCTTACCACCTTTCCTGAAGGTAACTAGCTTCTAAGGTTGGAGCGACTATCCTACCGTCTTCATGCTTCAGCAATTACAGATACTATTAGTTATGGAGGAGCGTTTCGCTCCAGGATCAATCAGGATGTAAACAGGTATATCACATATTGGTAACGTACCTGTCATCATCTTTACTCCTTCAGCAGCTTCCGGGTGCGTAAGAGCGAAAGCCCGTGCCCCGCCTGCCAATGGCCTCAAGTTTGGGGCTATAGCCGGTGGGTTTCGAGACCTCGGACAATTATTGGAGATGTGCCCTGGTATCCCACACCAGTAGCAACTTCGTGTCTTTGGCTAGCTTAGAGCTACAGCTGATCGGTTTCGAGACCTCGGGCAATTAGCGGAGATGTGTCCTGGTACCCTACACCGATAACAACTTCGTGTCTCCGGCTGACACGGTCCCGTGTGTATCCTTCTACATCTAACACACGTGTTTTCGGGTTTGGGAGTGGGGAGAAGTGACGCATTGGCTGCCCTGGGAAATTTGTTCTGGGCAGGTTCCTGACTTGGGCCAGTCCACTTCCTTTTTCCAGGAGTCGGAACAGTCTTCTGAGGAGGTATAACATCCAAACTCATCCGTGAGGCGATCTCCTGGGCTCTCTCGATGACACTTGCGTATGTCATCTTCCCCTGCCCAGCGAGAATCGAGCTAATCTCTGAACGAAGGCCTTTCTCAAACCTTAGGGCCTTCTTGTGGTCGGTTCCACCATGTGTGGGGCGTACCGACTCAGGTGATTGAATTGCCGCTCATAATCTCCCACAGTTGAGCTTCCCTGTCGGAGGTGAATGAACTCTGTTTCCTTCTGGTCCCGATAATATTGAGGAATGAAGTGATGAGAAACCACTTCCTTGAATTTTTCCCACGACATCCCTTGTCTTTGTGCGGGCAGCAGCGTTCGCTCGTACGAGTCCCACCCGGCCCCCGACGCACACCCTGATGCGCACATCCCGTCCCCGACGCATAACCAGGCACCCGACGCTCGCTCACCCTCACACACCCGGCGCCCGGCGCACCACCACCAGCTCCACTACTGGCCAGCGGCGGTGGAAAATAAAAACGTAAAGAAAGAGAAAAGAGAGAGAAACTTACGTGTTCGCGTCGCTTTCGTCGTCGACTTTGAAAACGTTAAGTTTTGAAATGAATGAGCCCCTATTTATAGATTTTGATAACTTACTTTTTACCGTTGGAAAATTACTATTTACCAAAAATATCTTAATTTACCTTTCATTAAAATATTCTTTTTTATTTTTACCTTTTTATCAAAATTTTACCCTTTCCTTCGTCAGTTGAGCTACAGGTCTCCGATTGACCTCTAGTTCATTTCTATTTTCTAGTTTTTCAAATACGCATCGCGTGGTAAAATAAAATCCTATGTTCAACGTGTAGGAAAATTATCGATCTAAATCGTGCATTAAACAGATATCTGAAACGCACGAAATTAATTAAACAGTCAAAATATACGCACATAATTATTAATTCAGGGTTCAAATATTTAATTATTCAATTATTCTCGTTTTGATCCGGGGCGCTACATCAATGCTATTGATGACCAAAATAATGTGATACTAAATCAATATAACAAGAGATGCAAAATGTTTGATTTAGTGAAAGAGTGTCAGCCTAGCCATAAATTAACATTTACTTCTACTATAGAGGAACATGTCATGATTTTGGGGTTTTATAATTGTTCTCACTGTAGAGAAGTTCAAATTTATGCTAATTGAACCATGTCCTGTTATCCTTGTTATTGAGTCCACTATCGAATAAATGAATATTTATTGTAAGTGAATTCATGTTTATGACATGACTCGTTGCTACATTTTGGGTTCAATTTCAAATGTGTTGCAACAAAAACATCAGTCTTATAAAGACATCCACTGAAATCATGGAAATACTTTAAGAAATGTTTGTATATCAAGGATGTCTAGCATGTTAGGCTGTCATTATGAACATTATATTTGAATCAACGTATGAAACCTGAGACGTCCGTGTGAGAACATATGCTTACATTGATTGGTTAATTCAATGTGGTTAAGGTTTTGAGGGCTAAGACTCTCCTTGAGATTTTTTTACAATTCAAAGTTAACTAGGAAAGAAAGTCCAACACCCATTCTCTACAACAAGTGAAGGCAAGAAAATTATACAAAGAAGACTAATTGATGAGTTTTTTTAGAATGAAGAGGCTGAACAAGTTGCACAGCCTACAATATCCACCAACTCATTATTTATTGCAACAAATAATGAGGCACTAAATGTTAAACTATTTGGAATGGTGGTGCGCTTCAATAACTAGATGAAGTACAAACTATTTCTATACAAGCAATTGAGTGGTTGGGCTTATTGGGAGTTAATAAAAGAATTGGTCCTCCTAAAGACTAGATCAAGTGATATTCTGCAACTTATTACAAAGGAATTTTTTGAACCCATATAATTGAGAAGAGATAGGAGCTAGCAGAACATTTGAGACTTGAAGAAAATACTAGCTCAAAACAGAATGAGGCCCCACAACAACCACAACCTCCAATATCCCCTAGAACTCTAAAAATGAAATATTGTTGCATCGTAAAAATCAAAGCCTATATCACCAGTACAAGTTACAACAGGCCAAGCTACAACGTTGATCTTATTGTCAGCTATAATTATTGTAATGACATGGGATGATGATATTGGGTTTGCTTGAAACTAATTAGAAACTCTTGGAGAAGAAGCCACAAACGAAGTAATGATCAATGCAGCTATAGAGTACAGTTTGAGGCAGAGGAGATGAATCAATCATCCCAAACTTCCCAGATTAGGAGAAGGTAGTTCTGGAGTACATGGTAGTGACAATTCTCTATTGGCTATCTTTCCCTTATGAACTTGCCCTCCTATTGAAGATATCGAGGAAAATAAGCTCATAGAATATGGTGATTCTCCCATTTAAAACTCACAACAAAAACATTGTAGCATTGTAACCTGCTCACTGCATACAATGATATAACCTTAATAGCGTACAACGCACAACAAAAGTTCCAAAATCTTTTGGAGTAAAAATTTTAAAATTTTGAAGAGGTTTAACAAGATATTTAATGGTCTGAACTCTTCTTTTTTTGATTTTGGTTCAATTCGCCCCTAGCCTCATTCAAGAATTATTTTTGATCCAATCTGATTCACTCCCTCTAAACCTCATGCCACTTGGGATCAACAACTCTTCAAAGCTGACAATCAAAGTCTTGTCTTGATATTTTCCCACTATTCATTTGATCATTTCCATCAGGCCTTCTCTTTTTCTTTGGTTTGCCTCTTTTCATTCTCACATCCGGAGGTGCTATTGGACCCCTACTAGACTCTTCAAAGTCATGCATACCGAGGACATGATTGACCATATGACTATAGACTCTTAAATACCTCTTTTTTAAAGGAAGAGTGTACATAATCCTCAACAGTCAATCTATGGAGACTGATGCAAGCCATTGGAAGACAACAAGGAAAACCACATAGTTGATAGAAACCACATGTGTAGTGAGCATCTTTTAAGTGTACTATATGGTTTTCTAAAAAGTGCATCACCTCATACCTGTCATCCCCAGCCCAACTTGGAAAACAATTTCTACTCAACTTTCTTTGCAGTTCAATCTTTTTAATGATATTTGGACAGATACTCTCACTGTAACCCAACATCCCTAACCTCTTCACTTGTATTCTAGTCATACACCTCCTTCTAATCCACTCAAACATATCAATCACCAGCAAATCCCTAGAAGACAATATAAAACTATTGAAAGACTCTGAAATGTTGTTCACAATGACATCACATTTGGCATCTGTGGAAAAGAAATATCTAGCCCAGTGTTGTGTACTCACCCCTCTCAACCACTCATATGCAGTGGTTTCATCACTGACTTTGGGACACAACCTCTCAATCTCCCTCATGACCTTATGATGAGTGTTAACATTATAAGCACTAGCAACTTTCCAAAACAGTTTTTTAAGGTCTAAACTCCTAAATTTCACTTTGAAGTTATTATACATATGCTTCAAGCAGAACCTAAGACAATAGTATGAAAAAACAAATAAGTAAACAGTCAGAATAGATACCAGTTTCTGAAATTTTAGTAAAAAACAGAATATGTAAATTGCAATGCATCAATTACCCGTGTTCACAGTTTGGAGCCAACTCATTGACAGCCTTAATCAAGCCCTTTTGTCTGTCACTCACAAAGCTCCATCTCTTCTCCTCAGCTGAGCCAATGTCCTTCAACAACAACTCTAAAAACCATTCCCAACTGTCTTGCTTCTCAACGTCCACATAAGCAACAACTAAGGGGTATATATTGTCATTCCCATCCCTCCCAACAGCTGATAACAACTGACCACTATGCAACCCTTTCAAAAAGCACCCATCTAAGCCTATGATTGGTCTATATCCACTCAGAAAACCACTTTTTATTGGAGCTAAACAGTAATACATTCTCTCAAATTTGGGTGGAGTTAAGTTTTTGTCAACTTTCAGAACCAATGTAGAACCAGGGTTACATTTAACAACTGTAGAACAGTAATCATACAATCTTCTATATTGTTCAACAATGTCAACTGTTAACAGTGTTAATGCATGCCTTTGGGCCCTATAAACTTTATGCAGACTACATTCAATCCCACAATCCCTTTTGATCTTGTTTTTCAAACCCTCAACAAACACATTTGGATTATCTTTGATTACCTCAAGTATCCTATTAGCTAGATACTTATAATTTGCTTGATTATTTTCAACCATATACGCATATGTATATCTACCCTTTAAGGTTTTTATTTGGAAAGTTATGGTTTTCTGAACTGATGAGGCTCTCATTCTCCAATCACATCCGCTCTTACACTTGGCAGTTATCAATTTAGATTCATTTTTTATGAATTGCAATTCATACCCCTTTCTTATAGATCAATCTTTCAACACACTTTTAAACAAATCTCTATTAGGGAACTTCATCCCAAAAGTCAACTCAAATTGGCTCATATCAGTATCTTCTGTCCACTCATCATTCTCCCCACCCCCTAAAGGATCTGCCTCAATCTCCCCCTCACTGTACCACTCCTCTCCTTCCCTACCCAAAACAACCTCTTCTTGTTCTAATCTCTCTGCCCTCTTTTTTTCTTTTGTTCCCTCAACCACCTTCTGCACTTTCTGAATACATTCCTACCATGATTTGGAGACCTATCAACAAAGATATCATCATCTTCAGGCCCTTCTAGATCCTCTAACATCCAGGAAAGACATGAAGATGAGGAATCAACATCAGAATCAGGCCCGTATGATTCATCAGATGAATCATCATAATCAGTTTCTACCCCATCTCCATATGTTCTATTCTCAGTATCTGCACAACCTTCTGTTAAGCCCTCTCTCACACCATCATGTCACTACAAGAAAAAAGGTCTTTAATGACGTTAATTTAACAACGCTACTAAAACACGTTATTAAAAATAAGATATTAGCGACACTTTTTCAAAAGTGTATGTAAGTGATAAAAGTTAACAACTCTTGGTAGAAGGTGTTAGTATTTCTGCCAATTTAATGACACTTTTTAAAAGTGTCATTATTCGATTAAACCTACTTATGTTTTAATTGTTTGTGTCACTAAAATAACAACGCTTTAAAAGAAAGTCATAAAATTGATGACATTTACTATTTTTGTGTAGTAAATATAATAAAATGACATTGTCTACTTTTTATTTACTTAGGCATTAATAAGCAATCTAGATAGTATGTTTTAACTATAAAAAATAGTGACGCTTACATGAAAGCGTTTACATATTAATGACCTTTTTGTTAAAATTATTAATATTTTGACAAAGGAGTTGCAATATTGTTGTATTTACTTACACTTTTATTATTTGAGATATAAATTTGTAACACTTTGTAAAAAAAATCACAAAATTTATGATAATTTATATTTGTGTTATTATAATTTATTAGAATTGAGGACATGAACATAAACATTGACGTTTAATTTTTTACTAGAGAACTTTACATTAGAAAATTATTAATGTTTTTTTTATTTTAAAGTGAATACAATGACCTTAATTATTACAAGAATAATTACTTCAAAAAAATTATTACAAAAATAATGGTTGCTAATGTGGAAAAAGAAATATTTAATAATTAGAAAGTATATGAAACCAAAGGAAATAGGAGTAAAAGAGGGAACACTTACTAAAAATTAACAACTTTCCTTTTTAGAGTCAAGATATGCACATTTAAAATCTACTATATATCTCTCAAGTTTCTAATTATTTTTTCAATAAATCATAAACTTCCCATAGAAGCAAGAAAAAAAAACGTGCATACAAAAGGGATTGTAAAGAGAAAGAAAAATGATGGCCTGAAGTTTCTTATACTTAATTTGTGAGTAAAGTTATTAACTTAATCTTTTTTTTTCATATTTTGTTTTAATAATTTTGTACGTTATACCGATTCTTCAGCTATTAAAAAACATGGAGCTTTTTCTATATTTGAATGAATTGTAAGTACTTGATGTATTCTCTTATCATATTTTAAGCTTTTTATTCTACTTAATTTACGAAATGCTAAATAATCAAACTACGTACTGTTGTTGATTTGATTTTGATACAGGATTATATAAAGTGACAAAAGAAATTGTGGTTGAGCATATGTTTTGTCGTCATTTCCAAAGCTTCTTCCTATGTTGAGCAAGTATTAACAATGAAGGAAGACAATAATGTTATGTCAGAGAATTAATTAATAGTATAAACTCAGTTATTAGTGTATTACACATTCTATTTTGTAATGAGAATTGGTGAAATTTTAATAAATAGAATTATTTGATAATTTATTTTAATATTCTTTTGAGTAAGTATTATTTATATTGTCATGCCCCAAAATCTTTCGGTCAAAATATCAGAGTTTTCTATTTGGGCGTGAAGAAAGAAGGGGAAAAAGACGTACATGAAATAAAATAGAAACATTTGAAAATAGAAAGGAGACGATTTTACAAAATACAAATCCCCGACGTTAAGCCGAAATAAAACATTTAACATACCAGCGGAAGATACATCAGGATCCATCATCCCAAAATCAACACAAGATTGTACTTTACAAAACGAGTTTTACAAAATCATTATTTAACTGTTGTGAACCAACAAACTTAAAATACAACAGCCTAGATAGAGCACCATTATTTAACTGTTATTTAACATTTGACGGATAAATGAAACAAAATATACCAAATCGGCACTTAGTCACAACACGTAAAATGCACAACACGTAATTCATAAGCCAAACTCAGGTGTGGGTATTCCTCGACTTACCCCTACGAATCTCAGGTACGAGAATCACCCGACCCTACATATCTCAGGTACAGGAATCACCCGACCCTACATATCTCAGGTACGGAAATCACCCGACCCTACTCATCTCAGGTACGGGAATCACCCAACCCTACTCATCTCAGGTACCTACATATCTCAGGTACGGGAATCACCCGACCCTACAAAAGAATGTATGTGGACCCACGTCCTTTCACAGTATAACATGACACATAAACATAGCATATAATCACAACATTTAGTATTCTGCCAATCATGCATTAAATAGGGAAAGCTATAAACAGATAAAGAGAGAAATTACCCCCACCTTGTTCGGTGGTTACCACGTGAGTAGCAAGGACCAAAGGTCAAGTATCACAAGCTCCTTCCAACTGATAGCCTACATAAGTCACGGTGTTTCTTAGATCCTTAATAAACATAATTAAAGCTATAAAAACTCCTGGTGAAAGAAATGATCGTAAAAGCCGCGCCGGATTGAGAGACCTAAAGATTGAGGTCGAAGAAATGAGAGAGGATGATCAGTTTCAAAGGCTGAGATGATAAATAATGGAATTTGGGTCACTACGGAAAGAGAATGAGCTCGATCGGAGTTAAACGAGCTCGAACGGAGCATTTCAAGTTTGAGGGGTATTTTAGTAATTTTGGTCAAGGGTTGACTTTGACCGGGACCCCCGACTCCCGACGACTCGAAGAAAACATCCGAAACAAAACAACGTGTGAAAACGCACGCCGGCGCGCACGGTGGCTCCAGGCGCGCGCACCGGCGCTCGGCGCTTCTCGGCAGCTACCGAGTTTTCTCTGCAGCGTGGGTGACGAGTCTCGGCGGCTGCTGAGTTTTCTCGGCAGCGTGCGCATGCGTCTCAGCAGCTGGCCGAGTTTTCTCGGCAGCTCGGCCAGGCTCGCGCCCAGGCTTCCCAGCGTCGACCCTGCTCGACGGCCACTCTTCCCGACGCCACCAGTCGCGGCGCGCCGCCGTATCCCACCACCACCAGGTTCGCCGGAAACCTTGCACCGCCGGCTACCACTTGCCGGATTCCGGTGGTGAACAGTGCCCGGAATCTCACCGCAAAATTCTTCGATGTTCAGATTCGTAAAATCAAACCCCACCTCTCCAAACTCCGGCCAGCGACTTCCAGTCGCCGGCGACCCTTCCCTGACCCTTGGCCGGCAACCCCCTGTCGCTGGCCACCTATTCCGGCCAAACCAACACACATATACAACCTATATATCTACTCCCTCACCATGCACACACTCATATAAACACACACTGACTCCCAACCATAGCCGGCGGCCACCTACCGTCGGCGACCACCACCTCCACCGTGTACCTGGCCGGTGACTTCCAGTCGCCGGCCACCACCAACCACCGCGCACACACACACACGCAAGCACACACACACACGCATGGTTACACACACACATACACACCCCATTGAATTCACTTGGCCGGTGTCACCGGCCACCCACCGGAACACCTCGCCGACGCATCACCAGTGCCACCCACAACAACATGCAAACTCACACACACACTAACACACCTATATACACACACACATGCACGTATACATACATATGGCCACTGTCCGTCTCCGGCACCGCCACCCACGGCGGCGCCGGCCCTCCAGCGTCGTGCCCTTACCTCCGGCGGCCTCCAGCAGCAACTTCGGCACGGTGGAGAGAGAAATACAGAATAGAGAGAAAGGTTGGGGCAAAGGTTAGGGTTAGGGTTTGGGCTACTGTTTTTTGCCGTTTTCCGGCGAACGGTAAGTCAGAATTGAATTCCGGAAGCTGTGCTAGACTCGACTCGACGAGGGCTACGTCGTGTGTGAAAATCAGCCGAAACCGACAACATTGAGATTTTCCGGCCACCGCGACAACGGCGGTGCCGGTGGTGATGCGCTGGAGACAGAAACCCGGAAAGAGAGAGAGATGAGAGAGAGACTTACTCGTTTTCGTCGTTTTTCGGCTCGTTCAGAAAAATGATGAAAAATGAACTGAATGAGCCCTCTATTTATAGATTTCCAAAAGTTACTATTCATCGGAATATTCTTTGGAATATTCTTTTTACTATTCATCATGAATATCTCGTATATTATACTTTCGTATACGTCTCGTATACGTCGTATTCTTCGTTTTCGCTGGTTTATTCATTACTTGTGCTACGAGTCTCCGATTGACCTCTTGTTCGTTTCTATCTTTTCATTTTTTTAAATACGCATCGCGTAGTACAATAAAATACTATGTTCCACGTCTAGGAAAATTATCGATCTAAAACGTGCAGTAAAACACTTATCTGAAACGTACGTATTAAATTAAACAGTCAAAATATACGCATATAATTATTAAGTCAGGGTTCAAATATTTAATTATTCAATGATTTTCGTTTTGATCCGGGGCGCTACATCCCTTACCCCTTAAAATAATTTCGTCCTCGAAATTGCACGCGTACTAAGAATGTTGTAACTAGGTACTTCGTCAAAAACTCTCGTCCTCCTATTTCCTTATTGCTTCTTTCTTTCCATTTCTTATCAAGGAAATAACTCGGCTTGCAGGTTCCTTGATTATTTGGCTAAGCTCAATGTTCAGAACTGTCACCAATCTTGAGCTTTTCCAATTCCTTCTCGATCATTCCTACCCAGATCACATATTCGTTTCTTGTTCCTCTTTTTCTTCAGCTCATAGTACTGATCGTTATATTGATCATGCGATAAGGAGCTCTTGACACCGGTGTTGATCTTCAGACGAGGTAAATCTCGAATGTTGCTTGTCGATTTAGCGGAGGACCAAGTATCTTCTCTAGAAATACGTCCGTTTATTTCTTGATCACCGGCCCCTTCTCGATAGTAGTCGGTTCACTCTCGGGGTTCACCATGTTGACTAACCAAGCTTCACAACTTTCTTTTGCTAAGCATCTCGGTTGCTCCCATGGCCGAGATGGTACTTATGTCGGCTTTAACTCATGTTTCATGGAATGTGATCTCTAGTTCGCTGGATACCTGTAAGACGACCTTCTTTGCATGGCACTTGATTACTGCGTGGTTGAGCTCTAGTCGGTCCATTCCCAGGTTATGTCAAAATCCTTCATCTCCAGAGCGTGAAGATCAACTAGAATGATCTTACCTTCAAAAGCAATCTTAAGGTGACGGTATAGGTGTTTTGTCCTTACCACCTTTCCTGAAGGTAACTAGCTTCTAAGGTTGGAGCGACTATCCTACCGTCTTCATGCTGTTATCATCTTTACTCCTTCAGCAGCTTCCGGGTGCGTAAGAGCGAAAGCCCGTGCCCCGCCTGCCAATGGCCTCGAGTTTGGGGCTGTAGCCGGTGGGTTTCGAGACCTCGGACAGTTATTGGAGATTTGCCCTGGTATCCCACACCAATAGCAACTTTGTGTCTCTGGCTAGCTTAGAGCTACAGCTGATCGGTTTCGAGACCTCGGGTAATTAGCGGAGATGTGTCCTGGTACTCTACACCGACAACAACTTCGTGTCTCCGGCTGACACGGTCCCGTGTGTATCCTTCTACATCTAACACATCTAACACACGTGTTTTCGGGTTTGGGAGTGGGGAGAAGTGACGCATTGGCTGCCCTGGGAAATTTGTTCTGGGCAGGTTCCTGACTTGGGCCAGTCCACTTCCTTTTTCCAGGAGTCGGAACAGTCTTCTGAGGAGGTATAACATCCTAACTCATCTGTTAGGCGATCTCCTGGGCTCTCTCGATGACACTTGCGTATGTCATCTTCCCCTGCCCAGCGAGAATCGAGCTAATCTCTGAACGAAGGCCTTTCTCAAACCTTAGGGCCTTCTTGTGGTCGGTATCCACCATGTGTGGGGCGTACCGACTCAGGTGATTGAATTGCCGCTCATAATCTCCTACAGTTGAGCTTCCCTGTCGGAGGTGAAGGAACTCTGTTTCCTTCTGGTCCCGATAATATTGAGGAATGAAGTGATGAGAAACCACTTCCTTGAATTTTTCCCACGACATCCCTTGTCTTTGTGCGGGCAGCAGCGTTCGCTCGTACGAGTCCCACCAGTGACTCGCCTCATCAGTGAGCTAAAAGATGGCACAGTTACCCATCTGTTCCTTGGAGCACATTAGGTGCCCAAACAATCGGTCGAGTGACCTTAGCCACTCTTCCGCATTAGTTGGCTTTCCCTTCCCATCAAAAGTTGGCGGGTTAAACTGTCGGAACTATTCATAGATGAGATTCGGGTCGGTTCTGGCCGGCTGTGGGGTGGCTCGGGTTTCCTCAAAGTGCTGTGCTAACCCCTTTAGAATTGTAGCCAAGTCCCCTACGTTAGTGTTTTTCTTCCTGTTGACATAATTCTGTTACGATATATATATATATATATAAGTCGTTGAAATCACATAATAATACTATAGATATAAGGAAAAACGTGGCAAACGAGAAGAGGTGTAAACATATATCCCTTAAGATAAGCGAGTAGTATACGTTCCTAATACATAAAAACATAATAGGGGTAGCTCTACACCATAACAAAAGGTTTATGCACACTATCTACGATATATCAACTACCCTACATATATACATATAGAATACTTAAAAGTTCGTCGTCTGTAATCTATCTTTCGGCAGTCTCGATGCTAGGGAGGATGAATGCTCGTGTCTGGTCTTTGAGTTGCAGCTGTTGGTTTTCTGAACCTTTGACAATTAGCCGCAATGTGTCCCGGCTCTCCACACCTGTAGCAGAGTCGGGTTCCATGGAGGCAGAGTCCTACGTGTGACCCTCCACACCTGGAGCATGAGTTCCCTGGCTTGGGAGTAGGGAGAAGCGGAGCCTTATTAGCCCGCAGGAACTTATGCTGGCCGAAGTCTTGACTAGGTCCGATCCATTTCCTCTTTCCTGTCTCCCTCCTCAGCTTTGATTGGTTCTCCTTCTCCGTCGAAGGTCGGTGGATCGAGTTGTCGGAACTATTCAACTATTCGGTTAACATCATTTTTATATGATGGCGTCAGCATAGCTTGTGCAGTCTCATGTTGTCGAGCCGAGTTTCTCAATACGGACTCCCAGTCTCTCCTCGCGGCGTTCACATCATTTTCGGACTAATTCTCCTTCGTCGGCTTATCCTTTCGTGGTCGATCTCATGGCATATCGTTCTACAGCCGACATAAGAAACTAACCCTTATAATCTTCCGCGCATAACCCAACTATTTATATCAATAAACAATAACAACAGATAACCAAACAACAGGTAACATGACACTGACAAACTTTATTCCATAAATCATTTACAATCTCAATAGATTCTCTGTCATGTAGGATAACGTATATCTAGCCTGTACACACTATCCACAAGAATGCATCATGGAACACGTCATCAACTTCCCCACATGATCTTCATAAACCTCGAGTATTGACAGTGGTGCTACATATCGTAACCACGAACTGGGAAAACCCACTCATTGGTACACCTTGTTATCATCAAGGGCCCATGGTAGATTCAACTATCTGTCACATGACATCAACTCCTGTGAACAGTCATACTCACACACTAGCTCACGCTGCTGCAGTCAGCGGCTTTGTGGCAGTGACTCAGTGCAGTGTGTCGAGTGTAGTGACATCAAGAGGTTTTTAAAAGATCTTTTTATCGTGGAACAATATCTGTAACACCCTATCAAACTTATATGGTTTATATCATGCAAACAAGAAGAACAAAACATATCAACACCTCTTCAAACCTTAACCGTTTATACCATGTTAATAAGGTATCACATAACAAATAAACACTTTTTCCGCATGTTTTAAAGTCAGGGAGAGGCTCCTATAGAGAGAGGATGGTGCCTACCTATATCTTTTCGAAAATATTTTCACGTTTTTAAACACTTTCTTTTTATAAAACCAGTTTGAGCTGTCACGCCCCGTTTTCTTTTCATAAAATATCAGAGTTTTCCATTGGGCATGAAGAAGAAATAGAAAAAGACGATAGGAAAAGGGGATTAGAGACGACAGAAGAAAGAGGTAAGGGATGATATGGATCATTCACATATCAACAGTCGGTCTCACTACCGACAATATTCGGTCTCAATACCGATATATATACAACATAACAAAGCAGCGGAATAAACCATCAGGATCTCACATCCGAAACATATATCAAATATTATTACAAAACGTGATTTAAATAAAACATTGTTTTGAAACTGTTTGTGCGATAACATCTTAAAATCAAAAGTTCAGAAACAGCCCCACCTCTCTCCATCTAGGGTTCAACATGCTCATCAGCTCCTGTAGTGTGAGTACAGAATAAGGGGGTGAGGACCACCAAACCTCAATAGAGTAGTAGAAGGGAGGGAGACGATTTTTTACAGTCTCGTAGGACTCTCCGAACATGCAATGTGAACCGAAGTTCTTTCACAGTATATAGTATGACACAGCACGTAAATTCACAGCATTTAGTATTCCTCAATCATGCTTCATAAATAGGGAAAGCAGTAAACAGATAAAGAGTTAGAAATTACCCCCACCTTGTTCGGTGGTTACCACGTGAGTAGCTAGAACCAAAAGTCTGATAACCCAACACCTCAAAGCTTGGTCCAACAAGTAGCCTACACATGTTTACGATATATCTTAGATCCTTAATATGTATAATTAAAGCTATAAACGTTTCTGGCGAAAGTACGATCGTTAACTACGCGGTGAATCGAGAGATCTAAAGATTGAAGTCTAAGAAACGGGAGGCACATATCAGTTTCAAAGGCTGATATGATAGAGTATGAAATAAGGATCGCAACACAAAAAGAATGAGCTCAATCGGAGTTGAAACGAGCTCGAACAAAGCGTTTTCAGATTTAGGGGTAAAAAGGAAATTATGGTTAAAGGGTTGACTTTGACCAGGCCCACAGACCCGGGTCAACGACGTCTCGTTGGCTACGATTTGAAAAAGACGAACGACGGATAAAATGGGGTTTGGATCGAAAAAACGGCGTCGCGAGCGCGTCGATACGCGACGGGCGTGCACGGGCGCGCCCGGGCTCGGCGGACTCGGCGACTGCGCGCCAAGCGCGCGCGCGGTTTCCCGGCGTCGTGCCCAGCGCCTGCGCCAACCAACCAATTTCCAGTCGCCGCCTGCTGCGGCGGCGCCGCCTGCTGCGGCGGCGCCGCCCAACGTGGCCGCCACCTGGCCCACCGGAGTGCCTGCACCACCGGCTACCAATTTCGGTCACCGGTGACCCCGTCGGCGCCGCCTAACTACACCGATACACCTGCAAAAACAGCTCGTAGTCCAGTTTCCGACAGTAGCCTGCTCGACCAGGCCACTTCCCGGCGCCACCCGGCGTGGTGGCACTGCCTCCTGCCGCCGCCACTTACCTCGCCGGATACCTTGCATCGCCGGCTACTACCTCCGGCCATCCCTCGCCGGATTACGGCATGAATAGTTCCAGAACAATACGCCGCAAAACCCTTTGATACGCTGATTTTCCAAAAATTCCAACTCCAACCAAAACTCCGGCCAACGACTGGACGGTCGACACCTCCACCGGCGACCCCTCGTCTCCGGCAACCTTTCCCAGCCAACCCAACACCCTTATACATACATATACACTCAAGCATACACACACACTCACACACGGCTAAACACACACACATCTCCATAGCTTGGCCGGCGGCCACCCGCCGCCGACCACCACCACCAGCTCACTCTCTAAACTCCGGCCGGCGACTCCCGGTCGCCGGCAACCCCCCCAAACCCACCCACCAACATACCCAACCAAAGCAACACACACACGCACTAGCACACCTCAAAATGCAAACACATGCACACAACATACATATATACTACTGTTCCGGCCAGGCGCCGCCACCCATGGTGGCGCCACCACTCCGGCATCACCACCACACCACCAATAGCTTATCCGGCGGCTGCTCTGGCGAGAGGAAGATGAGAGAGAGAGAAACAGAGGAGAGAGAAATGGTGGTGAGGGTTAGGGTTTGCAACTGTTTTTCGCCGTTTTCCGGCGAACGAAAACTCGGAATTGAATTCTGAGACCTATTCTAGAATCTTCTTGTCGAGACGAACGTCGTGTGTGAAAATCATCCGATTCCGACAACTTTGAATTTTCCGGCCACCAGCCGGCGGTGGTGCCGCCAACCAGAAAACAGAGGGGAGAGGAGAGAGAGACTTACTCGTTCTTCATCACATTCGGCTCGTTCGGCTCGCTCGAGAAAACGGTGAAAAATGAACTAAGTGAGCGTCCTATTTATAAATTTCCAAAAGTTACTATTCATCAGAATATTCCTTGGAATATTCTTTTTACTATTCATCAAGAATATCTCGTATATTATACTCTTTGTATACGTCTCGTATACGTCGTATTCTTCGTTTTCGCTGTTTTCTTCATTACTTGAGCTACGTAACTCCGATTGACCTCTAGTTCGTTTCTATCTTCTCGTATTTTAATTACACATCGCGTGGTATAAAAATCATCTAGGTTCCACGTCTATAAAAATTATCGATCAAAATCGTGCATTAAACATATATCTGAAACGCACGAAATTAATTAAACAGTCAAAACATACGCACATAAGTATTAAATTATAGGTTTAAATATTTAATTAATCAATTATGCTCATTTTGATCCGGGGCGCTACATCCCTTACCCCTTAAAATAATTTCATCCTCGAAATTGAACGCGTACTAAGAATGTCGTAACTAGGTACTTCGTCAAAACTCTCGTCCTCGTATTTCCTTATTGCTTCTTTCTTTCCATCTCATCAAGGAACTTGCAAGCCTTGCTTATTTGGCTAAGCTCGATGTTCTGATCTTTTGGTCGGTTCTGAGCTTTTCCAATTCTTCCTCGAATCTTCCTAACCAGATCACACTCCTGCTTCTCATTCTCCTCCTTTTTCAACTCATAGTACTGGTTGTCGTGACGATCATCTTATGTACTTCTCATTTTCACCATTTTTCTTGAGAAGTGAAGTGAGGAGTAGTTGGCGTCAGAGAGTCGTATCCTCTCAGTCGAAGAAGTAGGTACGTTTACGATAAAGAGGAAGAAGAGTGAGAAAGAGAATGAGAGAGAGAAAGAGAGGGATGAAGAGATGGGGAAAAAGTTGTCGTATAGCACTCTGATACTTTTGTTGGACGCGACAACTTCTTCACACGGAGCATAGGAGCATCCCCAAGCGATACGCTTGGTCCAATGAAGCCTATGTCCGAAGGTTCTTATAACTGGCCTCCAACTATTGCAGTTCTCTCAGTCTCATCTGATAAGAAACTCTTGTCACCGGTGTTGATCTTCAGACGAGATAAATCTAGGATGTTACTTGTCGATCCAGCTGAGGATCATGTAACTCTTCTAGAAACATGTCCATGCATTTCCTGATCCCTGACTCCTTCTTGATAGTAGTCGGTTCTCTTTCGGGGTTCACCATGTCGACCAACCCAGCTTCACAATTTCTTTTGCTAAGCATCTCGGTTGCTTCCATGGCCGAGATAATTCTTATGTCGGCTTTAACTCGTGTTCCGTGGTATGTGAACTCTAGTTCGCGGAATGTGAAATCAAGTACCGGGCGAACCTTGAAAGATGATCTTCTTTGCACTGCACTTGCTTACCGCGGGGTTAAGCTCTTGCCGGTCCATCCCCAAGATATGTCAAAATCCTTCATCTCCAAAGCATGGAGATCAACTAGAAGAATCTTGTCCTCAAGGGCAATCCTAAGGTGACGGTATATGTGTTTTGTTTTAACCGTCCTTCCTAGAGGTATACTAACCTCTAAGGTTTTAGCGACTATCCTACCGTCCTCCCGCTTCAACAAATCCGGTGTCAACAATACTATAGGTGGAGAAATTAAACACGAGACGCGAGGGGATAAGAAAACGTGGATTCTCCATTGATCGTTGGTCTTTACGCGATCGACCTCATGGCATATCGTTCTAAAGACGACATACAGAAACTAACCCTCATAATCTACCTCATGTAATTCCACAATATATATATATATAACAACAGACAATAACAACAGATAACCAAACAACGGTTAACATGGCACCGACAAACTTTATTCCATAAATCATTTATAATCTCAATAGATTCTCTATCATGTAGGATATCGTATATCCAGTCTGTACACACTATCCACAAGAATACATCATGGAACCCGTCATCAACTTCCCCACATGGTCTTCATAGACCTCGAGTATTAAAACCAAATATATGCATCACGACTACGAGCGAGGAAAAACCCATCAACTGGCTCGTCTTGTTGTAAACAAGGGCCAATGGTAGATTCAACTATCTATCACACATCAACTCCTACGAACAGTCATACTTGCACACTAGCTCACGCTGCTGCAGTCAGCGGCTTTGTGGCGGTGACTCAGTGCAGTGTGTCGAGTGTAGTGATATCGAGAGGTTTTCTAAAGATCTTTTTGTCGTGATACATAGTCCTTGTACTCCGCCAAACCTAAACAGTTTATATCAGATAAATAAGAAATACCAAGCAGATAAATAATCATCCAAACCCTAAGGGTTTATATCTTGCAAACCAGATAACGCACAACAAGTAGACACTCTTATTCCGCAAGTCTCATGTTCAGGGAGAGTCACTTATGGAGAGAGAATGGTGCCTATCTGTGTATTTTCAAAAACCTTTTCACATTTTCAAATCACATCTTTCCCATTTTAAAAACAAAACACACCTTTCTCACTTTAAAACCCGCTCTAAAAACCTTTCTCCCGTTTCCAAATCACACTTTCCAAATCATGTTTTTCTCATTTTAAAACCAGTTCGAGCAAGTTCTCAATCTTAGAACTGCTCTGATACCATCTGTCACGCCCCGTTTTCTTTTCATAAAATATCAGAGTTTTCCATTGGAGTGAAGAAGAAATAGCAAAAGACGACAGAAAAAGGGGATTAGAGACGACAGAAGAAAGAGGTAAGGGATGATATGGATCATTCATATATCAACAGTTGGTCTCACTACCGACAATATTCGGTCTCAAATACCGATATATATATAACATAACAAAGCAGTGGAATAAACCATCAGGATCTCACATTTGAAACATATATCAAATATTATTACAAAACGTGATTTAAATAAAACATTGTTTTGAAACTGTTTGTGCGATAACATCTTAAAATCAAAAGGTCAGAAACAGCACCACCTCTCTCCATCTAGGGTTCAACATGCTCATCAGCTCCTGTAGTGTGAGTACAGAACAAGGGGGTGAGTGCGTTTAATACACTCGTGGGGATAAAGTCCATATCTTATAACATGCAACAATTATATCGTAAAGGAAAGTAACATTCAATCACAACATGTATAATGCATAGCAGATATTAGAAATGGTAAGAAGGATAGGTGCGGGATCAGCCCGTCTTACCCTATAAAACGGTCTCAATATCGCTGGTGCATTTCATGAGGACCACCAAACCTCAATAGAGTAGTAGAAGTGATGGAGACGATTTTTTACAATCTCGTAGGACTCTCCGAACATGCAATGTGAACCGAAGTTCTTTCACAGTATATAGTATGGCACAACACGTAAATTCACAGCATTTAGTATTCCTCAATCATGCTTCATAAATAGGGAAAACAGTAAACAGATAAAGAGTTAGAAATTACCCCCACCTTGTTCGTTGGTTACCACGTGAGTAGCTAGAACCGAAAGTCTGATAACCCAACACCTCAAAGCTTGGTCCAACAAGTAGCCTACACATGTTTACGATATATCTTAGATCCTTAATATGTATAATTAAAGCTATAAATGTTTCCGGCGAAAGTACGATCGTTAACTACGCGGTGAATCGAGAGATCTAAAGATTGGAGTCCAAGAAACGGGAGGCACATCTCAGTTTCAGAGGCTGATATAATAGAGTATGAAATAAGGATCGCAACATAAAAAGAATGAGCTCAATCGGAGTTGAAACGAGCTCGAACGAAGTGTTTTAAGATTTAGGGGTTAAAAGGAAATTATGGTCAAAGGGTTGACTTTGACCGGGCCCACGGACCCGGGTCAACGACGTCTCGTTGGCTACGACTTGAAAAAGATGAACGACGGATAAAACGGGGTTTGGATCGAAAACACGGCATCACGTGCGTGTCGACACGCGACGGGCGTGCACGCGCGCGCCCGGGCTCGGCAGACTCGGAGGCTGCACGCCCAGCGCGCGCGCGGATTTCCCGGCGTCGTGCCCAGCGCCTGCGCCAACCAACCAACTTCCAGCCGCCGCCTGCTGCGGCGGTGCCGCCCAACGTGGCCACCACCTGGCCCACCGAAGAGCCTGCACCACCGCTACCAATTCCCGATACCAGCGACCCTGTCGGCCCCGCCTAACTCCGCCGATACACCTGCAAAAACAGCCCATTGCCCAGTTTCTGACGGTAGCCTGCTCGACCAGGCCACTTCCCGGCGCCACCCGGCGTGGTGGCATCGCCTCCTGCCGCCTCCACATACCTCGCCGGATACCATGAATCGCCGGCTACCACCTCTGGCCATCCCTCGCCGGATTACGGCATGAATACTGCCTGAACAATACGCCGCAAAACCCTTCGATATATATCTGAAATGCATATATATCTAAATCGTGCATTAAACATATATCTGAAACGCACGAAATTAATTAAACAGTCAAAGCATACGCACATTAAATTATAGGTTTAAATATTTAATTAATCAATTATGCTCGTTTTGATCCGGGGCGCTACATGAGCAAAGTCCTACAAAGGGTAGAACTAGGCTCTGATACCATCTGTCAGGCCCCAAAATCTTTCGGTCAAAATATCAGAGTTTTCTCTTTGGGCGTGAAGAAAGAAGGGGAAAAAGACGTACATGAAATAAAATAGAAACATTTGAAAATTGAAAGGAGACGATTTTACAAAATACAAATCCCCGACGTTAAGCCAAAATAAAACATTTAACATACCAGCGGAAGATACATCAGGATCCATCATCCCAAAATCAACACAAGATTGTACTTTACAAAACGAGTTTTACAAAATCATTATTTAACTGTTGTGAACCAACAAACTTAAAATACAACAGCCTAGATAGAGCACCATCATCCCACTCTCTAAGGATCACCCTGCTCGCCATCACCTGTAACGTGAGTTACAGAATAGGGGGTGAGTGCGTGGAATACACTCGTGGGGATGAAATCCACTTCTTATAACATTTGACGGATAAATGAAACAGAATATACCAAATCGGCACTTAGTCACAACACGTAAAATGCACAGCACGTAATTCATAACCCAAACTCAGGTGCGGGTATTCCTCGACTTACCCCTACGAATCTCAGGTACGGGAATCACCCGACCCTACATATCTCAGGTACGGGTATCACCCGACCCTACTCATCTCAGGTACGGGAATCACCCGACCCTACAAAAGAATGTATGTGGACCCATGTCCTTTCACAGTATAACATGACACATAAACATAGCATATAATCACAACATTTAGTATTCTGCCAATCATGCATTAAATAGGGAAAGCTGTAAACAGATAAAGAGATAGAAATTACCCCCACCTTGTTCGGCGGTTACCACGTGAGTAGCAAGGACCAAAGATCAAGTATCACAAGCTCCTTCCAACTGATAGCCTACATAAGTCACGGTGTTTCTTGGATCCTTAATAAACATAATTAAAGCTATAAAAACTCCTGGTGAAAGAAATGATCGTAAAAGCCGCGCCGGATCGAGACCTAAAGATTGAGGTCGACGAAACGAGAAAGGATGATCAGTTTCAAAGGCTGCAATGATAGAGAATGGAATTTGGGTCGCTACGGAAAGAGAATGAGCTCGATCGGAGTTAAAACGAGCTCGAACGGAGCATTTTAAGTTTGAGGGGTATTTTGGTAATTTTGGTCGAGGGTTGACTTTGACCGGGACCCCCGACTCCCAACGACTTGACGAAAACATCCGAAACAGAACGACGTGTGAGAACGCTCGCCGGCGTGCACCCGGCGCGCACGGCGGCTCCTGGCGCGCGCGCCCAGCACCTGGCGTCGCGCGTCCCGCGCGCGTTCGCGCACCGGCGCTCGGCAATTCTCGGCAGCATGGGTGACGGGTCTCGGTGGCTGCCGAGTTTTCTCGGCAGCGTGCGCATGCGTCTCGGCAGCTGGCCAAGTTTTCTCGACAACTCGGCCAAGCTCGCGCCCAGGCTTCCCGGCGTCAACCCTGCTCGACGGCCACTCTTGCCGGCGCCACCACCACCAGGTCCGCCAGAAACCTTGCACCACCGGCTACCACCTCTGGCTACCCCTTGCCGGATTCCGGCGGTGAATAGTGCCCGGAATCTCACCGCAAAATCCTTTGATGCTCAGATTCGTAAAATCAAACCCCACCTCTCCAAACTCCGGCCGGCGACCCTTCCCTGACCCTTGTCGGCAACCCCCCACCACCAACCACCATCGGAAGTAGCCGGCCACCCACCGGAACACCTCACCGGCGCATCACCAGCGCCGGCCAACCTTTCCCGCACGGCGGCGCCACCCAGCGCCGCCCACAACAGCATGCAAACTCACACACACACTAACACACCTATATACACACACATGCACGTATACATACATATGGCCACTGTCCGTCTCCGGCGCCGCCACCCACGGCGGTGCCGGCCCTCCAGCGTCGTGCCCTTACCTCCGGCGGCCTCCAACAGCAGCTCCGGCGTAGTGGAGAGAAATATAGAAGAGAGAGAAAGGTTGGGGCAAAGGTTAGGGTTAGCTGTGCTAGACTCGACTCGACGAGGGCTACGTCGTGTGCGGAAATCAGCCGAAACCAACAACGTTGAGATTTTCCGGCCACCGCCGGTGGCGGCGCCGCCGCGACGACGGCGGTGCCGGCGGTGACCCGCCGGAGACAAAAACTCGGAAAGAGAGAGAGGAGAGAGAGACTTACTCATTTTCGTCGTTTTTCAGCTCGTTCGGAAAAACGGTGAAAAATGAACTGAATTAGACCTCTATTTATAGATTTCCTAAAGTTACTATTCATCGGAATATTCTTTGGAATATTCTTTTTACTATTCATCATGAATATCTCGTATATTATACTCTTCGTATACGTCTCGTATACGTCGTATTCTTCGTTTTCGCTGTTTTCTTCATTACTTAAGCTACGAGTCTCCAATTGACCTCTAGTTCATTTCTATCTTCTCGTTTTTTAAATACACATCGTGTGGTACAATAAAATACTAAGTTCCACATCCAGAAAAATTATCGATCTAAAACGAGCAGTAAAACACTTATCTAAAACGCACGTATTAAATTAAACAGTCAAAATATACGCACAAAATTATTACGTCAGGGTTCAAATATTTAATTATTCAATTATTCTCGTTTTGATCCGGGGCGCTACATATATAGTGTATTTATTGTAAATAGTTTTACCATCTAAAGTATGTATATTCAACTTAAGGACACAATTCGAAAGAGTGTTGCTAATTTATGTACACAATCTAAAAGCATCACTAATTTTAGAGAGTTGTTAAAATTGAAAACATCTAGTTGTAGAAATGTCATATATTTAATAACACTAATTTTGGATTGTGTCATAAATTTAATATGGTACACTTTAAAATTGTCTACGCTTTAACAACATTTGTCCTTAAAAATGTCATCAATTTTACAATAATAATTCTTAAAAGTGTTGCTAGTTTAGGGATGCGATCATTGACTAATGTCACCAAAATTGCAAGACAACATTATAGAATTTAAGAACATATATTATAAAAAGTGTGGCTATTTTTGGTGACAGAAATGGTTAGTGTTGGCAAGAGTAAAAAAAAAGACACTGCAGATCCATTAAAATAGTGACACAAAGTAGTGTCGCCATTTTCCAAGTTAGTGACGTAATTATCAAAAACATCACTAAATGAACTTTACCCACACATGGTTTTTTATGTTAGGAAAAAAATTCGTGATGGTAAATTTAACAACGCAATTCGTGACGCTAATTAACGTCGTCAAGTGAAAAAAAAAGTGTAACTAGACATCCTTTTGTTGTAGTGTGTCTACCCTCTCCAAATCCCTTAGTCAAACCATCTCTTCCCACTAAATCACCAGCATCACTAGTGCCCTCATTTCTCTGTCATTCATCCCCTAGGTTTGCACTATCCACATTTCTCTGCCCATCTTACCCAATTTAGAATTATTTCTCTCAACCTCACTATCCACTATTTTTTCATAACAAATTAAAGGGATTGATTCTTGTGTGGATATGGCATTACCCTCACTATCTACACTAAGAAGCAGACCTGGATTGTTCTCAAAATATAAAGGAATGACTGGCAATCCTTTATATTCCTTGAATAGATTCAACAAATCACTATCAGTGTTTAACACTTTCAAACCCATGTCAAGTTCAACCCTAGGAGAACAAGAATACACTTCTACATTATTGGCTTTCCCATTAGATTTTTTTATAAATTTCAAGCAGATCATGAAAACAGAACTTTTCAACATCTACTGGTGGTATATACACCCTCCACCCACCCACATATCTTAACTTGGGCATTTTCCAAAAATTACCCCTACCCATGCATCAAAAACAAATGTATTTGCAAAATCATCCATAATCTGGAAGAATAAAATAACAAAAAATAAACATTCATTAAACTAATACCATTAACAACAACATTCATTAAACTACAAACAATTAACAAGGGAAAACATTTAACCACTTGATTTGACTGTTGGACAGAATAATAACATTCAAGTCGTTCATTCCACAAAACAATTATGTGTTGAGATAACACATACAGTCAAGAATGATATCAAATATAGACAAAATAAAAACATTTTGGTAATAGACATACTTTGTACAAAATAATAACATTAATACACAACCCATAACAAGTAGTTATAAAGTGGTAATCATTAACCAAGCATATCAGTTTTTTGAAATTTATGGTTCATAAAAATTAGCGGGAGGAAAAGCCCTAACATCCAAATCAAATATACAATAAACTTAGCAATTAGGGCTCCTAACATCTAGATAAAGAAATCAGCAAGGGTTACCAACAATGTAGGGTTCCTAATTCTGCGATTACCCTAACATCAAATTCAAAGAACAACAAATCCCTTTTACATCTGCAATTAGGGTTTACAACTGCTTATCGAATTCAAATATCATAAAATCTATAAATAGGGTTCATAAAATTGAATTAGGGTTCCAAAAATTAAAAAGGGAAATCGCTCTTAAATATAAATTAAAATACAACTGAAGAATTCTCATTAAACTTTCCTCACAGAAGATTAAAAAAGATGACCAAATTTATAGACTCTAAAATCGGTTTTATCGGGTTTTAAAAAAGATGACCAACTTACCTCTCTGCCCATCTTTTTCACTTCACATCAATTTCACAAACCGTAGGAGTTTTTCTCATACTTTCACATCAATTCTGGACTTGATTTTTTGAAATACTGGACCACTAGGCTCTCAATCGAATGAAATGAAGGTGGGGAGGTGAAACCCTAATTCTCCTCTCTCTGGCTCTCTCTCTCTCGATCCCAAGCACTCTGTTTCTAACTGAGTAAGTGCAGTGGTTAATATTAAGAGTATAATGGGAAGTTCACAAAAAAATTTAACACCGTTAGCAACAGTTTTAAAATAGGGGACGTATGCCGATTTTTTGTTAACCCAAGTGTAAACCTTACCATTTCAAAATCATGGGGGGAGCGATGCAGAATTTTCATAACACAGGGGGGTTTGGTGCATTAAACCCGGATTAAAAGTAGGAAAATGTCAATCAAGTCCGTGGATTCAAATAATGCCAAATGTGACAAAGTTGTGCAACACACTTCCTTATAATAAGAATGTGACACCTAAAACCTACAACCTCCTACAGTAAAGCAAATGGTACCCACTCAATTGCTACAAACATGGAGGTTGCATTTAATGGTCTCTTGATCTAACCATTACTAATATCTAATTTGCTCATCTTCGATGTGATGCCCCAAACCCCTTTAATTGGATATAGGTCGTCATCTCTTACTTAGGAACTAAATATATTATAATTACTTTATAATATACGACTACAATGAAGATAGAAGAGCCATTTTTTTAGAAACACAACATATGAATATCTCTATATATATATCCAAATATAACCAAGTCTAGCACGTGTCTCACCCACAATTCTAGGTAAAATGTTCAAACAAAAAACCTACATGAATTAACATAACAAAACTAATATATTACAATAGGATATAAGTCTAGGTTCATTGCTTATTGCTACACATATTTAAACATCATATAGTTCTTAAAAGGAAATATTATTCTTGTACAACAACTCTAAAGAGATAGTGAGAAGTCAGTCCAGTCTGTTACACGTCTACATCATCGTCTGCCGAGCCTGCAAAAATATAAAAAACAGTATCATAAGACACCTCCGGAGAGGGATCCGAGTAGGATAACTTTATTGTCTAATATATTGAAGCAATTAAACTATTAAGAAAGTACATGTCCTTCGGGTACGCTCACCCTGGACTATACTATAACATAAATGAATGTAGGAGTCGCTCGTCCACTAGACCTTACTTTCATAAACCAGGCACTCTAGCCCTTATGGTCGTCACCCGGTAGGAAAGCTACCTATCGATTATAACTATGGGGCTTCGGTCGTAGATTTCATACATAACTTATTAATTCAATTATCAACACATAGTAGGGAGTAGAAGTTACCCACTTGCAAGTTGATTGTGCGAGGATTGCTTTTGGATTCACCGACTGTCTTAAACTACGTTCGACACATTTAACTGTTTAGTCTATTATATCATATATAACATACTCATGTGTATCTTATATCTACATTATCTTAACCTAAGCATAGCCATTTAATAACCTTATTCAAATAAATCATTCTAAAGACATATTAATAAGATTTTATACACATTACTCCAGCATATTATTCATCATATTCATTCAATACATGTTTGATCTTTATATTAAATTCTAAACATGATCATATCATACACAAATCATTTAAGTGAGATTTAGAATATAGAATACATCATCATACTTATTATATAATTGTTAAGCACTTAAACTAGAAATTTTAAAGATAAAATGACACATAAAGTCTCAACAATTTTAATAATTCATAGGTAATTTATAAAATCACAAAAATATTTATATGATCATATATTAGTGTCAATTATCATATTCTGAAAATTCAAAAATTTTCACAGTGTATATATATAAATAAAAATAGAATCCTAAACAAGACTTTCACTTGAATTCAACTCAAAATCAGTCTATATTGAAAACCCTACCAAACCTTATAGAATTAATGAAATGTTTTCATATTTTTAAAGAAGTCAGACAACATATTAAAGTATATCATATAAAAATATCAATAGAAAATAAGATTCAGATAATTAGTTATGAATCTTCTAAGTTGACAGAAAATAGGACATAGTATATGTTGAAAATAAACTTTTTTGTAAAAATCATCGTAAATCGTAAAAAGTTCCAAAAATTACATGGTAAATTTTTAAGTCTCTATAAGTAGGGTTTTAATCAGACCTAAAAATAGGGTAAATCTGTCACAGGACAAAACATGGAAAAATCATAGTAAATCGAATTCAAGTTCAAATATTATTAAATTTAATAGAAATTTTCTTCAATTTGTATATTACAACATGTTAAAAGGATTTAGCCTAATTCAATTTCTAAATATTTCAAAAAGTTACAGAACAGAGAAGCAGATCATGAAACTTTAACCTAGCATAACAACAAACTCTTTCTTTTCATTCAATTAAAACTTATATGAAAAATCTCAACCAAATTACAAAGAACATATTTTGATCTTCTAATATATGCGACAAGTCAAAAAAGATCAGAATTTAAAGAAGAAATTAAAGGTTTTAGCCAAATACCTTTAAAGTAGCAAGAGAGGACTTTGATGTATTTTGATCTTCTCTTTCTTTGCTGATTTTTATTTTTCTTCCTTGTATTAGTTAGTAAGTGATGGGGAGTGTATCTCATGTTATAGTGCATGTGAAGTTGGAGGTGTCAAGAAAAGGCCTTAATCATGGTAATAGGAGGTGTGTTGATTGTGGTAACATTAATCATCTAAGATATATATATATATATGTGTGTGTATACTTGTTTGCTAATCCTTTTTTTTCTTTCTTTCTTTATTGTTTTTTTTTAACTTTAACATGTATATATTATAAATTCATATGTATATAAATATATGTGTTTATAATCACAAAAGAAACTAAAATTAATACTACATGACTAAATAAAATTCATCATAAAAGGAGATAAAATTTTCATCTCATGCATGTATGTTGAAAATTGCATACTATGTCTTAAGGTTTTATTTTAAAAGATATATATGGATACACATTATGATGCATGCATGGGTGTTCAAGTAAAATGATTTATCACATAAAATCACATAAATAGATCAAACGTAAAATTACATTAAATAAAGCATTCATAGGCACAAACGAGTAAGTTAAGTGTATTAACCTAATATAATCTTAATTCATTTAAACTTATATATCTATTATCTTATCTTTTATTTTCATCCATGATACCACTTTGACACAGGAAAGAGGTTAATTTATGAGAAGTAAACACAAGCACACACCCAAAATACTCCCTCACTCTACGAAATCCACTAAAGAGATTAGAGGCAAAATACTTGCAAGTCCAAAGACTTGGAATTTGTTTTATCATATATTTTCTCACTTGCCAAAACACTACAAGATTATGGCTAGCTATTAATAGGAGTCAATACATGATTCTAGACCACAATAATGTACCATGACTCTACAACTTCATTATCATTAACATTGACTCTTCAACTACAAGATTCTTTAACTCTTCAAATTTTCGGATGAATCTGCCATCTTCCAGAAAAAGGCATCACTCCCTCTAGAAAATTCCAAATGCTTCTCCGTTTGGGCCAATGAGAACTAGACTCGTAGGGCTTCGAATCCATGTATTCCAATCAGCCTAATAATTCCCGAGTAAAAGAAGTTTCTTGCCAAAACCAGACTGACTGGACTGTTTCTGCACAACTTTCATCTTCCTTCATTTGGTCATTTCCTTTGATCAAGTAAGACGTCTTCTTTTTTGGATCATTCGCTTCCGCTGCACGAGAACTCATCCTCGAGTCATCTTCACCTTCCTCAACTTCTTCACCATGATATGGAGATAAATCAGCCACATTAAAGGTTGCAGAAACACCATAATCACCAGGTAACTCCACTTTATAAGCATTGTCACCAATCCTCTTCAAAATACGGAAAGGACCATCAGCTCTAGGCTGCAATTTCCCATGTCGACCACGAGGAAAACACTTTTTCCTTAAGTGAATCCAAACCAAATCTCCTTTTTTGAAAACTGATTTCTTTCTATTCTTATTGACATTTTGTTGATATCTTTCATTTTGCTTGATAATTTCTTGTCGAACTTGCTCATGCAACTTCTTGATGTACTTTGCATGCTCTTCTCCATGTACTTGCTCATGCAACTTCTTGGAAGTACTTAAACCTTCAAGTGTTTGTTTCAAAGTTGAAGAAACTAGAAGATATCATTATTTTTAATCTCTTTGTGAGGTTGTTTTAGGAGTCTTTAGGTGCATAAACATTATCTCTTGACAAGTGTTGTAACTCTTTGTAAATTATAAACATTTGTGTAAGTTGGGTTAGTCATATGGGGATCATTAGATCCTGTACGGGTCTGTGTCTAAGTAAATTGAGCTACTTATATCATGAAGGTTAACTTACTTTAGGTGTCTTTGTTTAGGTTTGAGTTTGTAAAAGAGTTGTATATATACGTTGTAAACAAACTATACTTAACAAAAAGTAGGGTGGAATAGAGAGATTACTCAATTAAATCACTAAAAAACATTTTTGTATTTACTTTGATTGTATCTTATATATATATTACACAAACACTTGCATACAAACTACATTTGATAAAATCATATTTGCAAAAGTCTACTTTCAAAATAACTCTCCAAAGAAAATATTCTCCTACATTAACTTTAAAATTTTCTAAGTAATAACTAACGTACGTTAGTGTTGTACTCGTGTTGTACATTCAAGTAATCTACAACGTGCAACAAGAAAGTGTACACTTTGAGAAAAGTAAGAAAATTTTGAAGAGGTTTATTCATTCCTCATCTGGACATCTCATACCACTTTTAACCAACAAGTATCTTTTCTATGTGATTCATCTGATTTATAAAATAAATAATTATAAAAATTAATCTAAAATTTTAAAATACATTATTTATGGTATATATGAAAGTATATTTTGCACAATGATTTTGATATAATTTAAAGAATTTTATCTAGTTTTTCAGGCCAAGAAATAATTAATTTTTAGCATTTTATTAAATTTTTAAAAGGTTCTCTAAGTCTTTTATAGCAAAATTTGTAATATATATACTTTAATTATAAGATATATTAAAATTTAAACCCATATAATAATAAGATATACAATACAAAATCTTTATATATTTTTATAAATATGTAGAAACTTAAAATCATATGTTTTATTGGTAATGTCTTTTTGTATTATTAAAGTAAGTCACTAGGGTCGAATTGTTTTTGTAGCACCCCGAACCAAAAACGAAGCATAAATGATTAATTAAATATTAAACCTTTAATTAAATTATTTTTTATGTGTGTTAATTTTGAGTGTTTAAATTAATTATGTGCGTTTCAGATACGTGTTTAACATCGGTTTTAGATGGATATAATTTCTAGACATGGAACCTAGAAAATTTTTATATCATTAGATGCGTAACGGAAAGATGAGAAGATAGACATGAATTAGAGGTCAATCAGAGACCTGTAGCTCAAGTTACGATGAAAAGGGCAAAATACGAGTTCTGGAAAAACGAGAAGTGGAATCTTGAGGAATAGTAGAAGGAATATTCCACATGAACAGTAACCCTATCCTAGTGGACAGTAGCCTACCCTAGTGAATAGTACTTTTCCAATTCTATAAATAGAGGATTCATTCAGTTCATATTTCACCATTTTTCCAAACGAGCCGAACGAGCCGAAAGCGCCGAAAACACGTAAGTCTCTCTCTCCTCTGAATTCTGACTCCGGCGCGCCGCCGGTGTCGTCAACAGAGTTCGCCGAAAAATTCCGACTTCATCGGTTTCGACCGATTTTCACACACAACATAGGCCTCATCGAGACGAGTCTAGGACAACTTTTGGAATTCATTTCCGATTTACCGTTCACCAAAAAACGGCGAAATACAGTCCCCAAACCCTAAACCCTAGTTCTTGATCCCTTTTCTCTCTCTCATTTCCTCATTCTCCCTCTTTCTTTCTCGCGGTTGCAGGCACCGGGGGGCCAGCTGGGTTTGTGGGCTAGCCGCCGTGGGTGGCGGCGCCGGTGCCGGAAAGTGGCTATGTATGTGTGCATGTAATCATTTGTGTGTGTTTTTTAGGGTGCTGCTACTGTTCACCCCGGTTTCCAGTGAAAGGGTGGTCGGAAAAGGTTGTCGGCAACGGGAGATCGTCGGCCGAGGGTTTGGGGAGTGGTCGCCGGAGACTGGAAGTCGCCGGCCGGAGCTGGAAAGGTTGGGGTTGGTTTTACATGTGCATAATGTCGAAGGGTTTTACGGCGGATTTTTCCTGCACTGTTCATGTAGGAATCCGGTGAGGGATGGCCGGAGGTGGTAGCTGGCAGTGCAGGCTCGCCGGAGGACAAGATGGCGTCAGCACAGGGCGGCGCCGCGGCAGCTGGAGGAGCCGGGAAGAGTGGCGGTCAAGCAGGGTCGACACCGAGAGGCCTAGGCGCGCTGGGTGCCGGGCTGCCGAGAAAACTCGGCAGCTGCCGAGAAGTGCCGACCCGATGCCGCGAGCTGCCGAGACTTGTCGAGAGACGTGCGCGCTGGGCGCGCAAGGCTGCCAAGACCGCCGGGTTTTTCACCCGACATCGGGTGTGCGCGAGCACGGGCGCGCCCCGTCAGGTGACTTGTACGCACGCGACGTCGTGTTTTCGATCCGAACCCCATTTTTTCCACCGTACGTCATCATCGAGTCGTCACCAACGAGATATCACTGACCGAGGGTCGTGGGCCTGGTGAAATTCAACCCTTTGACAAAATTACCATTATACCCCTCATCCTTAAAACGCTCCGTTCGAGCTCATTTCAACTCCGATCGAGCTCATTATTTTCCGCTGCGACCCAAATTTCATCCTCTTCCATCTCAGCCTTATAAACTGATCTTTCCCTCTTGTTTATTCAACCTCAATCTTTAGATCTTCCGCTCCGTCTCGTCTTTATCAATCGTATCTTCTCCGAAATCGTTTATATCTTTAATTATATTTATTAAGGATCTAAAAAACACCGTAAATTGGGTAGTCTATCAGTTAGATTGAGCTTTGAGGTTCTCGTTGTTTGATACTCGCTACTCATATGGTAACCACCGAACAAGATGGGGGTAACTTCTGATCCCTAGTAACTATATGTTTCTGTATTTAACATACTATGATGATGAATGAACGCATGCTTATGAACTTATATATGTTTGATTGGTGGGGGTAACCTCTAATCCCTAATAACTTTATGTTTTCTGTATTTAACGCATGATGTGTGCATGTGAATTCTGGAATCCTACGTGTGGTGGGGTAACTTATAATCCCTACTAACTTTATGCTTCTGTATGTAACGCATGATGATAATAAATTAATGCTATGAATTGTGAATTTATGTGCTTTGAGATATATACTGTGATTATATGTTGCGAATACTGTATTCATTCTATCATATTGTGAGAAGACGAAAGTCCACATTCATGGGAAGAGTCAATGAGTTGACTTTCACATTACGGGGTAACTAGGGTATGTACAGTCATGGGCTTTGTGTCCACTAGTACAGTCATGGGCTTTGTGTCCACTAATGAGTCGTGGGCTTTGTGTCCACTAGTGAATCGTGGGCTTTTTGTCCATAGGGCTTTGTGTCCAATAGGCTGTGTGTTCATTGGTGAGTCATGGGTTGGGAATCCATTAATGAACCGAATTATGTGCCATGCATTATATATGATTGTTTTGTGTGATTGTTTAATAATTGTTTGAATATGGAAAGTATCCCCACGAGTGTATTCAACGCACTCACCCCCACATGTACTCACACTACAGGAGATGAAGAAAGTCAAGATGCGTAGAGAGGATGGTGCCGTATCAAGAATTCTGTTTTGCTTTCGAAACTTGATGTCAAAACGTTACTTTAAAAATTCACGTTTGTACAAGATAAACTCTTCTCCTTTTCTTTATGGATCCTGAGGATTTTTCCGCTGCTATGTTAAACATTTTTTCTCGGCTAGATGCTGAGGATTTATATATGAAAAAAATCGTCTCTCATCTCTTCCAAAGGTTTTCTATTTTATGTCATGCACGTCTTTTTCCCCCTCTTTCTTCACGCCCACAAAGAAAACTCTGATAATTTTTATGAAAGAAAACGGGGCGTGACAGATTGTATCAAAGCCTAGTTCTACCCTTTTTAGGGCTCTACTCAAACTCGTTTTTCTTTTTAAACGTGTCTTTAAAACGTGAAAATCTTTTCAAAAGAGACGGATAAGCACCAGCACTCTCTGTACACTTCTCTCTCTGATCGTGGAATTTAATAAGATGATGGGTATCTGTACCATGTATATGCTATTTGTTTATCTGTTGATATATATATATATATATATATATATATATATATATGTATTGTTGGACTATGTGGGGTAGATGACAAGGGTTAGTTTTCATATATCGTCTTTAGAATGATATGCCACGAGGCCGATCGCGTAAAGACCAATGGTCAATGGAAAATCCACTTGAAGATGACGTGGACGCCACGATAAGAGACTCGGTGTCAGTGTCCATAAAGAGGGACTTGACTCGACATTTAGAGATTACCCAAGCTGCGTTGCCGTCATCGTCGAGAAATAATGCGAATTTGATAATCAAGGCCTGCAAGTTCTTTAACGAGATTTTTGCCGAGTAGCCAATCGTGTCGTTTCTTAGTACACGTTTAATTTCGAAGATGAAATTCTTTTAAGGGGTAAGGGATGTAGCACCCCGGACCAAAAACGAAGCATAATTGATTAATTAAATATTAAATCTTTAATTAAATTAATTTTTATGTGTGTTAATTTTGAGTGTTTAAATTAATTACGTGTATTTCAGATACGTGTTTAACGCCGGTTTTAGATGGATATAATTTCTAGATATGGAACCTAGAAGATTTTTATATCATTAAATGCATAACGGAAAGATGAGAAGATAGACACGAATTGGAGGTCAATCGGAGAACTGTAGCTCAAGTTATGACGAAAAGGGCAAAATACGAGTTTCAGAAAAAAAAGAGGTGGAATCTTGAGGAATAGTGGAAGGAATATTCCACATGAACAGTAACCCTACCCTAGTGAATAGTACTTTTCAAATTCTATAAATAGAGGGCTCATTCAGTTCATATTTCACTGTTTTTCAGAATGAGCCGAAAGCGCCGAAAACACGTAAGTCACTCTCTCATCTCTCTCTGTCCCCTCTGAATTCTGACTCCGCCGCGCCACCGCGCCGCCGCCGGTGCCATCGCTGGAGTTCGCCGGAAAATTCCGACTTCATCGGTTTCGGCCGATTTTCGCACACAACATAGGCCTCGTCGAGACGAGTCTAGGACAACTTTCGGAATTCAATTTCGATTTACCGTTCGCCGGAAAACGGCGAAATACGGTCCCCAAACCCTAAATCCTAGTTCTTGACCCCTTTTCTCTCTCCCATTTCCTCTCTCTCCCTCTCTTTCTCGCTTTTGCAAGTGCCGGGGGGCCAACCGGGATTGTGGGTTAGCTGCTGGAAAGTGGTTGTGTATGTGTGCATGTAATCATGTGTGTGTTTTTTTAGGGTGCTATTACTGTTCACCGCCGGTTTCCGACGAGAGGGTGGTCAGAAAAGGTTACCGGCGATGGGAGGTCGTCGGCCGGGGGTCTGGGGAGTGGTCACCAGCCGGAGCTGGAAAGGTTGGGGTTGGTTTTGCATGTGCATGATGTCGAAGGGTTTTGCGGTGGATTTTTCCGGCACTGTTCATACCGGAATCCGGTGAGGGATGGCCGGAGGTGGTAGCCTGCGGTGCAGGCTCGCCGTAGGATGAGGTGGCGGCAGCACAGGGCGGCGCCGCCGCAGCTGGAGGCGCCGGGAAAAGTGGCAGTCGAGCAGGGTCGACGCCGGGAGGCCTGGGCGCGCTGGGTGCGGGCTACCGAAAAGTGCCGACCCGATGTCGTGAGCTGCCGAGAAAAGTCGGAAGCTGTCGAGACCTGCCGAGAGACTAGCGTTGGGCGCGCGAGGCTGCCGAGACCGCCAGGTTTTTCACCCGACACCGGGTGCGTGCGCGCCCTGTTGGGTGACTTGTTCGCACGCAACGTCGTGTTTTCGATCTGAACCTCATTTTTTCCACCATATGTCATCATCGAGTCGTCACCAATGAGATATCGTTGACTGAGGGTCGTGGGCCCGGTCAAAGTCAACCCTTTGATAAAATTACCATTATACCCCCCAACCTTAAAACGCTCCGTTCGAGCTCGTTTCAATTCCGATCGAGCTCATTTTTCCGCTGCGACCCAAATTTCATCCTCTTCCATCTCAGCCTTATAAACTGATCTCTCCCTCTTGTTTCTTCAACCTCAATCTTTAGATTTTCCATTCCGTCTCGTCTTTATCGATCGTATCTTCTCCGAAATCGTTTATATCTTTAATTATATTTATTAAAGATCTAAGAAACACCGTAACTTGTGTTGGCTATCAGTTGGATTGAGCTTTGAGGTTCTCGTTGTTTGATACTCACTACTCAGGTGGTAACCACCGAACAAGGTGGGCGTAACTTCTGATCCCTAGTAACTATATGTTTCTGTATTTAACATACTATGATGATGAATGAACGCATGCTTATGAACTTATATATGTTTGATTGGTGGGGGTAACCTCTAATCCCTAATAACTTTATGTTTTCTGTATTTAACGCATGATGTGTGCATGTGAATTATGGAATCCTACGTGTGGTGGGGGTAACTTCTAATCCCAACTAACTTTATGCTTCTGTATGTAACGCATGATGATGATAAATTAACGCTATGCAGATTGAATTTATGTGCTTTGAGATATATACTGTGATTATATGTTGCGAATACTGTATTCATTCTCTCATATTGTGAGAAGACGAAAGTCCACATTCATGGGAAGAATCAATGAGTTTACTTTCACATTACGGGGTAACTAAGCTCTGTACAGTCATGGGCTTTGTGTCCATAGGGCTTTGTGTCCACTATTACAGTTATGGGTTTTGTGTCCATAGGGCTTTGTGTCCTCTAGTGAGTCGTGGGCTTTGTGTCCACTAGTGAGTCGTGGGCTTTGTGTCTATAGGGCTTTGTGTCTATAGGGCTTTGTGTCCATTAGGCTGTGTGTCCATTGGTGAATCATGGGTTGGGAATCCATTATTGAACCGAATTATATGTCATGCATGATATATGATTGTTTTGTGTGATTGTTTAATAATTGTTTGAATATGGAAAGTATCCCCACGAGTGTATTCAACGCACTCACCCCCCACCTGTACTCACACTACAGGAGATGAAGAAAGTCAAGATGCGTAGAAATGATGGTGTCATATCAAGAATTCTCTCTTTCTTTCGAAACTTGATGTCAAAACGTTATTTTAAAAATTCACGTTTGTAAAACATAAACTCTTCTCCTTTTCTTTATGGATCCTGAGGATTTTTCCGCTGCTATGGTAAACGTTTTATCTCGGCTAGATGCCGAGGATTTATATATGAAAAAAATCGTCTCTCATCTCTTCCAAAGGTTTTCTATTTTATGTCATGCACATCTTTTTCCCTTTCTTTCTTCACGCCCACAAAGAAAACTCTGATAATTTTTATAAAAGAAAAGAGGGCGTGACAGCTTTAATCCAGCGTTCTTTCTAAAATTTTGGGATACTCTTGGGCCGGATGTTTTCAATGCTTGTGTATCATGGATTAATTCTCTTTGATTCCCTGTTAGATTGAATACTACTAATATTACTCTAATTCCAAAGTGTGAGAACCCAGTCTCAGTTGGTGATTTGCGTCTCATCTCCCTCTGTAATGTGACTTATAAAATCCTATCCAAGGTGCTTTACAATCGCTTAAAAAGTACTCTTCCTAAGCTCATTGATAAGGCCCAATCTGCTTGGTTGATGCTCTGTGTGCGATCAGTGGTATACTTGGTAATTGTGAATGGTGATATTGTTGGACCTATTGTTCCTTTATCCCCATATTTGTTCATTTTATGAAAAAGGCTAACAGAAGGGGTCTTATTCATGGAAGCAAGGTTTGTAGTAATGCTCAACGATAACTCACTTGTTATTTGCTGACAATTTTATTCTTTATTTTCAAGAATGCATAGCTCTTAAAGAGGTTCTCGATAAATATGAGAGCTTCAGGTCAAGTGAAAATTTCAATAAATAAGGAATCTTCTTCAGCAGGAATGTGAATGATGATTTGCGTACAACTATTTCAGAGATTGTCTATGGAGAAAGTTGCAAGGTTGGCGGGATAAGTCTATTTCAAAAGTAGGAAAAAAAAGTACTTATTAAATCTATTGCCTAGGCTATGAGTACTTTTCTTTTGCCGGTCACTCTTGCTGATGAATTACAAAGGATGTTAAATTCCTTTTGGTGAGGAGATAAGAAGGATGGCTCTAAAAGCATCAATTGGTTATATTGGGACAAAATTTGTGTGCGCAAAAAAGCAAGAGCTTTGGGCTTTAGGAATTTTCAACTTTTTTAACCAGGAAATGCTTGGGAAGTTTGCTTGGCGTTTCATTGCTGACTTTGATGCCCTGGTTTGTAGAGTGCTTAAAGCTAAATACTTCCTGAGAGCAGATTTCTTGAATGCCAATGTTGGGTAGTGACCAAGTTTTACTTGGAGGAGCATCTAGTCTTCTCAAGATTTAGTCAAAAGGGGAATTCGATGGAATATTAGGAATGGCTTGGACATTTTAGTTTGGGGTGATCCATGGCTTCATAATGATTCCAATTTATTTTTCTTATTAAAACTAATCCTCCCCTAATGTTACATGATTTAAGAGTTTGTGATCATTTTATCCCAGGTTCCTCTGTGTGGGTTATGAACTCCTTAATGATTTTTTTTCTTTCCACTGATGTGAAGAAGATCTTATCAGTCCCAATTAATCCGAATTTTGGTACTGATAAGCTTACATGGCATTTTACAAGTAATGGGATTTACTCTGTCAAATCAGTCTATCGATTGGCTTGTTCACTAACTATTGACACCACGGTGGAAGTCTCGACTAATTAGAAATCTTTATGGAGATTAAAGATCCCACCAAAACTGTAAACTTTTCTTTGGCGTGCTGCTCGGGATTATCTTCCAACTAAGGAAAAACTTATTGGTCGTGGTATTGAAGTTACAGGGTCGTGTGGTATTTGCAGGTTGGGTTTTGAGAATTTATGGCACATGTTCATTGAATGCCCCTATGCATTGGATTGTTGGAGTAGTGCTGTGCTTTCCAATGAGATTTTGTTTGTTGCCCTACAAGTTGACTCTTTTGCTGATTTTTTATTTCTATGCTTAACCAAGTTTTCACTTGTTCATGCTGCAAAATTTCTGTTATATTTTGGTAAATTTGGAGAGAACGGAATTCATGTGTATGGAACAATACTCATAGATTTGCACCAGAATCTACAACTTTGGCTTCACATGTTTTGCTTGAGTGGATTCAAATCAAATTTTTAGTTTCAACTGAAAATGAAGTTTTAGGTGATTCTCAAGCTTGCTTGAAGTGGCATACACCCACTCCATATAATGTGAAAGTCAATGTAGATGTTGCTTTCTTTGAGGATACCAACGAGATGGGGTTCGGTATGATCCTTCGCAATGAGTTTGGTGAATTTATTGCATGTTGTTCTTGTCTTATCCCAAGTAAATTGTGTGTTGAAGAAGGAGAATGATAGACCACTGCGGGTCTACACTCGACGAGCCAAGATGGGCGCGGGCCTCGTCGAGTTGCTGGACTGATTTGTTTTTGGGTTTACTTATTTAATTCTTTATTGGTTTACTGATTTATTTATTTCCTTATTTACTATTGCTCTTAGTTTAATTATGATTCTGGACATCTCTTAGATCGGGCCTTGTTCATGGGCTTTGGGAGGAGAGTATTTATTTGGAGTTTCACACCCTAATTGATTATCTGGATATTGGAATTTGCACCTCCGGGTTGTGGCAGAGATTTCTCTGTGGCCTCACTTTGAGGATTTTTATCTATCTATTGCAAGTTTATATTGTTCGGTTGCCTACACTCTATCAGAGAAGCTATGGGTTTCCATGAATCTATCTCTTGACTTAAGAATATGAGTTTTGAGAGAGTTATTATTGAAATTGATGCTAAACTCGTATTTGATGTTGTATCTTCTACAAGGATTGACCTTATGGAGTTTGGGGACATTGTCGCGAGTTGTAGAGATCTACTTCTACTTAATCTTTCTTTTCTATCAGTCTTATTCGGTGTGATGCAAATGTTGAGACACATTATATTGCTAGGGCTGCTCGATTTTTTGATAGCTCTCATTATTGGGTCGAGTCTCCTAACTTTGTGGATGACCTTCTGAATATTTGTCACTCTTATTCTTCTTAAAACATTTCCATTTTCCCTTAAAAAAAGGTGACGATTACAACCAAATTAATTTAACTATAATGGTTTTTTTTTCTGAAAATTATCCTAACTCCTGAAATGTATACCTCTTGCTGAAAAAAAAAAAAAAACCAAAAAACAAAAATACATATATATATATACACACACACACACACCTCTATTAGTTACACTTTAACACAAAATGGATCTAAGATCCATGCAATCCGGGTCGATCCAACCCAGATCCACGAATTTTTTTTCCTGATTTTTGTCCTGACCTTTATGTTATAAATGTGTGACCTTTATGTACAAACATATGTACCTTTATGTCTGTAACTTAGAAAAAAAATGAAGATTTTCAACACAATTTATATTGTATACCTTTATGTGATATCAATGCGACATTTATGTTATATTATGTCATCTTTATGTACAAATATTCTGACCTTTATGTATAAAAATGTATAAAGGTCAGAATATTTTTACATAAAGGTGACATGATATAATATAAAGGTCATATTGATATCACATAAATGAGGAAGTAGTACCAAGAATGTCAAGATTTACCGAAATCCTTTCATCTCTCTAACAATGGGCTTTTGCCAATCAATATCTTCTGACTTTCTCAAATGAAGGTCGTCTTCGGATTTGACTTGCTGGGTCCCTTCCTCAGTCAAAGACGGGGCCAGATTAGTAATCTATCAATCCACCGTCGTCTACCGCTCCTGGCCCTAAAGAAAAGAGGAAAGAAAACTACTAGGCCTCCTATTCTAGGTTGAAAACACGCGGATCCGGATTAAAATTGGGTCAACCCAAATTGCATATACACCAAGTGCACACAAGACCAACTCACACTTTAATTGGCTTACTTTTATATATATATATATATATATATATATATATATATATTCAAACATATCTTCATAGTTTTATGGCCCATAATGTGTGCTTTAATGACAATTTATATCTAATCTTTAGTACTTATACATGATTTTATTATTAACGTTATGCATGGATTTCATATATCTTTTATGATTTATACGTAGAAATTTAAATACATTTAAAATTGATATTATATTCTTACATTTAAAATATAAAACTGTGAATGTATTTTAAGATTTTATATTAATTTCTTAATTTTTTTAAATTTGTTAACTTGTATATATATAATAAATGAGGCTACATACTTTTGCATATAATAGTCGATTCGTCACAAAATAGACGTTGTTTAAGGATTTTTCGCACTTATTAAAAAGTTTAATAGAAAGACTGACCTACTCATATTTAAGTACATTCATTATAATGATAAAAATAGGTACATTCATATATAGGTAGATTTTGGTAGAATATTTTAAGCAAATGTTTCTTCATATCTTATAATGACACATTTATTTTCAATAAAAAAAAAACCATTTTAAACTTAAAACAACATTTATTTTGGACCATAGTAATAAAAGAGATAATCATGAATGAGATAATGAATAAGTATATAATATGTTAATTACATATAATTGCAGAAATTAAATTCACCACAATTTGACGTACGTGTTCTAGAGGAATTTTCATTTAGTAGTAATTAAAGATAGAGATTACTGAAGATTATAACCATAAATATTAGTAGATTAGGATAATCTGATTTTATGTATAGTATAATCGATCGGTTATAAAAAGAAGCTTAATACGCCAAACTACTGCATCAATAATCATAGAATTCCCCCAAGAAAAAAAAAAAGCAATTTTAATTAGCAGCTTTGCAGCAATTTCTAATGGAAAAAAACAATCTCTATTTGCTTCTTATCTGTTGTCTGAGTCTCTTCATGGTTGTATATGGTGTTGATGGAAGTAACATATTGTTTGGCCAAAGACAAGTAAGTCACTTTATTTTAATATAACCATATAGTTTCATGAAACTATATCTCTAATAAATTGTATGTGTTAGTTTAGGCTAAGACATGGTGTATTGCTCGAATAAATGCTGATCCAGCAAGCATGGAAAGATTGATAAAAGATGGTTGTACTTTGCTTAATTGTGCAATTATAAAACCAGGTGGTGCATGTTTTGATCCTCCCCTCATTCCAAATCATGCCAATTATCTTATCAATCTTTTCTACAAATATAGTGGTGTATGCAATCACGACATCGGAGTCATCACATCCATCGATCCTTGTAATCTCTCTCTCTCTCTCTCTCTCTCTGATAAGGAACAATTACAATTTGTCATCTGAATCTTGTGATTTTTTGCAATTTGACTGTTAATTTTTTGAGTTGGTCTCATGTGACACAGTCTCACATGCGATAAGTATATGTTTTTCAGTTATAAGTATGTGTTTTTTAAGTATGTTTTTACAGTAAAAACATGAGTTATTCAAGTATATCTTTTATAGCATTATAACTTTTGAACCTTTTGATTTGTTGCATTTGTTCATCTAATTGAACAAATCTCAACTGTAGATGAACCAAACAATCTTAATCAAGATTCGTTTGAATTGATAAAATGCATGCAACAATCGGAAAGTTCGAAGAATATATTTCCATTAAAAATATTGTATAATAAATTTGATGTTGTTACTATTAAGCTTTTATTATGATCATAATTACTAATGATGTTGTTATTTTTGTTGGTAGCTTATGGCAATTGCAGGTATCCGTCAGTACCATAATTTTTTTCAAGTACATGGCGAGGATTGGTACAATAAAAACAATGAGATTGAAATCTCAAATATGTTTACTAAAATAATTATATTAGTTTACATTTTGTTAAATTGTATGTTAAGACGTACGTATATTATTATATCAGCAAATTAATGAATTATTGTTTCTTGCTAGTCATCAATCATGTGCAAAGCAGAGGACAATTTATACTCGTTCAAGTATTTCAAGATTAATTAGGCTGTGCTTCTTCATTTTGATGATTTAATTTAATTTAATTTCCCCATCCTTTTTCGTCTTCTATGATGCTTTTATCTGTACATCAATGGAGCCTGTGGCTGGATATGTACAAATCTATAGATGTATGTATTTTTTATTTTTGTTTTGACAATTGAGAGAAGTGTGAAAAGATCCACAAGGGCGACAGTGTAACATTCTAAAGATCCTGATAAATAAATAAATATATTAGGTATTTTACAAACTATGGAGTTATGGTATTCATGCTCGTTGTATGAAGATATGTATTTAAAATTCATAAACAATGTCTTGCGTAAAACCGTCTCACGGGTCCCATTTTGTGAGATTGGGTGTGTCTGATCGAACATAAGAAATTTATAGTATTTTTGTGTGTATTAAATAATATTTTTCTATATATCAGATAATACTTTTATATTATGTACATATCTAATAATATATGTTATAATACAAAAAAGTACTATTTAATATATAGAAAAATATTACCTACAACACATAAAAATGTTACATATTTTTTTATAGTTTGACCAAACCCAAAACGCATTCTATAATACAAAAATATTATCTATCTAAAGAAATATATTACCTAATACACAAAAAAAAGTATTACATAAAATAATTTTTTATATCCGACTCAACCCGTAAAACGTCTAACCCAAGACTTTACCAGCATTCAAATACTAAATAATGAATTTGCTCATATATGAGTTTCAAATCAGTCCTTCAAGTTGTATACAAATACACGGTCTAAAGCATGACAATTAAATGGTACACGTAATTACTCGACCCGATTAATTCTAATTGGATATATATATATATATATATATATATATATATATATATATACTTATATTAAAGTAGGAAAGTTGGCCAAAATTACATGAGTGCCACTTTCCCGCTCAAAAAAGTCATGTCATTAGTTTTGATTTCTTTTCCAAGCTTGATTCTGACTTCTTTTCCAAGCCTGAAACTGGCTTCCTCTAGAAGACATCACATTATATAAGAAAAATCATTCAACATATCTCATTTCACATCAAATGTTAATAATAAAAATATCAAAAGAAGAATAGAGATTGGAGAAGAAAATAAGTTTTTTCAAATATCAAAAGAAGAATTAGAGATGATAGTCATTCAACAGATCTCATTTCACATCATAAAAGTTGAAAATAAGAAAACAATTCATGGATGATACAAATATCAAACGAAGAATAGAGATGGGAGAAGAAAATGAAATATCAAGAGAAGAATCAGAGATGGAAGAAGAAATAAAAACTTTTTCAAATTTAATGAGATATTGACAACATTAATCTGATTGGCATTAGCTTCATTATCCAATACAACAATCCTCCAATGAGGAACAACATTACAAAAGAAAGATAAAAGAAAGATAGGAAAAATACATAAGAAAGGTAAAAGAAAGATAGAAAAAATACATATAAGAAATGGAGAAGTAAAGGAGAAAAGATCTAGGTTGAGTGTCGCTGCCATGACTGTTGTTTTTCCGTATTTAATGGGAGGATGAACAACATATATGCTTACTTCTAAAACACACTATAGACAAAAGATTTGCTTACTTCTATAGATCAAAGATCATGAGATCAATAAGATGAAATTGTGGATTTGGTTATCACATAAATGAAGAAAAAGACAAAATTTAGATAGAGTGTAGATGGTGGTTGGAGGCGACTATTGAATATAGAATTAATTTTAAAATATTTTTGTATCTATTCTATTTTTTTACTTAATCGTTTCCTTATATTTGAATTTTACTTCATTTTTTATATATTTTTATGTGGTTTTAACGAATTATTATTATGTATCTATGACTTAATTGATATATTTAATGTATATTATTCATGTTATCTAACTACTTAATTTATTATTGTTTTTTATGCATGAACTTTGTTTATTGATTATTTTATTTTGATACTTATATTTTATATATATAATATGTATAAATTTACTGTTTATATGATAAACCGCGCATCGCTCGGGTGTACTGCTAGTATATACTTATATTAAAGCAGGTGGCCAAAATTACAAGAGTGCCACTTTCCCGCTAAAAAATGTCATGTCAGTAGTTTTAACTTCTTTTCCAAGCTTGAATTTGGCTTCTTTTCCAATCCTAAATCTGGCTTCCCCTGGAAGACATCACATTATATAAGCAAAGTCATTCAACATATCTCATATCACATCGAATGTTAATAAGAAAACAATTCATGAAGGATAAAAATATCAAACGAAGAATAGAGATGGGAGAAGAAAAGAAGTTTTTTCAAATATCAAAAGAAGAATCAGAGATGAGAGTCATTCAACAAATCTCATTTCATATTATAAAATTTGAAAATAAGAAAACAATTCATGGATGATAAAAATAGCAAAAGAAGAATAGAGATGAGAGAAGAAAAGAAGTTTATACTTATATCAAAAGAAGAATCAGAGATGGGAGCCATTCAACAGATCTGATTACACATCATAAAAGTTGAAAATAAGAAAAAAATTCACGGAGGATAAAAATATCAAAAGAAGAATAGAGATGGGAAGAGAAAATGAAATATCAAGAGAAGAATCAAGATGGAAGAAGAAATAAAAACTTTTTCACATTTAATGAGACATTGATGATAAGTGTCGTTTTTCACATATTTTTGTGTATGTTTATATATTCATTTGGATATGTTTAGATACGTTTTTTATGGTGATTTCTAATATTATATTGTATAAGTTCATTTGACGGGTTTGTACTTAGTTTCATGATTATGATGAGAAAAGTGCAAGTTTCAAGTGTAATTGATAATCAAGGAAGGAATCGTGGAAAAACGAGGAAGAATAGGAGTTAAAATACGAGATCGCGTGGAAGAGTTGGTGGCGCATGGTCTGGTCGTGCCATGCAGCACGACCGTGTGCCATTATGCAGAGAAGTACACGCTGTCGCGGCACGATCGTGCCCCACAACACGGTCAACGCCGTGCAAACGCTAGTGATCCTAAGCAGGGCACGATCGACTGTGCCGTATAGTACGACCGTGCTCGAGTGAAAAGGAACTCGTAGAAATTTGGTTTCCTTGGATAATCTTCACTTGTTACTTCACTTGGAAGATTCCCGAAACAATATAAATACTCAAAATGAAGTCAAGAAGGAGAGAAATTTAAAAAGAAGTGAGATTCAGAGAGAAAAACACGAGAGACTGAGAAGCATCGAGAGGATTTGAAGAAGAATTCAAGAGATCGAGGGATCGCGAGATCGTCGTCAATAGAGTTTTTAATATTTTCTTCCCTTGTTGAATATTAGTAGATATGATATTTCCAATCTTGTCTATGAGTTTGTTTATCATCATGTCTAGCTAATTTTTTAGGGTTTCTAGAGCTTGTTAGTCATCTGATTCGAATCAAGATGGATCTTTAATTTCAATTCAAAGTTCATGATCGTTTATCCTATTTGTATGTTTATGATTTGATTGCTTGTTTAGTTATGTGGCCAGTAGGTGAGCATGTTTTAGTAATTAGATCAAAATTCGAGAGATGAGATTTAATTATGGAAGAATAAACACATGACACGTAAAAAGACTTAGATCGGGAGATTAAGGAATTTATGTGATGGGAAATCAATCTTAGGTACTTTTGGGAGTTGTTATGTTTCAATCAGATTGAGTATGGATATCTCTGGTGGCATAATAATCAACCGGTTAACTGACTCGGGAGAGCTGTTAATTCGACATATGTGATTGCTCATATAGGATGATTGATTAATGAACTTGAATTGGTTAAAGTGATGTTTTGATGAGAATTAGATGAAAGCATGTCCTAGAACCTGTTTTAGATATTTGTTATTCTTAAATGAATTTATTTGCTTATTTACTTTTCTATTGAATTAATCTGAAGTTTATGAGATCTGATTTTCCTAGATAAAATTGAGAACTTAATTTGAGTAGTTAGTTAGTGCCTAGATAGTCAGTCTCTGTGGGATCGACCCTGCTCACCACTTCTACACCCTACACCGTACACTTACGTGAGTAGCTAAAAGAAATTAGTGAACAATGGACAACATTAATCTGATTGTCATTAGCTTAATTATCCAAATACAACAATCCTCCGATGAGGAACAACATTACAAAAGAAAGATAAAACAAAGATAGGAAAAATACATAAGAAAGATAAAAGAAAGATAGAAAAAATACATGTAAGAAATGGAGAATTAAAGGAAAAGAGAGGTTGAGTGTCGCTGCCATGGCTGCTACTTTTTCGTATTTAATGGGAGGATGAAAAACATATATGCTTACTTTTAAAACACACTATAAACAAAAGATTTGCTTACTTCTATAGATCAAAGATCATGAGATCAATAAGATGAAATTGTGGACTTTATTATCATATAAATGAAGAAAATGACAAAATTTAGATAGAATGTAGACGGTGGTTGGAGGCGGCTGTTGAATGTAGAATTAATCTTAAAATATTTTTATATCTAATCTATTTTCTTGCTTAATCGTTTCCTTATATTTGAATTTTACTTCATTTTTTATATATTTTTATATGGTTTTAACAAATAATTATTATGTATCCATGAATTAATTGATATATTTAATGTATGTTATTCATGTTATCTAACTACTTAATTCAATGTTGTTTTTTTATGCATGACCTTTGTTTATTGTTTATTTTTTTTATACTTATATTATATATATAATATGTATAAATTTACTGTTTATATGACAAACCACGCATCGCGCGGGTGTACTACTAGTGTATATATATATATATATATATATATATATATATATACTTATATTAAAGCAGGAAAGTGGGCCAAAATTATAGGAGTGTCACTTTCCCGCTAAAAATGTCATGTCATTAGTTTTGACTTCTTTTCCAAGCCTGAATTTGGCTTCCTCGGGAAGACATCACATTATATAAGCAAAGTCATTCAACATATCTCATTTCACATGAAATGTTAATAAGAAAATAATTCATGGAGGATAAAAATATCAAAAGAAGAATCAGAGATGAGAGTCATTCAATAGATCTCATTTCACATCATATAAGTTGAAAATAAGAAACCAATTCATGGATGACAAAAATATCAAAAGAAGAATCGAGATGAGAGAAGAAAAGAAGTTTTTTCAAATATCAAAAGAAGAATCATGATGAGAGTCATTCAACAGATCTCATTTCACATCATAAAAGTTGAAAATAAGAAAACAATTCATGGAGGATAAAAATATCAAAAGAAGAATGGAGATGAGAGAAGAAAATGAAATATCAAGAGAAGAATTAGAGATGGAAGAAGAAATAAAAACTTTTTTAGATTTAATGAGATATTGACTACATTAATCTGATTGTCATTAGCTTCATTATCCAAATACAACAATCCTCCGATGAGGAACAACATTACAAAAGAAAGATAAAACAAAGATAGGAAAAATACATAAGAAAGATAAAAGAAAGATAGAAAAAATACATGTAAGAAATGGAGAATTAACGGAGAAGAGAGGTTGAGTGTCGCTGCCATGGCTGCTACTTTTTTGTATTTAATGGGAGGATGAATAACATATATATATGCTTACTTCTAAAACACACTATAGACAAAAGATCATGAGATCAATAAGATGAAATTGTGGACTTGGTTATCATACAAATGAAGAAAAAGACAAAATTTAAATACGGTGTAGACGGTGGTTGGAGGTGGCTGTTAAATATAGAGTTAATCTTAAAATATTTTTGTATCTAATCTATTTTCTTAATTAATCGTTTCCTTATATTTGAATTTTACTTTATTTTTTATATATTTTTATGTGGTTTTAACAAATAATTACTCCCTCCGTCCCGGCTAATTTTGCACATCCTTCCCGGCATGTGGAATTATAAAATGTTGTTTTTTTTTTCTTTTGAGTTGAAAAGTCAACAAAATCATGCCAAAAGTAAGTGTGTTGTTTACTTTTTGAGTTGAAAAGTCAACAAAATCATGCCGAAAGTAAAAATTACTTTCCTTTTCGGGGGTGTGCAAATTTACCCGGGACATCCCAAAAAGGAAAGTGTACAAAATTAGTTGGGACGGAGGGAGTATTATGTATCCATGAATTAATTGATATATTTAATGTATGTTATTCATGTTATCTAACTACTTAATTCATTGTTGTTTTTTTATGCATGACCTTTGTTTATTGTTTATTTTTTTATACTTATATTATATATATAATATGTATAAATTTATTATTTATATGACAAACTGTGCATCACGCGAGTGTACTACTATTATATATATATATATATAGAGTGATGATCAGACGCGCACTTGAAGAATGCGCACCGTGTGCACTTCTTTAAGATTTCATTTTTTTTAATTTTTCATATCTCATATTTTATCTTTTCTCACACTACCCCTCCACATATGATATTCTCATCTCACACATAGAAATAACACATAATCAACATATACAATTTGCATCCCACATATCAACATAAATCTTCTTCTCAATTCTCATCTCACAGACCTTAAAAATTTGGTTATCATCAAAAGTCATTTGTTAAAAATTACAAAATATGAATTGGTTAAAAAATAGCCCACAATTAAAGAAAAGAACGAAAGATATTCAATTAGTCAATTCTCAAGAAAAATCATAATCAACGTTCAAGAAATCCTCAAAATGAATAATAAAAATTGAAATATGAATTAAGTAACAAAGAAAATAAATTCTCAACAAATCTTTAAAATCGACAAATCATATCCTCAAAATCAACAAATCATATCATCCAACTCAATCATCAATTATCAAGAAATCTTCAATCAATTCTCAAAATCCCAAGTCTCTTTAATTACTTGTCTTTTGCATCGTCAAATATAATGGATCTACACATGTGAAAACAAATTAAAACAAATCAGCACCATAATTTTTAAATGTAAAACAAATCAGTACCATAAGTTTTTACATTTGGGACCTAGATCTCCATGGAAGTTGGGAAGATCATTTATGCCTGGTGGAGTTTGTTTATAATAACAGTTATCAGTCAACGATCGGGATGGCTCCGTATGAAGCTTTGCATGGAAGAAAGTGTTGTTCACCTCTATGTTGGGATGAGGTGGGCGAGAAGAAAATTTTAGGACCTGAATTGGTTGAACAAACAATTGGAGTAACAAAGAAGTTCCAGTAGCCATCTTGGACAGAAAGACTCGCAAGTTAAAGAATCGAGAAATGGCCTTAGTGAAAGTTTAGTGGAGCCGCTATGGAAGGAAAGAAGCAACATGGGAACAAGAAGATGAGATCCTAGCAAAGTATCCAGTTTTGCCGTTTTTATTTACGCTTTTAAATTTCGAGGAAGAAATTTTTCTAAGGGGGAAGGGATGTAACGCCTAGGATAAAACGATGCATAATTGGCTAATTAAATAATTAAACCCTTAATTATTTGATTTAATTACGTGCGTTTTAGAAAAACGATGTAATGCATGATTAATTTATTGGGTGTATATTTTAATCGAAAAGCATAGGTTATATTTTATTAGAAGGTATCGTAGTCGAAAACCGAAAGTTAAAATGTTAAAGGACGGCTCGTTAAGGGTTCATGGCCAACAACACGAAAAATACAAAAAATCGAAATATATATTTATAGTAGGAAACGAGTCATAAAAGTAATAATTCGAATCAAAAAATGAAAAAAGGTAGATATTTTTCTCTCTCATCTCTCTCCTCTATTTTCCAACTGGCGGTCGCCGGCGCCATCGCTACCTCCCCCGTTTTGGCTGATCTTCTCATCCTTTATACCTTTCGTCGAGCTCGTTCCAGATCCGGGCTCGGTTTTGCGTTTCGACGCCTCCTCCATCGGGACACGACCGGTCTAACCCGGCAAAACCCTCTTTTTCTCTCTCTTCTATCTTCTCTCTCTCTCCCTCTCTCCTTGCTGCTTCCGTCGCCGGGTCTGTGGTGGTGTGTGTGTGTGTGTTTAAGGCGATGCCTCATTGCGCTGCTGTGTGTTGTGGTGTGGGGTGGCCGACGTGTCGAATTTTCCGGTGTGTTGTTGGTGAACCGCCACCGTGTATGGCGGCGGATGTGGGTGGTTGGTTTTTGGGGGTGGCTCTGGCCGCCGTTGCTGTTGTGTTGGGATGTGTTTGCTAGCGCGCAGAGCTGCGCCGGCATGTGTGTCGTGTGTGTTTATTGCCGGCGCGCGGAGCCATGCTGGCGTGTGGTGTGCGTCGAAGAACTATCGACGACGTGGTGTCGCCAGCGTGTGTGTTAGCGAGGGAGGGGGGGTTTGAGGAGATGGGGGTCGATTTGTAATTTTGTTAAAACTCGGGGACCGTATCGCAAACCCTAGATTCTTAGGATTTTACAAGTTAACCCTCCATCTTTTGTATATCTCATTTTTACCCTCAAACTTTCGTATTTCGTGTTTTAACCCCTAAGGTTTTATATATATCAAAGGGACCCCAAAATTATTCTGATTTTAAAAAAATGCCCTTGGTCAAAGTCAACCCTTTTACCAGAATTTACGAAAATGCCCTTATACCTTTAAACGTTCCGTTTAAGCTCATTTTTCCTCCGTTCAAGCTCCGACTGTTTCCCTTTCACCCTATGATCACATGTTTAACCTTCCACGCTCGTTTCTTCGAGAGAGAGTGTTTATATAATTAATTATGCGTAATTATTGTAATAATGAAACTAAGAAAACCTCTTTACATGTGTAGGCTCTTAGACGGAACAAACACTTTAGAACTTGATACTTTGACTTACACGAGGTTTACCACCGAATAAAGTGAGGGTAAATTCTAAACCCTAATAACATTTCATTTCTGTATTTAACGTACAATGATGATGAATGAATGCATGCATGTGAGCTTAAGGTTAAATGAAATTTTGAACCCCATGTGCTGTGATTATATGATGTGATTAGTGTGTTCATGCATGCATTATGATTATGTTATCAGGGGCGGAGCTAGACTGATATTCTTGGGGAGCTAAAGAGAAAAAAACAAAATGACATGAATATATATGCTTAATATTAAAAAATGCAATAATAATTCATAATTCACAAATCAAAAGAAATTTATAGAGAATTTACTTACATTTATATTCTAAATCTAAGAAAATTGTACACGACGCTTCTTCATTGATTCAAAATCAGCTATAATAGAATCTGTGCTAAAAGTAGTGGCAATATCCTTCTCAATGTAAATAATTAAATTATCAGCAAGAAACTCATCATCCTTTTTGTTGGTCCCAAATGGTCAGATGTTCAAAGGAGGGGTGAATGAACTTCTATCGATTTTGCGTTTTTAAAACTTTTCTTTGAACAGGTTCCTATTTCTACAAAGAAGACGGTAACTTGACTCGCTTCAGAAACCTGGCAGAATGCTGATTCAGGTTTCTAACTCGATATCACAATATGCAGCGGAATAAACAAAGATAGAGTTTCTCTATGAAATTCAATTTTCTTTTCAAAGATGATTTTATCAAAATCTTTTGACCAGTATGCTTATGAAAAATGCAATAAGATAGATATGCAACAATGCAATGCAAATAGACAAAAACAAATAAACACTTATGGCTTATAGTGGTTCGAAGGTGGTGTAATCCTTCTACGTCCACTCTACTCCTTCACTAAGGAGGAACTTCATTAGGTCAGTTCGATTTACAAGTCTCAACTTTACAAACCTCTTCCTAACAAGTTATCACCTACAAGAGTCACACGACTCCTAAGACAAATCCCACACAGGGTACAAATAGCCTACACAAGACTACAAAACTTAGAAGGATCAAATCCTATCAACTAAGTACACCAAACTTAAAACAACCTAGCACACAACAAATGGTTAAAAGATAACAAGGTTTTCTTCAACTAGTGAGGAGTAGTCTTGATCTTTGATGGCTTTTATGATGTTGTTGACTGCTCCTAGAAGGTTGAGTGGTTGAACATGGATAAGCTAGAGAAGTTTTGTAATATATCTGAGTTTCCTCTCGACTCTTGTTCAGCGATGTCTTTAGTCAGCCACACCTTCTGTTTATAGATCTTGAGAATATATCCATTGGAAGAAAGTATCCGTTGAAGGAAGATACTTCTCTTATATGAAAATGAGCTTTGATCTCCCAAGATCTTCTTTGTGGTCGCATTAAATGCTTCTGAGTTGTCTCTGACATGTGCATTTAATGCGCCTACCATCTTTGACCTTCATGCAATGGGTGGCTACTCTAGTTGACAAATAGTTTTGCTCTTCTTTGAGTTGCATGGTCTTCCTTGTGCTGAGATGAAAGTAGCACTTGTCTTTCTGCAATAGAACCGTTGGCTACTTTCTATCATATCTTCAGGTTACTGTAGCTTCTTCCAGTAAGTTGTTTCCTGCATGCTTGCTGTTCATTCCAGCTTGTTGTTCAGTGCTTACTGCTACAGTCTTGATTCTAATATCTTGTCTGCTTCTTCATTCAGCTTACTTCTCCTTTCAGCTTATTGCATGCTTCTTCCTGATGCTGCTTCTTACTGCCTTCAGCTTGGTGTTCGTTTTAGCTTTCTGCTTCCTGTAGTCTGATAACAGCTTTCTATTTCCTTTGTGCAGTCTTTCAGCATGTTGTTTCCTACAACTTGCTGTCTCATTTTTGCAGCATCCTATCTGCTTCATATGCAGATACTTCCTTCAGCTTGCTGTTTCCCTACAGTTTGCTGACCCCTGGAAGATGTATTTTCAATTCTTCTAAGGTTGGTTTTCCTTAACACTTGGAAAACTATTACATGATCTTATCCAAGATTTAGATCATGTAATCAGTGGAAACTTTCTTTAGTAAACTTCATTGTTTTATTACGCATGTTGTTCTGTCTTATCAAGATAACTACTGAAATATCCCAACACCTTTTGCTTCGAAGTCTTGTTTTGATTCCTTTCATTGCTGAAAAAGCTCTTTCTGTAGTTGCAGTAGATACCGGAAGAGTCAATACAAGGTGAATTAACCGATCAACCAAGTAATAAGTTTTACACTTTCCCGTTTCTGTCAATTTTCGGCATAATTATGAAAGTGTAAGAATTCCTTGAAAATCTGGGTGATTTGATATATCAATTTTATAGTGACATAGCTGAAACTCTAGATGACTTCTTTCTTGTTCCGTGAAATCTCCAAGATAAAACTTCAATGCTAGCTTGAATATTTTCTCATTGTTGAATGACCTATAATTGTCATTAGGATCCAAAGCAGAGCTCAAAGTTAGAAGTTCCATAGTTTGCTCATTAAATCTACTATTCAACTCTTGCAACTGTGAGTCTATTATCGCCAAGAATATCTCCATTCGAAAATGATGATCCTTACTTACATTTGGTTTTCAAGATCACCCCTTCCTCTAGTGTAAAGTGAATCCATATCAGGAATCTCAATCTCATGTTTTCCACAAAAAAAGTTTCACATTCTCAAGTAAAATTGTCTATCCATCTTCTCTAAATCGTTGAAGAAGTGCTTTTATTGTGCAAACAAGATTCATAGCATTCAAGATATCTTGTGAGTGATGTTGTAATGCTTGACAAAGATCATTAGTGATTCCCATGATTTCATGCATCAAATGCAAAGTGAAACCAAACTCAAATGATAGTAATACTTTATTTACTACATAAGCATCACCTCTTTGTCCATAAGTAGTCCCTTCTTCCATAATATTCTCAATAACCGTACAAGCTGCAGAAAAATTTATCATCAAACTGCAAATAGAATTATAATGAGAACCCCCAACAAGTATCTCCTGTTCTTTGTAAAGTTCCAACTTGATTTACCCCTCTGTCTGTTTCAAGTTCACCAAGTGCAATTCTGTAAGCAATGTTATTTGCTTGAGCTTCTTGTAATTGATCATGTCGTTTGGAAAAAGCCCCAACAATATTTACAATATAAGTCAATTGTGTGAAAAAAATCATAAATATGGATAACCTCTCTTGAAGCAGCAACCAAAGCTAACTGCAACCTATGAGCAAAACAATAGACATAATATGCATAAGGGTAATCTTTAAGAAGCAAAACTTGCAATCCATTCCATTCCCCACGCATATTGCTTGCACCATCATATCCTTGACCTTGAATATTTTCAAGAAGGAGATCATGTCGAGAAAGTACTGATTCCAATCTTTTCTTCAAAGTTAATGCACACGTGTCAGTGACATGCTCAATATCAAAAAACCTTTCTTGAATAAAACCATCTCTACTAACAAATCGCAAGACAATAGCCATTTACTCCTTTTTAGATTCATCCCGAGCCTCATTAATAAGAACACAAAATTTGGCATCTCCAATTTCATCTCTAATTACATTTCTTACATTCCTTTCAAGAATATGGAGAATATCTTGTTGAATATTTCTAGATGTATACTTGGCTACCCTTGGAGCATTCTCCAAAACTTACTTTTGAACATTGTCATTATAAGAACCTAAAAGCTTCAACATTTCAATGAAGTTTTCTCGATTCTTTGAGTTTTCACTTTCATCATGACCTCTAAATGCACAACCTTGAAATGACAACCATTTAATACAATCAATTGAAGCTTTGAGTCTAAGTCGGTTGTTTTCAACTTCTTTGGATGCTTGCTTTATGATAAGCATATTAATATGTTGTGATTGCTTCATTAAGTCATCACAATATTTCATGGCATTATAATGTGGTGAATTGGGACCTTTGTCAACATGATTGAGAAGTGAACAATCGGATCCACTATTTACTTTCTTCCAATTTCTAAAACCATGTTCAACAAAAAGTATTTAAACCCCGATGACCTGAAGATTGCTTACTGAAAATGTAGCATTGAAGACAATATATAGCATCTTGTGCCTTAGAATATTCCAACCAAGAGGGATATAGATCATACCAAGAAAACTGAAATTGACGATGTTAATTTTTACCAATAGAAAATGGATAGGCTTCTTGTGGGAGTCTTGGTTGATTAGTCCAGCCTTGAGATAAGCTCGACGAATTTCATCTCGTTGATTCACAAGAAATTCCCATATTAATGGTCGTAATCCAGGATCTCTTTCCAAATAACAAGCATCCATTTGTGTAACACTCAACTGTCGATGCATAGAGCTACCCGATTCGACACATGAATCAATCATTGGTAGCTCAATTGTTGGATGGTGTAGTGTTGGATTTGTTAGGTTGGGTGTCGGCGTAGAATCATCTTTTCTTTTGAAGAATGCATCAATGGTCCTTGGTTTTCCCATATGTATAACTAAAACATAAAGATCCACAATTTTACTAAAATTAAGAAAAATCTAATTAAATATCAAATTCAATAATATAGACATTTAAATAATTAAAAATAAAAAAATATTACACAAAACAAAACCAAACATCCACAACTAAAATAATTTCTTATTTACATGATTGTAATTTGAGAAATTGTCAAAATGTACCTATATTACGATTATCTAATACAAAAATCCTAAAAGTAAAACCACAATCAAATATCTATAAAAATTACAACTAGCTAATACAAAAATGCAAGAAGTAAAGTTATTTATCAAATATACTAACTACTTAGTAACTCAAATCAATAATTTGTAATCAATAATCACTTATAAAATAAAACATTCAATATATTGTTCTTCAATTTAAGTTTTCAAATTTCAAACAAATAAATTACATAACTATAAACATCAATTGAAAAAATAAGGTTAAAAGAGTAATACCTAATTTATCATCAATGTTGAATAAGGTGAAGTTGGGAACTCAAAAGTTTGAGTTTTAGTGGAAGTGGGGACCAATGGTATATGACATATTAAACAAAACAAAAAAGGAAATTGTCATTTAAAAGGGGTTTGATTTGCATTTTGGAAGTTGGGAAATGGAAGTTGCAAACTTGAGACTTGCAGAGAATGAGAGAAGGTGAAACCAAAGTAATTCTCTGACTTACCACAAAATTCTTTGAAGATGAGAGAGAAATTTATTAAAAATAGCAAATAACAATAATAATTTATGTGGATACATTAAGACCACTCATATATAATATAATAATAAATCTAACATGTGGTTGTCCCTTTATTATAAATGAATTAGTTTTGGGGGGCTTAATTGATATAAAATTAATTTTAATTAATAAATATATATAATATTTAATTTTTTTTAAAGTTAGGGGGGGCTAAAGCCCCCCTTCCACCTAAGAAGGATCCGTCCCTGTATGTTATGAAGGGACGAAAGTCCACATTCATGTGAAGAGAGGAAAGTCCATATTCATGTTGAAGTGACGAAAGTCTAATTTATGCTGAAGGGATGAAAGTTTACATTTATGCTACGGAGGGACCAGTAGTACGTAAAGTAAGTCGGGGAGTACCCGCACCCAGGGTTAATGGGGAGTACCCGCACCCTTCTGCAGATATGAGCACTATGATGTTTTGTGTTATGCATTATACGTGTTGTGTTTAATTGCTACATTTGTATACGTTCGAACATATTAACTGTTTAATGAACTTAAAAATATAAAAATTATCTCCACGAGTATATTCAACATACTCACCCCACGTGTATTCACGTTACAGGTAACAATGAAAGCAGAAAAGCGTAGAGAGAGGGGTGTCATATCAACTGTGATCTTTTTCCCTTTTCGTCATTCCGAATTTGTCTTTTAAACAAAGTTAGTCATTCGTAAAAGTTAAACTATTCTTCTATGTTATGGATCCTGATTTTTTTCGCTGCTATGGTTCAATGTTTTCTCTCGGCTTTGTGCTTAAGGTTTTAAATATGTAAAATCATATCTTTAATAGTTTCCGAAGTTTCTATTTTATATGTCGTTTAAAATCCCTATCCATTTGATATATTTATATCTTTTAAAATATATATTTCTTTTCCCTTTTTTCCTGCACGCCCATAAGAAAACTCTGATATTTTAATTATGAAAACGGGGTGTGACTATTTGGTATTAGAGCAAAGTCCTACCCTTTGTAGGGCTCTGCTCAAGCTCTTTTTTATTTTCAAACGTGTTTTAACGGGAAAGATCTTTTAAAAAAATGATGGATGATGATCTTATTGCCTCTTGATGTCACTACAATCGACACACTACTTTTGGCCGCCGCCACAGGGCCGCTGACTGTAGCAGCATGAGCTCGTGTGCATAAATGGTTGTTCGCAAGAGTTGATGTCGTGTTACAGAGGGTTGAGACTACCATGGGTCCTTGTTTACAACAGGGTGAACTAGTGGATGTGATACGTAAAGTTACAACTAATGATTGAGGTCTATGGGGACTATGTGTGGATATTTGTGATATGTTTCATGATGTTTTGCTTATTATGTACTTTTATGGTTGGTATATACAAGTTGGGTATATGTTATCTTACATGACGGATAAGCACCTCTCCCTATGTGCTTCTCCCAGATCATGAAATTTAATAAAATGAATGTTGATTTGTACAATGTACTTGCTATTTGATGTGGATAGAACGAAGGACCCATTAGATATAAAGATCTAAGAACTCAACGTATGAAGATAAGTAGCAGATCTTCCCAAATCGAATCTGGTTTGATCTTACTTAGAGCGAAAGAACCTCGACCCGTTGGCTATATAATCAATCAAGAACCTCGGTATGTTGAACGGCACAAGATCTTGCTCGATGATCTTGATAAGTTCCTGAACAATCGAAAACCTCACAAAGAGAGAATTCAATAAACACAAGCTAAGAGCTTCAATTTCGCTTTTATCAAAGGTGTGGTTTTACAAGTGATCCATACACCTATTTATAGACTAAAAGAAAGATATCTAATGAGCACATTTAATGCTTAACACCTAAGTAGTCAAAATTGCTTAACACCTAAATAGTCAAAAAACATGATTTGACTATTACTTTATCAAAAGTAGATTTGACTACTACTTTATCTATACATTAATGTCTGTCGTTGAAGTACGTGGTAAGTGATCTCCAATCCAATACTATTCACTATCGGGCCTTCCTTGGACTCTTCATGAATATTTTTTTAATTTCTACAACAAGGATCATCAATGCCTCTTTTAGCTTCTTAGCTCTAACACTTGTAATTGGACCTTCTTGCACGATCAAAGGGTCTCCCTTAAAGTGTCCAAAACAGCATGCACATGATCAAAATGTTCTTCCATGCTTTTGCTATAGATAAGGATGTCATCAAAGTACACAACGACAAATTTCCCAATAAAATTACGCAAAACATGATTCATTAATCTCATGAAAGTACTTGGTGCATTTGTTAAGCCAAAAGGCATAACTAACCACTCATACAAACCATATTTTGTTTTGAAAGCAGTTTTCCATTCATCACCTTCTCTTATTCTAATTTGATGATATCCATTTTTCAAATCAATCTTAGAGAAGATGAAAGAACCATGCAATTCATCAAGCATATCATCTAACCTAGGGATAGGATAGCGATACGTTACCGTGATTTTGTTGATGGCACGCCAATCAGTACACATTCTCCATGTTCCATCTTTCTTTGGTACAATAATGACCGGTACTGCACAAGGACTCATACTTTCTCGAACCTTGCCCTTAGCCATCAGCTCCTCCACTTGTCTTTGGATCTCTTTTGTTTCCTCCGGATTAGCCCTATAAGCTGGTCTATTTGGAAGTGTCACACCCGAAATAAATTCAATTTGATGTTCGATGCCTCTCAAAGGTGGTAAACCATTTGGTTCTTCTTTTGAAAAGATATCTTCATACTCCTGTAAAAGAGTCACAAAAGAACTTGGCAAAGAAGAAGTTAGTTCGTTAGTGTTCAAATAGCATTCCTTGTGTATCAACACTAACACAATCTTTTCCTCTACTAAAGCTCTCTTTATTTCACTCCCTCTTGCATAGAAATTCACTCTTTTTGAGTCCTTATTTCCATCCAATTTCTTTTCTCCCTTGGAAACACTCATATCAGCCTTCTTGTTTTTATCTCCACTCTTGTTTTCTTGGTTTTTGTCTATCATTCTCATCTTTTTTTCTCTCAATCTCACTAGCTCTCCTTGCTTGAGACAATTCAGTTGATCTTCATGAACCTGTTGTGGAGTTAAAGATACAAGAATGATGGTTTTGTTTCAATGTTTCAACGTATATCGATTAAGATAACCATCATAGTTCACTCTTCGATCAAATTGCCACGGTCTGCCCAAGAGTATATGACTAGCATGCATTGGCACCACATCACACATAATTTCATCTTTATAGTTTCCTATAGAGAATGAAACCAAAACTTGCTTAGTTACCCAAATTTCTCCACATTCATTAAGCCATTACAGCTTGTAAGAATGAGGGTGTTTTGAAGTAACTAAGTTAAGTTTCCCCACCATTTCAGCACTTGCCACATTAGCACAACTCCCACCATCAATGATTAACATGCATACATTACCGTTAACCAAACATCTTGTATGAAAGATGTTCTCTCTTTGTTGTTCAGCCTCATCAATCCTTGTTTGCATGTTTAGAGCTCTCATCACCACCAAAAGTTCTCCTCTTTCGGGTACCGTCTCCTCAAGTTGCTCATCATCACTTGATTATTTCTCACTTTCAGATTCGATCTCACCATTGTCTCTCAAAACCATCACCCTCTTGTTTGGACAATCAGATGCAATATGTCCACGACCTTGACAACGAAAACACTTAATATCTCTAGTTCGTGAAGAAGTTGAGATATTACCTTTCCCTTTTCAGCCTCAGTAAATCTGGTCTTGGGCATCTCATGTTGAGACCTTGAAGTTACCCCATCATTTGCTTTGGATGCAGCTTCCTTGGCTTTGCTTGAAAACTGAAAATTAAGTGTAGAACTCCTTTGGAAAGAACTCTTCTTCTTAAGTTTCTTCTCCACTTTCATGGTTGTATGTACCATGTCCTCGAGCTCCACGTAGTGTTGAAGCTCCACAACATTGGTAATCTCCCTATTCAGCCCATTCAAGAAACGTGCCATGGTAGCCTCTCAATCTTCCTCTACGTTTGCTCTAATCATGGCAATCTCTATCTCCTTGTAGTACTCATCAACGGATTTGTTACCTTGATTCATAGATTTTCATCCATGATGTCTCACAAAACACTCGTGTATCACTCAAAGATATACCTCACAATTCACTCGTGGGCTTTTACCTCCCCTCTAAAGAACTCACCACTCTAGCCTTTTACCACTCAAAAATCAAGAACAACTCAGGTTAAGCAATTTTTCAGCAACGTTGAACAATCCCTTAGTCCTATAGATAAAGGAAACAAGGAACTATTGTGTTTCAAATTTAGAAGATGTGCAAACAGAATTTTCATTTTTTTAGACCAACACTTCCTTGCTATGAAGGCAGCAACGAAAAGATAAAAAAATGATAAGAAACTCGGAGTTTTTTTATACGTAACAAGAAACGAAAGATAAAACAAATCAGATCAATACCAGATGGCTCTGATACCAAAACTAATGTGGATAGAACGAAGGACCCATTAGATATAAAGATCTAAGAACCCAACGTATGAAGATAAGTAGCGGATCTTCCCAAATCGAATGTCGTTTGATCTTACTTAGAGCGATAGAACCTCGACCCGTTGGCTATATAATCTACCAAGAACCTCGGTATGTTGAACACCACAAGATCTTGCTCGATGATCTTGATAAGTTCTTGAACAATCGAAAACCTCACAAAGAGAGAATTCAATGAACACAAGCTAAGAGCTTCAATTTCGTTTTTATCAAAGGTGTGGTTTTACAAGTGATCCATACACTTATTTATAGGCTAAAAGAAAGATATCTAATGAGGACATTTAATGCTTAACACCTAAGTAGTCAAAATTGCTTAACACCTAAGTAGTCAAAAAGCATGATTTGACTATTACTTTATCAAAAAGTAGATTTGACTACTACTTTATCTATACATTAATGTCTGTTGTTGAATTACGTGCTAAGTGATCTCCAATCCAATACCATTCACTATCGGGCTTTCCTTTGACTCTTCATGAATATTTTCTTTAATTTCTGCAACAAGGATCATCAAGACCTCTTTTAGCTTCTTAGCTATAGCTCTTGTATTTGGACCTTCTTGTACGATCAAAGGGTCTCTCTCATGTGCATGGTTTTGTATGGCTGGTTCTCCATCACTATTTGTTTATCTGTTGTTGTTGAGATACTTCAGTAGTTATCTTGATAAGACAAAACAGTATGCGTAATGAGAAAAGAACAGTTTGCTTGGGTTATAAGTACCGAGTTTTCATACTGAATACGTGACCTTTTGTACAGGATCATGTAATGGTTTTCCATGCTCAAAGGAAAACCAACCTTAGAAGATATATGAAGATATCTTCTAAGAGCAGCATGTTGTTGCAGAAAGCTGAAGAAAGAAGCATGCAGTAAGCTGAAAGGAGAAGTAAGCTGAATGAAGCAGCAAGTAGGATGCTGGGAACAAGACTGTAGCAGCAAGCAGCCAACAGCAAGCTGGAGGGAGTAACAAGCGTGCAGGAAGCAGCTTGCAGGAAACAACTAACAGGAAGAAGCTACAGCAACCTGAGGAGATGATAGGAAGTAGCCAACAGATCTACTGCAGAAAGACAAGTGGTACTTTCATCTTTGCACGAGGAAGACTATGCAACTCAAGAAGAGCAAAGCTATCTGACAACTAGAGTAGCTACCCGTTGCATGAAGGTCAAAGATGTCAGGCGCATTAAATGCTCATGTCAGGAGCAACTCAGATGCATTTAATGCGGCTGCAGAGAAGATCGTTGGAGATCAGAGCTTAAATTCAAAATGGAGAAGTATCTCTCTTCAACGAATACTTTTCCTAACTCTATAAATAGAAGGTGTGAGTGACTGAAGAAACTGCTGAGTATAGCAGAGTGGAAAATCAGAAATACTTCAAAGCTTATTCTAAGCTTTCATTTGTTCAGCCACTCAACCTTCGAAGCCAGTCTACTCAAGCATTCGAGCTCTCAAGTTCAAGACTGTCTTTATTGCAACAGTTGAAGAACCTTTTATCCTTTAACCATTTGTGATGTGTGCGCTAGGTTGTGTTAGGTGTAACTTAGTTGATATGATTGAGATCCTTGCTAAGTGTGTAGTCTTGTATAGGCTATTTGCCCTATGTGGGATTGTGTACCCTGTGTGGGTTGTCCTAAGAATCTGGGATTCTGTAGGTATACCTTGTTTGGAAGAGGTTTGTAAAGTTGAGACTTGTAAATCAAACTGACATAACGACGTTCCTCCCCTGGGAAGGAATATAGTGGACGTAGAAGACTTACACCACTTTCAAACCACTATAAGCCATAAGTGTTTACTTGCTTTTATCTTTATGCTTTGCTTTTGTTATATCTTGTTGCATACATCATAAGCATATTGCATAAGGCTTTTGTCAAACAATATACTTGCGAAAGAAAACTGTTTTTCCAAAAAGAAACTTTATCCTATTTATTCTACTATGCATACTATATACCGGATTAGGAACCTGATACAACACTCTGCCAGGTTACTGATCTGAGATAGGTTGTTGCATTCATTTCTGAATTAGAAACCTGTTTTACAGAAAAATTTTAAAAAAAGTTCAAAATCGATAGAGGTTCATTCACCCCTCTCTGAACCTCAGACCACTCGGGACCAATAAATGGTATCAGAGTAAGTTGGGTTAAAAGCCAACTTTCTGGCTACCTACCCAGATCTACCCGTTTCTGCATTTGGATAAACCGTTTTCACTTTCATGTGATCAAAATCATTGTTTTAGCACATGTTATATATATATTGTTGGGTAGCGTGGGGTAGATTATAAAGTTTAGTTTTCGTATGTCGTCTTTAGAAGGATATGTCATGAGGTCGATGATGTAGAGACCAACCGTCAACGGAGAATCTACCTGAACATGATGTGGACGCCATGATGGGAGACTTGGTGTCCGTGCTGGGGGACATGACCCGACATTTCGAGACCGTACAAGTTGCGCCGCCATCGTCATAGAGGAACGATGCGAACTTAATCATTGAACAGTTCTGACGTTTTAATCCACCGACCTTTAATGGAAATGGAGACCGGCCGAGGCTGAAGAGTGGCTAAGGTCGTTGATCGACTTTTTGGACATCTGTCATGTACAAAAGAGTAGAAGATCTTGTGTGCCGTGTATCAACTCATCGAAGAAGCCAGCTACTGGTGGGAGTCATATGAAAGGACTATGTCATCGTAACATAAGAGTGTTATGTCTCGGGGAGTCTTCAAAGAGGTGGTTAGATAGAATTTCTTGCCTCAGTCGTACCGTGACTGAAAAAAGCAGATTTCCTACAAATTCTTTAAGGAACCGTCTCCGTAGAAGAGTACGAGAGGAAATTCAATCAGTTAAGCAGGTATGCGCCTCATCTGGTGGACATCGATGCTAAGAAGACCCGATGTTTCGAAAGGGGCCTTTGCATAGAGATCAGTTCCATCATGGCTGGTCAGAGGACCATGACGTATGTTGAAGTCGTTGAGAGAACCCAGGAAGTGTAGTTGCTGGTTTAGGTCAGAGCTTGAATCAGAATAAGTACTCAAGAACCAATAGTGCTCTGCTCCTCCCTACTCCTAGCCGGGAAACACGTGTGCCAAGTGTGAAAAAGCTCATGCAAGACCATGCCTTCTAGGGACCAAGATTTACTTTAGGTGCAGAGAACCAGGACACGTTGCAATCAACTATCAGAAGTTCAGAAACACAGCAATGACGAAGAAGCCGAGGTCACGAACAAGCAAGACTCGGAACTGTTTCAGGTGTGGAGAACCTGGACATATCGTGAATAACTGTCAGAAGTTTAAACACCCAACAACTGCAACACCGAGCTAAGGCCAGAGGCATACAAGGCTTAAGGTTTCACTCTTAATCACACTGAGGCTGCTGAAAGATCGAAGACCACGAGAGGTATATATGTGAAAGGTATGCGATATCCCTACTCTAATTTTATTAGATATAGGAGCAACCCATTCTTTTGTCTCTGTCGAGTTATGTGACATGTTAAGCATGAGAACGATAGGGTAGTTGCTGAAACCCTAGAAGTTAGTATCCCATCGGGGATAGTAAGAACGAAACATCTTTGTCCAGGTCTGAGAATCGCGTTTGGGAATAAAATCCTTTTAGCCGATCTACAAACGTTAAAGATGAAAGATTTTGATGTGATCCTAGAAATGGATTGGCTTATGATAAATCACGCAACGATCAAGTGACATGCAAGAGAGATCATTTTTTACAGATACCTAGAGACGAGGAGTTCACGTTTTATGGAACATAAGTTGGAGTCAACCCGAAGGTCGTATCAGTTATGAATACAACTAACATGCTCAACTAAGGAGATTACAAGGCTTGGTTGGTAAACGTGGTGAATACAAGAAACGAGTCCCATTAAGAAGGTACCTGTCGTTAGGGAATATATGGATGTTTTCACGGAAAGATGTAAAGTTTCAGTGGACTGAGAAATGCGAGCGTAGCTTCCAAGAACTGGAGAAGAGGATGACAAAGGCACCAATTCTAACAGTTTCAGATGTAATGAAAGAGTTCATGATTTATAGTGATACATCCAAACAAGGTTTAGGGTGTGTTCTAATGCGGCAAGAGAAAGTAGTAGCCTACGCATCACGGCAACTGAAGACTCACGAACAGAATTATCTAACACATGATCTAGAGTTGGCCACCGTTGTACACACTCTCTAGATTTGAAGACATTTATCTCTACGGTGGAAAGTGTGAGATATACACTGACCACAAGAGCCTGAAGTATTTCTTCAAACAAAAAGAGCTCAACATGAGACAGAGAACATGGTTGGAGTTGGTGAAAGATTATGATTGTACGATTCTCTATCATCCTGGAAAGCGAATGTGGTTGCTGACGCCCTTAGAAGAAAGGGAAAAGGGATCGTGATGTTCATGATCACAAACTATAACCCGTTGATTGAAGAGATATCGAGAATGAGTTTGGAGGTAGTTCCTCCGAACAACATCGAAGCCAAAGTTACAGCTTTGTTTGTGAAACCCACTTTCTATGAGCGTATAATCGAGGCATAAGAAAAAGATAAGTTTCTGACGAAGATAAAGACTCGTATCGATAAAGGAAAAGCAAAGGGGTTCATTTTGTCAACAGGTGATGGCCGAACACCAACGACTAGTTGGGATGTCAACTCCGTAAGAGATACCGGAGTGGAAATGGGAACACATCGCCATGGATTTCATTGTTGAATTGCCTAGAACCAAGCAAGGAAATCACGATGTATGGGTGATTGTAGATAGATTAACCAAGTCGGTCCATTTCTTGCCGGTCAAGATGGCCTACGATTTAGATGAGTTGGCTCGAATCTATCTAGAAGAGATTGTCAGGTTGCATGGAGTACCGATTTCTATCATATCAGATAGAGATCCGCGTTTCACATCCAGATTCTGGCAAAGCTTGCAAAAGGAACTTGGAACCAAGTTGGCTTTTAGTACTACTTTTCACCCTCAAACAGATAGACAGTCGGAAAGGATTATACAGATTTTGGAGGACATATTTAGAGCATGCACCCTAGATCTCCATGGAAGTTGGGAAGATCATCTATGCCTGGTGGAGTTCGTTTATAATAATAGTTATCAGTCAACGATTGGGATGGCTCTATATGAAGCTTTTTATGGAAGAAAGTGTTGTTTACCTCTATGATGGGACGAGGTGGACGAGAAGAAAATTTTGGGACCCGAATTGGTTGAACAAACAATTGGAGTAAAAAACAAGTTCCAGTAGCCATCTTGGACAGAAAGACTCGCAAGTTAAGGAATCGATAAATGGCCATAGTGAAAGTTCAGTGGAGCCACCATGGAAGGAAAGAAGTAACATGGGAACAAGAAGATGAGATCCTAGCAAAGTATCAAATTTTGTCGTTTTTAGTTATGCTTCTAAATTTCGAGGATGAAATTTTTCTAAGGGGGAAGGGATGTAACGCCTAGGATAAAACGATGCATAATTGGTTAATTAAATAATTAAACCCCTAATTATTTGATTTTATATACATTTCAGAAAAACAATGTAATGCATAATTAATTTATCGGGTGTATACTTTAATCGAAAAGCATAAGTTATATTTTATTAGAAGGTATCATAGTCGAAAACCAAAAGTTAAAACGTTAAAGGATGGCTCGTTAAGGGTTCGTGGCCAACAACACGAAAAATATAAAAAATCGAAATATATATATAGAGTAGAAAACGAGTCGTAAAAGTAATAATTCGAATCAAAAAGTGAAAAAGGTAGATATTTTTTCTCTCTTCAGTTTTCCGGTCAGCAGCCGTTGGTGCCATCGTTTTGTCACCCTTTCTCTATCCTCTGTTTTCTCTATCTCTCTCTCTCTCTCGCTGGAGCTGATGCCGAAGTAGCTCCTAGGTGTGTGGGTGTTCAGAGTAGTGGTGGTTTGTGTGTGTGTTTGTGTGGTGGGTATGTGTTGATCGTTTGTGTATGTATGTGTGCTGTTGGGGGCAGTGTTGTGCAGCGCCGCCGTGGTTACTGTTGGCCGGCGCTGGTGATGCGTCGTCGAGGTCTGGTTGGGGGTGGCCGGCGATGGGTGGTCGCCGGCCAAGGCTATGTTGGTTGGGTGTGTTTATATATGTATAAGCGTGTGTGTGTTTGGGGTTTTGGGGAGGCGTACTATTCATGTCGGGGAGTGGCCGGAGAAGGTGGTGGCCGGAGCTGGGGTCGCCAGCGGAGCAGGTGGGGGCGGCACCGGGCGGCGCCACCGCAGTAAGTGGCTGTTGGAAGGACAGTAGGGCGTTGGGTGCTGGCTGGGCGGGGGCCTGCCGGGACCTACCGAGGCCTACCGAGTGTGGCTGAGAGGTGTCGGGTGCTGGTGCGTGTATCCTACCGAGACCGCCGACAGCTGCCGAGAAATACATGGCGCCGTGTGCGTTGCGCGTGCGCGCGCGACGTCGTGTGACGGGTGCACGCGTGGCGCCGTGTTTGCGATGCTAATCGCATTTTTTCCATCGTACGTTATCATCGAGTCGTCGGCGACAAGATGTCGTCGACCGGGAGTCGAGGGTCCTGGTCAAAGTCAACCTTTTTACCAAAATTACCAAAACGCTCTTCAATCTTAAAACACTCCGTTTGAGCTCGTTTCAACTCCGATTGAGCTCATTCTTTCTCCGTTGTGACCCAAATATTTTGCTCTTTCTTATCAGTTTGCTGAACTGAACTTCCACCCTTGTTTCTTAATCCTCAATCTTTAGAGCTTCCGGTCCGTCTCGTCTTTATCGATCGTTTCTTCTCCGAGATCATCTATACCTTTAGTTATAAGTGTTTAAACGTATTAAGGATCTAAGAAACATTGTAACTTGTGTAGGCTATTAGTCGGATCGTGCTTTGTGATACTTGATACTTGTTACTTGACAACTCATGTGGTAACCACCAAACAAGGTGGGGGTAACTTCTAATCCTTAATAATTACACGTTTTTGTATTTAACACACAATGATGATAAATGAACACATGCTTATGAACTTGATATTAAATGAATTTTTGAACATTATATGTTGTGATTATATGTTATGATTAATGTGTTCATGCATGTTTTATGATGATGTTGTGAAAGGACGAAAGTTCATATTTATATTTGTGATGAGTCGTATAATAAGTCGGGGGAGTACCAATTTATGGGACTGTATGTCTATTAAAGATCCAATTTATGTGTTATTCATTTTATATGTTGTGTCTACTTGTCGAACTTATATATGTTTGATTTGTTATAACTACTTAATAACTGTTAAAACATGGAAAGTATTTCCACGAGTGTATTCAACGCACTCACCCTTATTCTGTAACCACCTCCTTGAAGACTCCCCAAGACATAACACTCTTCTGTTCTGGTGACATAGTCAATTCGTATGACTCCCACCAAAAGCTGGCTTCTTCGGTGAGCTGGAACACAACACACGAGATCTTCTGTTCTTCAGTGCAAGACATATGTCCAGAAAGACGGTCCAACGATCTTAGCCATTCTTCAGCGTTGGCAGGTCTCCCCTTCCATTGAAGGTCGGTGGATTGAAGCATCAAAACTGTTCGATGATCAGGTTCGTATCGCTCCTTGACGGCGGTGGCGGTACAGTTTGTGTGGTCTCGAAATGTTGGGCCAAGCCCCTCAACACGGATACCAAATCCCCCATTGTGGCATCCATATCATGTTCAAGCTGATTTTCCATTATCGGTTGGTCACTACGTGTCCAACCTCATGGCATATCCTTCTAGAAATGACATATGAAAAAACTACCCCTTAGCGTCTACCCCACGCAACCCAACAATATAAAAAGCGACAACAAGATAAACAAGAAACAGATAGATGTGATATAGATAAACATTCATTTAATTAAGTCTCATGATTAGGGAGAGAAGCGCATAGAAAGAGGTGTTTATCCATCATTTTTTTAAAGATTTTTCTCGTGTAAACACGTTTGAAAAGAAAAACGAGCTTGAGCAGGATCCTACAAAGGGTAAGACCTTGTTCTGATACCAAAACTGTCACGTCCTGTTTTCATACTTAAAAATATCAGAGTTTTTCTTTATGGGCGTGCAAGGAAAGAGAAACATACATTTTGAAACTATGCATATAACAGATAATAAAAGGTTTAAACAACATTCGTAATAAAAACTTCAGAAACTTTTCAAACTTTTGAATCTACATGTTCAAACCCTCGACGTATAGCCAGAAGAAAACATTGAAAACATGGCAGCAGAAATACATACCGGATCTATAACAGAAAGACATTTTAACCTTACAATAGACTAACAATTTTGTTTAGAAAGACAAAATCAAGAAGAAAGAAAAAGACACAACTGGACATGGTACTCCACTCGCTACACGAGGTGAGTGTGTTTGAATACACTCGTGGGGATAATTTCTATATTCTATCATTTATTAAACAGTTAAACTAATCAAACATGTAAAAGTATAGCAATTAAACACAACACGTTGAATGTATAGCACATAACGTCATAGCTCATATTTACAGAAGGGTGCGGGTACTCCCTATTTACCCTAGGTGTGGGTACTCCCCGTCTTACTTTATATAACAGTTTCTATACCGTTGGTACTTTTTACGGACCATTGGTCCTTCCATAGCGTGAATGTGAACTTTCATCCTTACATAACATATTCATAATGCATGCATGAACATAGTAATCACAGCACATATTCACGGCACATAAAGTTCAATATCTTATAGCGATCAATAAGCATTTTATTAACATTAAGTTCACATGCATGCGTTCATTCATCATCATTATACATCAATTACAAAAACGTAAAGTTATTAGGGATTAGAAGTTACCCCCACCTCGTTCGGTGGTGATCTCTCGTGATATTCTAATTCCTAAGCCTTAAGACCTTTCCTTAACGTGAAAGCTTACAATGTAAACGAGGGTTCTTTAGATTCTTTATTACGTTAACTACGTAAACTTAAATATAGAAACTCTCGAAGAAAAATAAGTGTTAAAGGGAAGAATACGAAATGAAAGTTTGAAACTTGATCATAGGGTTTAAAGGGATCGATTAGAGCTTTAACGGAGGAAAAACGGGCTTAAACAGAGGAAAAAATAGCTTAAAGTTTGACTTTAAAGGTGCAGGGTATTTTCATAAAATTTGGAAAAGCTTGTGTTGGGAAAATACCATGATAGTTTTGATGAGACAATGTACTAATTTGATAGAAAATTAGAGTACCCGTTCTCCACATTTCATAAGTGGAAGAATAAGACCTATAAGCATAAGATCATGATTTTATAAACAGGTCTTCAAGAAAAAGAAAAAACAAAAGGAGAAAGAAAAATGATTGAAATGGAATCTCAAAGAACACTTATGATCAAATGAGAATCGAGCAAACAGAAGATCAAAGGAAGGCCAAATAGACGACTAAACCAAGAAGATTTCACGGAAACAGGATGCCGACAATGAGAAGTCAAGACAGGAAGCTGATCTACATCAGGAAGCTGGCATCCTAAACATCAGTACTGAAAAATAGAAGCAGCAAGCTGACAATTTCAGCTCATTTATCACAGTACAATGAATGTACAATAAAAACATTACAAGGAAGATTGCTAACAAAGAGTCGTTGGACAGAAGTTTGACCCAGACCAATGAGAAGATGCCACCTGGAACTGCGGCTCTGCAAACAGTCTGTAACCAGGGTGTGGCGACATTTAATGCAGATATGAGTAGGACATGCCATATTCTTTCAAGTTGTTAATCGCATTAATTGCAAAGATATGGAGGATCACATTTAAACTACAACAGGAACAATGTCTCTCTTCAACGAGCATATTCCAAAAGATCTATATATAGGAGGAATGAGTGACCAAGAAAAGAACTGCAGCTCTAAACAAAAATTCCTAAACCTTTGAAGAACTCTACATATTCTCAAAAGTCTTTCATTCAAAGCTAATATCAAGCTCAGCCACTCAACCTTCTAGAAGCAGTCGACAAACAACATCTAAACCTTCAAAGATCAAGACTGTTTCACACAAGTTGAAGAATCATTTGTTTTCTTTAACCATTGTGCTTTGTGCGCTAGGTTGTTTTATGGTGTACCTTAGTTGAGAGGATTAGATCCTTGCTAAGTGTGTAGTCTATAGAGATAGATTATTTGCCCTTTGTGGGTTGTGGCCTTCGACTAGAATCTGGGATTCTAGTAGGCGTAGTTTGTTAGGAAGAGGTTTGTAAAGTAAGGCTTGTAAATCGAACTGACCTAACAAAGATCCTCTTTGAGTTAAGGAGTAGAGTGGACGTAAAAGGATTACACCACCTTCGAACCACTATATATCTTGTGTGCTTACATGCTTTATATTCACTTACTGCACTGCTCTCTCTAATCTCATATACCCTATTGCATGCATATTTAGCACCAAGCATAAAATTTTAATAAAGAGCATACTTGAAAAAAGAAACGGTTTTCCAAAAAGAACTCTATCAAATTTATTCTGATGCGTAACATTCTGATACCGAGTCAGGAACCTGATTAAGCCTCAGGCCATGTTGCTGATTCGAGACAGGTTGTTGTCCCTAGGTCAGGAACCTGTTACAATAGAAAAGTTTAGAAAAAGAGTTTGTAAAATCGACAAAATCGATAGAGGTTCATTCACCCCCTCTCTGAACCTCTGAACACTTGGGACCAACAAGTGGTATCAGAGCAAGTTGGGTTAAAACCCAACTTGACTGGTAACCAACCCAGATCCACCTTTTGCATTTGGATTAACCGTTTTCACTTTCACGAGACCAAAACTCATCTCTTAGCATGAGCTTGGATTTCTCCCATCATAAACTTCATATGTTCTCTATAGATGAATATAACAACTAGAAGATACGCATGCAAGCCCATCTATCAGCTAATGTATGACGAAATGTGATTCGTCATCACTGAAGGACCACCTGTGATCTACAAAGCAAACACTGCATATGTTGAGCAACTTCGTGAGTATAGGCGTACCGAAGCAGCAGCTGAGACAGCATGCGGTGTAGTTGAAGGCACAGCTAGTGTTGATGATGACGTACTGCCAGGGCAAGACCATAGGAAGCTGCACCAAGACTCAGAAAAGTACCACCACCAATGGAATATGTTGTCAAGAAAAGACATGAGTATACCCCTAAAGATAGAAAGAGATCGAATCTTGAAAATGTGGCCAAGAATGCCTTATTTCTCACACTGGACAAAGGAACGTTAAGCAAAGTCAAAAATTGCTCTACAGCTAAAGAGATATGGGTAATGCTAGGGATGATTTGTGAAGGCAATGAACTTGCACGAGACAACAGAATCTCCAAAGCCATCCAACTGTTTGAGCAGTTTAACATGAAGACAGGAGAGACCCTGGTACAGCTCGATCAGAGATTCACAGCCATTGTGAGTGAGCTTGAATCTTTGGGTAGAACATACACCCAGAAGGAGAAAAACATGAAGGTGCTACGAGCCCTACCCTATGAATGGCACAGCAAGGAGACCGCAATGAGAGTGTCACTGGACCTTAATGCAATGAGTACTTTTGATCTATTCTCCGATCTAAAATCCTTTGAATACGATATTGAAAGAAGGAGACAGGAGATGGAAGGAACAAACGTAAAGATTGCAGCATTCGTTGCAAGTAGTCAGGTTGTTGTTAGCACAAGTAATAGCAAGCTGAAAGAGAATAAGGGAGAAGAACCTGCTGAGGATGCAGAAGAAGAAATGGCTCTCCTACTAAAAAAATTCTGAAGATTTATAAGGAATAATCACAAAGGGAACAACTTCAAAAGACAGCCATAAACATCAGAAAGAAATCCTCAAGTCAAACCACACCAGCAAGCTGATACAGGATCGAACGATATGTGTTACAACTGCAGAAGGCCTGGCCACTTCATCAGAAACTGCCCTCATCCACAAGTACAGAAGTATACAGAGGAAGAGATGAAAAGGAGAAATGATAAAAGGAGAAATGAAAAACAAAAGCTTATAGCACTTCTCACTGAAAATGAAGCACTCAAAGCAACAAACGTCTCTAACACTATAGACAAAGATGATCTCTCATCAGAAAGCTCCTACAGCTCCTCATCTGATGAAGAAGCACTGATCTGTCTCTTGGCCAAGGACTACAAGGACAATGAAGAAGAAGAGGTAACCTCACAATCTCTTGACTCTTCAACTTTAGAAAAGCTTAGCATGATCCAATATTTTAGACAGATCATGAGTGACTTTGAGTAGATAAATTCAGCTCACGAAGAACTTAAAGATAAGAACTGTCAGCTCAAAAGTGAACAGACAGTACTGAAAGAACAGGTTGCTGATCTTGAATATTTCAGTACTCAATGTAATGAACTGAGAGTTGAGGTCTCTAAGTTCAAACTGCTAGTCACTAAGCTAGAAACTGAGAAAACTAAGCTTCAAACCACAATTAGTATTTATAGCAAATCAGCAAAAAAAGCACAGGAATGTATTCAAATAACTCAGATCACCAATCAAGGAGTTGATTTAGGATACTGTGCTAACTCTTCTCAGAATGAAGCCAGCTCATCCAAAGCTGGAAAGTTTGTTCAAGCTCAAATCCCTTTTGCTCAAAAGCCTACCCTCTTTAATGAAAGCTTGAACAAAATAAGTATTCAGCAGGAGGAAAACAATAAGCCTGCAAGGAATCTTAGAATGCAGCATAATCAAGATACTGTCAGAAAGAGAAGAAAGTAGGAGTTTTCTAAATTAGATCAAGAACTTTGCTCTCTAAAAACCAAAGCATTCATGTCAAGGTTTCACCAAGTCTATGCTCAAGAAAGGTATAAAGGAACACTCTTCACAAACAGAAAGCACATGACTTGGAGACAGCAAGCTTCTAAACAGATCCCTGCCCAGAATTCTTATAAGATGAGAACCAACATAGCCTCTAGTAAATTGATTACCATAAGACAAGTATGGGTACTTAAAACCGTCTGATGAACTTGCAGGTACAGTTGCCAGATAGCAGCAGTGATGAATGGTACATTGATAGTGGCTGTTCCATATATATAACTGGTAACAAAGTCGGATTAAGAGACTTCCAACCACACAGAGGCCCTAAAGTGGTGTTTGGCGATAACTCCAAAGGACGCACGAAGGATACAGGAAGCTTGATCAAAGGCAACGCAAGTATCAGTGATGTTTCATATGTCAAAGGACTAAAATATAACCTCCTGAGTATCAGTCAGTTTTGTGATAAAGGATATTCGGTAGAGTTCAACCTCAACAAATGTCTGATCAATGACATCAAGACAAAAGAGGTTAAGCTCACTGGAACCAGAAGAGGCAATATCTACCTTGTTGATTGGAACTCAACACTACAACTAACCTGCTTCATTGCAAAAAGCACCCCTGAACTGAGCAGGTTGTGGCACAAAATGATGAGTCATCTAAACTTCAAGACAATCAACAAGCTAGTAAGGAAGAACCTAGTCAGAGGACTACCAGATGTTGCTTACAAAAAAGAAAGCGTTTGTGGACCATGTCAGAAAGAAAAGCAAGCTCGAAGCTCATTCAAAGACAAAACTCAAAGATCCTCAAACAGGATACTGGACCTTCTACATATGGACTTGTTTGAACCAGTGGAGCCTGTTAGTGTAAGTGGGAAGAAATATTCTCTGGTGATCGTGGATGACTACTCAAGATTCACATGGACCATCTTCCTGGCCAAGAAATCTGAAACTCAAGCAAGGCTTCCAGAATTCATGAAGAAAGTGCAGAATGAGAAAAACTTGAGCATTGTGAAGATAAGATCTGACAGAGGAACTGAGTTCACAAACAAGTTTATTGAGAATTATTGTTCAGAAAATGGAATTTGTCATGAATACTCTGCAACAAGAACTCCACAACAGAATGGTGTTGCTGAAAGAAGAAACGGGACTCTGAAGGAAGCTGCTAGGACAATGATTGCTGATGCTGGAATACCTAAGAGATTTTGGGCTGAAGCAACCAACACAACATGTTATACGCAGAACAGATGTCTAATCAACAAAGATCATGACAAAACTCCCTACAAAATATGGTATGGGAAGGCACCCAACATCTCATATTTCCACATCTTTGGATGTAGGTGCTACATTCTGAATAATGGAAATGAGTACCTCAAGACCTTTGATGAAAAATCTGACGAAGGAGTATTCTTAGGATACTCCTCAACAAGCAAGGCTTTCAGGATCTTCAACAAAAGAAGCTTGGTCGTTGAAGAATCAATTCATGTTGTGTTTAATGAACCATATTATAATACTGCTGAACTGGAGAAACTGATAGAAGACACATCCAAACTAAAGTTCAAAGATCAGTCAGTAAGATATGTTGATGGAATCTCAGTACCCACTGAAGAAGCCATAACAACCAACACACAACATATTGAAACAAGAAATGAAATGGTAATGGAAGATGATCAGCAAGTCAACAGGAATCAGCAAAAAACAGCAGTACAAGACATGATACTGTTGAACAACAGAATACTGATCAACAACCAACATTTACCTTTGAACCTGATAGAACGTGGCTCAGAGATCATCCAAGAGAACTTGTGATTGGAGATATTAATGAAGGAGTAAGAACAAGAAGATCAAGACCTCAAGAAATACTGTTCGCATGCTTCATTTCACAAGTAGAGCCTAAAAATGTTGAAGAAGCACTCAAAGATAGTAACTGGATTCAGGCAATGCAAGAAGAACTAAGTGGTTTTGAAAGGAATCAAGTATGGAACCTAGTTCAAAGGCCTGATCATCAAGGAGTCATTGGAACCAAATGGGTATTCAAGAACAATCTAGATGAATCTGGTACAGTGGTCAGAAACAAAGCAAGATTGGTTGCAAAAGGATACTGCTAGCAGGAAGGGATAGATTTTGATGAAACATTCGCCCATGTAGCAAGACTTGAAGCAATCAGAATCTTTCTGGCCTATGTTGCTCACAAAAACTTCAAAGTGTACCAAATGGATGTGAAAAGTGTATTTTTGAATGGACTCCTATCAGAAGAAGTTTATGTGGAACAGCCACCCGGATTTGAAGAAGAATGAACAGACAGAGTACTAAAATTGAAGAAAGCTCTATATGGACTGAAACAAGCACCCAGAGCTTGGTATGATACACTATCACTATACTTGTTGAAAAATGGATTTCAGAAAGGGACAGTGGATAAAACTCTGTTCAGGATACTTGATGGGAATAACATATTGCTCGTACAGATTTATGTTGATGATATCATCTTTGGATCAACAAACAAAGAACTCTGTTCCAAGTTCTCCTCACTCATGAAAAATAAATTTGAAATGAGCATGATGGGAGAACTCAGTTTCTTCCTTGGATTACAAGTCAAACAACTTAGTGATGGAATATTCATCAATCAAGCCAAGTACACCAAGGAATTGATAAAGAAGTTTGGCATGGAAAGTGGATCATCAGTAAGCATACCAATGGCCACGTCTATCAGCATGGATAAAGATGAAGATGGAAAAGATGTGAAAATCACAAAGTATAGAAGACTTATTGGATCCCTACTATATCTTACAGCAAGCAAACCAGATATAGTATTTGCAGTTGGAGTATGTGCAAGGTTTCAAACAGCTCCTAAGGAATCACATCTTGCAGTAATGAAGAGGATTATCAAATAACTAAAAGGGACTCAAGATGTTGGTTTATGGTATCCTAAATAAGGAGGATTCAATCTCAAAGGATACTCAGACTCTGATTTTGTAGGTTGCAAAATAGACAGGAAGAGCATAAGTGGTACCTGTCAGTTTTTTGGACAAAGACTTGTCTCTTGGTTCTGCAAGAAACAAACATCTATTGCAACATCCACAACTGAAGCAGATTATGTAGCTGCTGGAAGCTGCTGTGCACAAATCTTATGGATACAGCAACAACTGAAAGACTATGGCATAACGGAAAAGGAAACTCTCATCCTTTGTGATAACACCAGTGCAATTGCCATCACTCGCAATCCTGTCTTTCACTCAAGAATGAAGCATATCGATGTAAGACATCACTTCATCAGAGATCATGTGGAAAGGAAGGACATCACACTGGAGAAAGTACATACAGACATTCAACTTGCTGATATCTTCACAAAGCCGCTTTGTGAATCAAGGTTTTCTATGCTAAGATCTGAACTGGGAATTATCAAGTTCTGAAGTACAAGGAAAAGAATAACTCTTAAAGTTAGGGAGAACTTACTGACATCAAGTGTCCTCTACAGGTTTCCCTGATACCATGACAAGACACTGATCCTCAAGAGAAATAGATTCCAACAAACAGTATCCGGTTTCAGAAACCTATGGCACGTGAAGATTACAGAACTTAGGTTACTGACTCAGGTTGCTGAAAAGAGGTTGCTGAGAACAACATTTAATGATCAACATTTATATGTCTTACAACCTCGTATCATCAACAATAACCTTGGATAATGATTATGGGTGACAAGTTGGCAACTGCATTAAATGTAAAAATCACATTTTTCAGGAAAAAGAGAGAAATACGCAGTTTTCCATCTGACACAATCTCAATAATTACAAATCTGCCACTCTGTAATTCAAAATCTCAACCGTTGATCAAAACCGTCTCCTAAAATTCTCAATCTATCCATTGATCAGTTTCAAAACATGGAAAGTTTTAAAACCGCCAAAATACTTAAGCTTCTCTTCATTCATCTCTCTCTCTCTCTATCTCCCAAACCCTCAAATCTTCTCTACACTCAACTCTTCGAAGACCAAATCTCAAGATCATCAAAACATCTACCATGGCAACTGTAAGAGAAACCAAAGTGGTCGAAGGAAGGCTAGTTAACGTCGTTGCACTTCTAGGAGATGAATCTCCCTACGAAGACAAAACCCTTCTCAACGAAGTCTGGGATCACATCATCAACAGCCGATTAGATGGACTGCTGACCATGACATATACTTGATACTCTGCCCCATCCGTAGAAAAATTTTATGCGTTTGCCTCACTATCGAATGATGGAGAGACAATCACCTTCAAGATGGATAAGGATGATGAAGAGGTCCAAACCCTAACCGCAGAAGACATCGCCAGAACCTTTGGCATCTCCGACTCTAGAATGACATATTCTGACCTTACTTCCTATGGGTCAGAATACTTAAAAGAGAGCTGGAATCAATTCAAGTTGGATTTTGTAGAAGAAACCTCCACTGGGAACTTTGGGAAAAAGAATTGAAACCTGCATACGAACTTCTTCATAACATTCTAGTCCACACCGTTGAGGGACGATGTGGAAGCTTTGATAAGTGTACAGTAACCAGATTCAGGATGATGATTGCAGTAATCCGTGAAGAAAAAGTCGATTGGGCAGGAATCGTGTTTCAGAGAATCTGGGAAGAAGCTGTCAAAACCTCAACAAGCTGAGGATTTGGAATTGTTATTTCATCAATTTTGTGCTACAAAAACATTCCCCTGGAGAGGAGTGTTGTCTATGCACCAGGTTGGTACCTAGGTGTAAAGAAAGCTGGAGCAAAGAAAGAAGCCGTTCTACAGAAAAAGCACAAGCAAAAGGAGGTTACTCCCTCGAAGAAGAGGAAGTCGAAGAAAAAAGCCCCGGCCCCCAAGAAGAAGAAAGCTACCCTCAGATTATAGGATTCTGATCCTAAAGATGAACTTACTGTTCCAACTGATGTTATTATCATCACAACAGTTGAGAAAGTTATTCCTGAGGAGGGTACAATACTTGACCAAGATCCTCCAACAGTAGAAAATGAAGAACAGGATACGAGCACCTTGTGGAACCCCATGATGAGGACGTCATTATAGTAGAGGAACGTGCTACCTCACCTGGCGAAGGAATGATAAATTGGAAGGAGATTGACATTCTCAACAGAATAGAAGATTCCAATTAGTCAATTAGTGCTGACGATGCAGCAACAATATTGGATATGACAACGAACTCAATTTTCCAAGGATTCACTCACACTTTCAATAAGTGGAGAGAAATGAGACTGAGTCCTGCAAGGAAGCTCGCTGAATGGGAAGAATGGTTTCAAGTTGAAGATGTAATCCTGTCATGGATTAAGAACTTCGCACAATTTGAAGCTGAAAGTGTGGGACTGCTACCATACTTCAGACTAGAATTTTTTGTCCCACATGCTGATGAAGTTGTCAATCTCATACAGGAGAGATTGAACCAACTCTCCACCTACTGGTCAAATAAACAAGGAGATGATGGATTAATGAAAGATCGGTCAGTGACATCAGTGAAAGATATCACACAATATTCAGGCACTGAGACTGTAAGAATCTCATCGGATGAAGTTGAGCTAGCGAGAGCTCAGTTAGCTACCTGCACAGTTGAAGAAGCTAACAGGAGGATGCTGCAACAGGGAATTAAAATGAGTAGGAACCAACAATTCCCATCCCCAAGAGAACTGCAACAAGGAGAATCCAGTTCCACAGCTGCTGAACACACTGTATCCCCAAAATTCATAGGCATCACTGAAGAATCTGATGAACAGCTGCTGGATTACTCTACAAGACCCCCCATTGTTAATGACCCTGATCATTGTTTTCAAAATGCCGATGAAGCAACCCTGGAGGAAGTTGTAGAGGCGGGACTCCCTGTGCTGGCAGAAGCAGCAGCAGCACAAATAGCTGATGAAGACCCTCAGGAAATCACTAAAAAAAATGCATAAACAGAGGGGGAATCAGCTAGAAGAAATGGTGGAAATGAAGAAGTTGCTAAAGAAGAAGCAATTCACGAAGCACCAGTTGTTGAAGCAACCAATGACACAGCACACAACAATGAGATTGAACAGGTTGCTAACAATACAACTGAGGAGGTTGCTGAGGTGATTACAACTGCACCGACTCAGTTGTATTGTTAGAAACCTCCTGGAAAGCAACAGATGAGAATGAGACGCGGGAGATAGTCATTTCCCAGGAAGCAAATGCTATTGTTGAACAGGTTACTGAGGAAAGTCAGACTCCAGAAGAACAGGTTGTTGAGGAAAGACAGATTCTAGAAGAACAGATAAGAAACAAAGAACCTGTTTCAGCGTCCGCTCCACCACCAAACAACGATGGTCGTGATTCATCAAGTGACACTGATGATGAATCAAACATACCCCCACTCAAAGAGCCTGGAAAGATTCATCTTACTCAACAAGAGATGATGAAGTATCTTGCCGCCAAACAAGCACAGTCAAAACAGCAAGATGAAGAGGAAGCCAGAAGACATACGAGCCAAGCCCTTGTCGTTTTAACTCCACAAGAACCTCAACCAGTGGTTGAAATTCCTACTAACACCCAAGAACTGACACTAAGAAGTGTAATGAATGCAGTTCAGGAACTGGCGAAAGCTCTTAATAGGCATTTGGCTAATCACGTGGCTACTGATGACAGCCAGTTTAAATCATCTCTAGGAGATTTGAAGAAGACAATTGAAGAACTTCCTAGCACTATAAACGACAAGCTCAATAATGAACTCACTGCTCAAACCTTGTCGAGAGGTGCATTTGAAGGAAGACAGAAGACTACCACCGCTGATTTGAAATCCGGCTTGAAAGAAGTAAAGGACACTCAGGTTGCTCATAGACTTGTCCTGAATGATCTCAAAGAAAGCACCTTCTCTCAGAGCAAAGACATTGCTGAACTCAAAAATGGGTACAAAACCCTAGGAATGCTACTAGGAGAGATGCGATATATTCTGGGAAAAGTTCATCCTGCTGAATCTGCTGACGCCGCCAACCATCAAAATGCTGGTTTTGATGATGCCAAAAGGGGGAAGGAAAGCGGAAAAACCAAGGGAAAAGAAAGCAGCACAGGAGCCTGATAAAGAAATCATTGAATCAACAGCAAGGGAGATTGCTGAGGATAATGATAATGAAAACGAAGAAGAGGATCAGATCCCATTGACCAGGAGACTAAAACAAAAGAGAGCCAACTCTGGAACTGGTCAGGATGCTGGTTCGAAAAAGAATAAGAAGAATGACGACGATGATGCAGACGCTGGAAATACTGTTCCACAAACAGTAGGCAGAACTGCAACAACTCAAGTTGCTGCCCCCACAACAAGGCAAAGAACACAGAGGTAGCAGACTGAAGGAGACAGAGGAAAAGAACAGGGAAAACAACAACAGGGTGATGTGTTCAAAGCACCTACTAGTCGAACAGAACTGAAATCAAACTGGATTTCAAGGCTAGGAGTGATTGGCAATGGAGTCTACAACACTGAGAGACACTCCTATCCAGATCAAGAAGCTCCAAATTTCAATGGAGATAATGTTCCATCTCCTGTCATGGTCCTACTTGATCAGAAACTAGAAAACATCATTGACCCTGTCTTTTGGAACATGGAAATCTTTGAAAAGATAACTCTACCCCAGGATAGAAATCCCAAGTTTGAAGAAATTCGGAACTTCAAGAGATCAGCCTACATGAGATACTTCAGAGATCTATGCCAAAGTGGCTACTTCAAAAATTATTCCTCATGTGAAGAGGTACTAAAGAAATATCAGTATCTGGCGAGATAAGGGAAGTTGCCATGACAAGAAGTGCTGATAAGAAGAGTGAAGAAAGGAGAACAACTCTTCTACTGTGAAGACTTTTGGCTAAGATGGATTCAGATTCCTAGAATAGTCGAACAATTTGAAAATTCTTATCAGGATTCTATCTCGAACAGGTGGGGAGGTACGAAGTATGAGTAAGCAGCAAAACAGCATCAACGAAGAGGCTCAGAAGACACACAAATGAAGCTATTCTGAAAAAGAGAAGAAGACTTGCATTTGCATTTCTCTTGTAAAAGAATTTCTACATTCTTTACTTTAAAATACTATTGAGTCTTCATATTGTAAACACTGTTTTCTCAGAAACCTGATCTTGCCGAATTATTTTCTTTATTTTCTTTTGGGTTTTGTCATCATCAAAAAGGGGGAAATTGTTGGGAAAATCCCATGATAGTTTTGATGAGACAATGTACTAATTTGATAGAAAATTAGAGTACCCGTTCTCCACATTTCATAAGTGGAAGAATAAGACCTATAAGCATAAGATCATGATTTTATAAACAGGTCTTAAAGAAAAAGAAAAAACAAAAGGAGAAAGAAAAATGATTGAAATGGAATCTCAAAGAACACTTATGATCAAATGAGAATCGAGCAAACAGAAGATCAGAGGAAGGCCAAATAGACGACTAAACCAAGAAGATTTCACGGAAACAGGATGCCGACAATGAGAAGTCAAGACAAGAAGCTGATCTACATCAGGAAGCTGACATCCTAAACACCAGTACTGAAAAACAGAAGCAGCAAGTTGACAATCTCAGCTCATTTATCACAGTACAATGAATGTACAATAAAAACAGTACGAGGAAGGTTGCTAACAAAGAGTTGTTGGACAGAAGTTTGACCCAGACCAATGAGAAGATGCCACCTGGAACTGCGGCTCTGCAAAAAGTCTATAACCAGGGTGTGTGGCGTCATTTAATGCGGATATAAGTAGGACATGCCCTATTCTTTCAAGTTGTCAATCGCATTAATTGCAAAGATATGGAGGATCACATTCAAACTACAACAGGAAGAATGCTTCTCTTCAATGGACATATTCCAAAAGATCTATAAATAGGAGGAATGAGTGACTAAGAAAAGGACTGCAGCTCTGAATAAAAATTCCTAAAGCTTTGAAGAACTCTACATATTGTCACAAGTCTTTCATTCAAAGCTAATATCAAGCTCAGCCACTCAACTTTCTAAAAGCAGTTGACAAACAACATCTAAACCTTCAAAGATCAAGACTGTTTCACACAAGTTGAAGAATCATTTGTTTTCTTTAACCGTTGTGCTTTGTGCGCTAGGTTGTTTTATGGTGTACCTTAGTTGAGAGGATTAGATCCTTGCTAAGTGTGTAGTCTATAGAGATAGATTACTTGCCCTTTGTGGGTTGTGGCATTTGACTAGAATCTGGGATTCTAGTAGGCGTAGTTTGTTAGGAAGAGGTTTGTAAAGCAAGGCTTGTAAATCGAACTGACCTAACAAAGATCCTCCTTGAGTTAAGGAGTAGAGTGGACGTAGAAGGATTACACCACCTTCGAACCACTATATATCTTGTATGCTTACATGCTTTATATTCACTTATTGCACTGCTCTCTCTAATCTCATATACCCTATTGCATGCAAATTTAGCACCAAGTATAAAAATTTAACAAAGAGCATACTTGCAAAAAGAAACGGTTTTCCAAAAAGAACTCTATCAAGTTTATTCCGCTGCGTAACATTCAGATACCGGGTCAGGAACCTGATTAAGCCTCAGGCCAGGTTGCTGATTCGAGACAAGTTACTGTCCCTAGGTCAGGAACCTGTTACAACAGAAAAGTTTAGAAAAAGAGTTTGCAAAATCGACAAAATCGATAGAGGTTCATTCACCCTCCTCCCTCTGAACCTCTGAACACTTGGGACCAATAGCTTGACTTTGACCAGGGGTAATTTTGTAAAATTAGAATAGATTTGGGGCATTTTTTATATTTTTTAAAACCTTTGGGGTCAAAATACAATTTTTAGACTAGGGTCAAAACCTAAAGTTTGGAAACTTTTAGGGGTTAAAACATAATTTTCGAAAGCTTGAGGGCTAAAATGATATTTTAGAAGACTTAGGGACAAAAACGTAAAATCACTAAAAACCTAGGGTTTGCAAATAGGTCCTTAAACTCTTCAAATTTCCGGAGAGGACCCCCTCCCCCCAAACCCCCATCCTGTCGTCCTGCCTCCTCCCTTCTGCCGCAACACAACCCCGATCGGCAACCACCCGTCGCCGGCGATACCCCAAACCAACGCACACACCACCCCCTGATGCACCCAACATGGCGCCGCCCCACACGGCGGTGCCACACACACGCACAACACACATACACACACATGTACACACACCACCACAACACCAGCCACGGCGCCACCCCCCATACACTCGATGCGACATGGCGGCAACGACGGAAAGGAAAATAACCAATGAGAGAGGGAGAGACGAAGAGAGGAAGAAGATAGATTAAGGAGAGAAGAGGAGAGAGAAAGAGAGGCAGCTATGATTTCGTTGCCCTTTCTCGGTGAAACCGGTGGTCAGATGGAGGTTCCAAGCCCAGATTTGGAACGGGGTCGGTGAGGGCTTTGTTCCAACGTAAGAATCGGCCAAAACGGTGGAGGGGAAGGGTGGCACCGGTGACGATCTGGCGGCGGTGGCCGACCGGAGTAGACGGAGAAGGAGAGAGAGAGAGAGAGAGAGAGAGACCTTATCTTAAAATGTGTCCAATTTTGATCCTATGTGTTCCAATTTTCGGTTTTATACACTTTGATTTGGACCACGGGCCCTTATTGCGCCACCCATTAACGTATTATCCTTTGGATTTCGACTACGATATCTTTATTAAATTATAACCTATACTTTTCGATTTAAGAGGCCAGTACCCGTCTCTAAAATATAATATATATATATATATATATATATATAAACTAACTTAAAAATAATTTTCTCACTTTACATAGAAAAGATTAACTAATATCTTGATCAAAATAACATGGAAACACTTATGCAAATCAACATTTAACATTCAAAAAAGGTATATAAATAAGAATTCACGTAACATATGCATCAATATAAAATAAAACTATTTATATTGCGGTATTGAGGATGTGCTTGCCTAAAATTTCCAAAACTCACAACATTCAATATCTTTGAACACGTTCTAAGATTTCTAAACAAATCTAAAGAGGGAAACCATTGATAAAAAATATATAATTAGGATCTAACCATACACTACCAATATTATTATTATTATTTTATTTCTCTTAACATCTAAATAATGTCCTTTTAGTTTCAAGCATCAATGAACATACATATACATATATATTAATTAATACATTCTGCCTTCTTAAATCAAATACCAGTATCTTTAGTTAATTGATGTGTAACCAAGCGTAAAAGGGTAGAAAAATATAACAATTGCATCCCCAGGCTAGATAAGCAGTCTATTTTTTAACTGTCAATTTTAAATTAGAAATACTTCTATCATTAATCTAATTATTTATTCCTAAAACACAGTTTATGGAACTGAAAGACAAATATGAATGGTCCAAATTGAAACAACTATCCAATTGTGTGTGTGTGTTTATATATATATATATATATATATATATATATATATATATATATATTTCTAATATATTCAACTTGAGATAAAGGAGATTTCTATTCTAAACAATTGATTAACAGAAAGGTCTTTGCCCTAATAATTAACTATTAATTAGCCGAATACAACAACCTAAACCTCAATAGTATAAGGATTTAATAATTAACCAAATGAGCCATAATACGAAGCATCGCTGTAGTACACTTTATTTATTATTCTCCTTATTTCTTTATTTTTTTTAATCTACTAATTTCTTACTTTGAAAATTAATGTTCTAATAACCTTAATTAATATCTACTTTATCGTAAACATCTCAGAGTTTCTGAAGAAAATAATTATATAAAGATTATATTTTGAAGAAACATAATTATCTGTTTATATGCTAAAGATTTCTCAGATTCAATTTTCTTTTCTCCTCTCATTTTTTTATAATCTATTTGCAATTATAATGAGATGTATCACAAATCATAAAATCAATTCACAAATATTCAATCAACACAATCTTGTACTGTACATTCTCTAGCTAAAAATCTGACCAAGAATTATGCTAACATTATCAATTAATTATGCTTCATATTAACTTCAAATTATATCCCATTACCAGAAATATTAATAATAATTCATGATATAAAAACTAAGTTAATTACCTACTTGTGGTTGCGTGAGATTTAATTGGACAACGCCGTTCTTGACTTTCTTTTGAAGTCTGCAGATGCATAGTTTCTATCCTCTTTTTCTTTTTTCTTTTTTAACCCTCAAATGAGATTATGATGATTTATTTATAGGGATAATTTCAATTTTGATTTTGTATGTAAGACCTTTTTTTCATTTTGGGACAACTAAGTATGCGTTTTCCAATTTTGAACTTATATGTTTCAATTCTATCCAATTTTAATCCAATTTTGATCTAATGATAATCGGGAAATCTCACTTGACATCGGCGATTTTGGGAATTTCAACCAAAATTGGACTAAAATTGAAAATTATTGAAACATACATGACCAAAATTGGAAAATTGGACTTAAATTGGAAAAAGGTTGAAACAAACAAGACCAAAATTGGAAAACATATATTTGATTATCAAAAAATGGAAAAGGTCTTACATAAAGGATCAAAAATGAAATTAACCCTTATTTATATTTAGGTATTTAAATCCCCTCTTCCGGAGATAACTAGTAGTTTCCAAACATATCTCAAGTCTAACCAAATTTGATAGTTCCTGATCATGGTACTAAAAGTAAAATAGGAATAAACATGAGGGGTGTCAAAATTGAAACTTTCGCACAGAAAACAAAATGAAAAATGAAAAAAAAACATGAATTTATGTAGATTTGGAAGAAACTGCAATAAGGTGAATATTGCACACGCTTTAAACATTACAACCTCAATACTTTTGTCAATATTTATAGTCTAAACGCATTCATTAAATTTAAAATAGATTAAGAATAAGATATGATGAGATAAATCTGTTTGAAGAATCCATGCAACCAGTGAGTTACTGATTAAAAAATATATGCGAAACAAAACAAACAAGAAAATAAATTAATAGATTAAAAGCCTAGTTCGTAGCTAGGGCTTCACTTTATTTAAAAAAAAAAAAAAACAGGATTCATAATTGTAACTATGACTCTGCAATTTAAAATTGTTAAGTCTCGATTAATGGAATCTACGATTTACCATAATATGTTAATTTTCTACAATTTTTGCACATTTGGATAATTATTTAATATAAATGTAATTTTTATTCAAAGTGTCATACATATTGCATATATATAATAATAACTTTTAAGTTGGTTTAGTCTCATTTGATTTGATACCCTTCAGAATCGCTAATTGAAGCCCAACTTCAAATGAGTATTTTATAAAAACCATCCTTCATATCTGTCAAATTTGAATGAGTGCGTTGGTTTGGTCAGGTCTAATATTTACAGTACAATAGTATTGCAGTCCTAAGAAGAAGTGTTCTGTCAGTGTATGGACAATGCAGTTTTAAGAAAAAGGGAAGAGAAAACAAAAAGGCCATATATAGTGCAAGTAAGCTCTCAAGAGACAAGATCTTATTACATGTTTTTTTTCTCAATATTATTTGTTTTCAATTCTAGTTAAAGGGTTGATGATCATGTTCATGTTATATTTTACTTAAAAAAAAAAAAAGGTATGGACCTTCTTGATCTTTGATTTTTGGTTTTTGTTAGAGAATTTTGTTTAGCATATGAAAGTGCATATCGTGTTCCTTCTTTTTTTTTTTGTGTGCTTATTCTCCGATTCCTTTTTACATGAAATAAGAAACTTTTCACCTTATTACTGTTTTATAATTCATTGCATTTAGAGGACATTCATTAATAAAAAATAAAAAAAAAGTTTCTGTGTGCAAGCACATTCTTTTTTTAACATGATTTTGGGGAAGTTTGGGATTAGCTATTTCACCCTTTTGTTGGTAGAGGATTTTTTTTGAACAATGATGTGTTGTTGGATATTTGGTGTTTTAGTTAAAAAATAGTGAAACAATAAAAAAGAAGAGAGCTGCAATCTTCTTGTATGTGTCTAATTAATATATGTGTTTCTATGTGCTGGAGTTTTCATCAAGTCTTTATTGCAATGCCATCAAAGTTTAAAAATGATTATTGGAGTTGCATTAATATTTGTTTTATATTGTTGTTTTATATGATAATAGTCTATGGGATTTTCTTGAAAACAAAGAGAAGTTCTCTAGTTGTTCAACTCAAATGGATAATGACGATGATAATAGACTTTTAGTATTTGGATTCTGATGATGATTAAGCAAGAGTTAGACGAATTAGGTTTCTAGAAAGGTGTTTGTCAAAAGGCCTCAATAGCCTTTTTAATTTGAGCAGTATGGTCTAATCAGCCAACAAATCAATTCATTCAATCACTTTGTCAAACATGGGATCGAGATCCGTCAGAAAGGGGAAATGGTGGCAATGAAGAGTGTGCATTGGTTGAGAGTGCTAAAGAGTATTTGGATCTTCAGAACATGACCAGTCTATTTGTGCAAGATCAATATCGAGACTCATCTTTAGTTGAAGCATGCATGATCAATATATATATATATATACATCTTTGTTTTTTTTTTTTACTATAATCTTTCATATCTAAGCATCTAAAACTTTGCAGATATATACAAAAGGTCTCTCAAGAATTGAGTATGATAAAGATATTAAGACACTTGAGAAAAGGGATTGTGAATTCGACCAAGAAGGATATTTTATAATCAAGGATGCTGAAATGGTGAGAATTGGAATAAAGTAATATTGGAACATTTCTTATTGATTTATTAGTTCTTTAACTTTGTTTTACTTCAATCCAAGTTGGTGTGTGTACATTTTGTGCAGACATTCATTGCACAGGAACAAATATGTCTAAAATGACTCTGGGTGTCTGGACATCCTACTTGAAACATTGTGTATCGTTACTTTCCAAAGAGAAAAAAAGAGGGGAAATTGCAAATTTAGGACACTATCTTTTAGTCATTCATCATATAAGAACACCATCTTTTTGGGTCCCGATATTGGGACACTATCTTTTACATTTGGACAATTTTAGGACAATTAACCCATAATTACATAAATCCATGCCTAAATCCATGTGCAGTGTATGTGCTTCTCCCAATTCGGACTTTCCGAAAATTTAATTTGATTTTCACACAAATTGAGCTGAAATCAAATTGAACTCAGTAAATTGATTTGGGGCTTTATTATGGCTTGAGGAGATGAGTATTTTGGTGTAAAAAACATACATTTTGGTTAAATTTCAAGAAATATCAAATTTTAGGTAAGCTTGATGGTGGCAGTAGCGGATTCCGGCAGTAGAAATGGCGGTGAGGCGGCGATTTTTGCAGATCTTTCTCATAAGTTAACAGAAATATATGTTGTCTATGCCAAAACACTAATCTCTTCAAGCCCTAGCTAGCTAGGTCTTCAATTCAATTTATCGAATTTAATTTGATTCAAACTCGATTTGATTGAGAATGTACTCAATTTTTTGAAAAACCCAAGTTTGGGGTGGCATATGCGATTTAAGCCCGAAATTTTGGAATTTAGGGCTAATTGTCCTAGAATTACTCAAATTAAAAAGCTTGTGTCCCAATGTTGGGGTCCGAGAAAATAATATCCTTGATTGGTAAATATATGGTAGAAAAATAGTGTTCTCAATTTGTAATTTTCTGAAAAAAGGTGTACACAAAGTTCGTTCCGAAATTAGAGCAGGTGGTGGAAGGAGAATAGATCTTTAAAGTTTATTTTTGTGCAATGGAAATTCCCATTTGGATTTTATTGTTTGCATTGGTTGGTGAAGCTGATTGACTTAGACATTGAAGATTATTATATTGCAAAAACACATTGAAGGTTTTCATAATGAAGGCAATGCTATAAAACACATCAAAGAATTAGTCATGCAACGTTGTAATTCTCCACCTACAAAATCATTGGAAGAGTGCATTAACAACTACCTATTTGGGTGCATCCTTACAAATGGAGGGAGAGAACCTGTAATGTTGTGGCTAATAACGGGTAGAAATAGGCATATAAGAGAATTAAAAAGTTATTCTAGAAAAGTTCATAAGAAACATGTTTAATTCTCACCTACCATGAAACCGTGTGTATGTGGTGTGTGGTTCGTGCATTGCACCTACCATATGTGTGGTTTGTGCAATGCATGTGTGGTATTTGACCCTTCTTTTGGTTTGATAATGGTTATCTTCTAATAGTTGACATTGATGTTGAATTAGAAGACCCACCATTAAAGTATGCACACTGAACTTGACAGTTGTTTCTTACTAGGATTAAGTTGTGGGATCACCCAAGAAGAGATGTTTACATAATTATTGGTAAGAATGCTGGATCAAGCACACTGAGAAGGGTGTCGTGCACAAGGTTGTTTTGTCGTCCAATGATGTGGGCAAGAACTTTGCTTCTGTGTCATTGAAGCAGGTATGTCAAAAGGTTTTATTCTTTTGTTAAAAATAATGTTAATAACACACTAAAAACATTTCAATTAAAATTTGTGTGACTTGTAGGTTCTGGCCTTGGCTTTGGACCACCATGATCTTCCTTGGTTAGAAGGCCTTCTATGTGATTCTTCGGATTTGGTATAAGATATACTTCTGAAGTGTTTCTTTCTCTTCCCATGCCTCACTTGTTTTGATTCTCCAATTACCGATGGAAAATCGTTGCTATCACAACAAAGAGGAATTCTTTTGATTTGTCCTCTAAGTTTTTTCTTATTCTTTTGAATGGTTGCTTTGTTGACACCATTCTCGTAGGCTATCTTTTAGGAAAGACATCCTGCTTGCAACTGTTTTGACCTGTCCTGGTGGTAACTTATAGGACTGTATCAACATTTCTCGCCATGGGCTACAAATCTTTACAAAAAACATCTCTATTGCCACATTTAGCGAGACCTCCGTTTGGAAGTAATATTTGTGGAACCAATAAATGTATTCGTTAGCCACACATATATTTCTTAACTCGAGAGCATAAAGGGCTTGTGTATATTCTTGATTTTTCTTCTTCTTGCTTTGGTCAAAGTATCCATCTCCGATGAAGTAGACCTTAAACATTCTTCCGACTTTTTTGATGATAGCATATAAACCATCTCTGGAAAAGACTTCTTCTTTAACTTGGGTAGATGTTGATTCCCAAGCCATTTTCGTTGAACCTTCCAGACTACTTTCGATTAGTCTGATGAAGTTTTCTTTTTCTATGTCCAGCATTGTTGAGGCCACTTTTAACAGGCCATCCATTCATCGATTAATTTTTCCATGTATCGGAAATCGATGATATCGGTTGTGAGAATCAACCCATATGGGTGTGTTGGTTCCAACATCTTTTTGTCCACGGACTGTTAGGAGGTGCTTTGTTCCTCCCGAGTTCTCCTCTGGCTCCTAGTCTCCAAGTTTCTGTATCTAACTTGGATTCGACTTCTGTCATCGATCTCTCAGGGGCTGATGTGTTTGAACTCGTACTTCCTTCTAAATTAGGAACTGGAGAGTTCATCTTGATGTTAATCATATCTACAATCCCAAGATTGGAAAGTGATTCGGTTACCTCAAAGATATCAACTTGTGATGCCTCCATGTCAGATTTTTCTAATGATTTCACTCATTAATTCATCATGACTCTTTGACTTCAGGATTTCCATAGCCTTTCATTTGGGAATAAGTGGTTTATCCCCGAACGCATCCTTGAAACGTTCATTCCTGGATCTGTTGGATCCTTTTGGTAACTTCATTTTTAAATCTATAATTTCTTTTTTCAAATCTGAAACCTCTCGTTGGATCTCAGATAGAGATCTGATCATCGTCTCCGTCTGACCTCCATAGAACTGGATGGTCTTCTGGATTTCTCTAAGATCTTGTGAGATCTTAGAACTATCAGGAATAATTTTGTTTCAATCCTTATTGAACATCATCAGATTGATATTCCTGAAACTTGTATTAACTCAAAAAATATTTCGGATACATATTTTTTTTATTTTCTTCTCTGTATTGATGTATGCGTTGGATACATATTTTTTTTTATTTTCTTCTCTGTATTGATGTATGCGTTGGAGCATATTTCCTGTTGCCTTGAGAGTCTTTGGTAAGGTGCAAAGACCATGCATGCATAGTTTTGTATGTGTTCATGAATTTTTGTCAATAATTGAGCAGAAAGTCTTTGCATTATTAATGGTGAAGTTGATGATTGGCCACACCACATTTGCCAATATGGTGTAAATAATTCTGTTGATCCATGAAAATATTATAACTTTATGCTTTTTTTGTTAATTTTTTTTGTATGTGTACTTATTTAATACACATAATTTGTTGTTACACTCTCGTTGATATTGTGGTGTCTTCTGATATTTTAGTTTCATAATTATTACAATTTTCTATTTAATCTCACAATTTAAGAATCTGTCTAATTTCAGTCTAATTTTGGCGAATTTCGTCGGAAAATGTTTCACGACAAATTCTTATTGGTGGGATGCCAATATCAAAATCTCAATTTGAATTTGATAAGTGGCATTTTCTGGCAAAATTCAAAAATTTCAAGTAAAATTAAATTGAAATCGAACAGATTTTTAAATATATGGAACTAAATTAAAAATCGTGATAGTTATGAAACAAAAATCAAAAGACACCACATTAATGAGAGGGAAAAAAAATCTAGCTATCCCATGTTTAGACGTTAACGACTACACATGCATGAATTTACACCCAACCCCAACCAAAAATGTAAAGCAATAATGCGCCAACTTCTTGTGTGAATTGGAATTGAATCGATCGAATTGATTAGTCAAAGCTTTAAAACATGAGGTGTACGTGATGTGATACATGTTTATATATATTCTATTTTACATTATATAAGTATGGATGTTTCATCCATTTTTCATAATGTCAATTTTAATCTTTTTAGAGTCAATACAAATCACAATCCCTAATTTATTCATAATGCCAATTTTAACCTTTTTAGAGTCCATACATATCACAATTCCTAATTTAATAGTCTTCATATAATTTAATTAAAGTTCTAATTAAAGAAAACTCTCTATGAAATCACAATTCCTAATTTAATTAGTTTTCATATAATTTAATTAAAGTCATAATTAAAAAAACTTTCTATATCTAATTTAATTACAAGTTAATTAGATTACAATGGATAATTAAAGATTGTATTATTTATACAACTCGATATAACAAGTAATTAAAGATTGGATTTTTAAAATAAATCTTGTAATCAACATTAACCAGGATTAGGAAAGTTGTATGATTTGATTTTTTTTTTAAATATAGTCAAAGAAAAGTCTTATATTTGACTTCAACTAGGATTAGTATACTTTAATTCTCAAAAAACTAGGATTAATGTTATATTCTTTATATTCTAAATAGGTTGCAAGGTGGTTGACTGAATGCATAACATACATTCATATCAATCGATTTTCATTAAAGATTGGAGTTTTAAATTTTAAATAGTGGATTGTGGGAACGGATATGTATGATTTTGTTGTTCTTTTTTACCTCTTTTTTTTTCATTTTTCTTTCGTTGTAGAAATAAAAATAATGAATTGGAAATGAATCGAATTAATTAGTCAAAGCTTTAAAACATGAACTAAACGTGATGTTTTTTACATTATATATTAGCTTCAGCTTACACATACTGAAGCTAGCATGCATAAACAGCAATGATTAAATATATAGTATCATGGGTTGTTTTAGTATTATTGATTATGCAGATCAACTTGAGCTTCTCTGCCATGGATGAAAGGATATCACAGCTGCGACGACAAGATTTCAAAAATGATTTGCCTCGTCTTCTTTATATGAACGATCCAAGTACTGTTTCCAAAGTGGCCACGAGATGGCTCAGAGAATCCGGGATACGGCTACGGCAAAGTCTACCCCAGATATAGACAGCCTCCACCTCGACCCCCGTCCCTTACTTTGGAGCCTCCGCCTCCACCATCGTCCCTTAGTTTGGAGCTACCCTAGCTAGTTAGCTCAAGTTGTTGATGCTGATTCTATGTTATTCATATTTAATATTTTAACGCATACTGCTTTTTGTCACTAAATAAAAAAATTTGCTTCATATTATATTGATATTGATATTTAAACAAATTTATTATTGATATTCATATTTAACGCGTTTTTTTTTTGTGTTTTTTTTATTTATAAAATGACATATTTAGCCTTTTTTTACTATATTAAAAGACTAATTCTTTTGTGGAGGTTTCTAGTAATTGCAAATACTTCCTTCAAACTTATTTTCTACATTAACATCTATTTCTTTATTTGCTTTTCTTTTTTATAATAATATTAATTTGGGACAAATTCAATTTTAGTCCATTTAAAACGCTACTGTCCAATTTTTGTCCACTATGAAAAAAATTTTCAATTTTAGTCCACTTAATCAAAAAATCGTCACTATTTGGTCTTTTTCCCCAATTTGAGTCCATTTCTCAGGCGATTGTATTACAATCGCCCCCAATTTTCACCGGATGACACGTGGTTTGCTATCTGTAATCGGAGAGAGAGGGTCGAAAGAGAGAAGAGACAGAGCAAATTGTTATTGGCCGGTTTCCGGCGATCGGCACAGCCGATCGGCGATCCGAGCCCGGATTCGTGATGGGCTCGGCGAGGGCTTCGATTTGGGTATAAGATCGGCTCTGATCGGTGGCCGGATGAAGAGATTGGATGAGAGAGAAAATGGGGGAGAGGTGAGAGAAAGAGCGAACTGTTATTGGCCGATTGCCAGCGATCGGCATGGCCAATCGGCGATCCGAGCCCGGATTTGTGACGGGCTCGGCGAGGGCTTCGATTTGGGTATAAGATCGGCTCTGATCGGTGGCCGGATGAAGAGATTGGATGAGAGAGAAAATGGGGGAGAGGTGAGAGAAAGAGCGAACTGTTATTGGCCGATTGCCGCGATCGGCACGGCCAATCGGCGATCCGAGCCCGAATTCGTGACGGGCTCGGCGAGGGCTTCGATTTGGGTATAAGATCAGCTCCGATCGGTGGCCAGATGAAGAGATTGGAGGAGAGAGAAAATGGGGGGAGAAACGGTGGCTCCGGCAGCAGCGCCACCGCCGGAATGGATATTAAGCGCCACATAAGCTGTGCCACATAAGCGCGAGTCGGGAAAAATTAAAATTGGGGCAATTGTGATACAATCGCCGGAGAAATGGACTAAAATTGGGAAAAATGACCAAATAGTGACTATTTTTTGATTCAGTGGACTAAAGTTGAAAAAAAAATTCATAGTGGACTAAAATTGGACAGTAGCGTTTTAAATAGAAAAATTTGAGGGGTTATGAACTTAGAATCTGATGATCGAGTCGATTCCATGATTCTAAGTTCATTCAAAAACTGTCTCTACAACCACGAAAAGGAAATTTATAGATCTCGCATCCACTTAAATTGAATTGTGGAAATATGATAATCTCTTTCATTGTAAGAATTTTCTATTAAATACAATATCATTTTACATCAACAGGTAAAGGAAAGGATAAAGAAATTAATTGACAATCTTGGTCCTAGTGAAAGTGAAGATCCGAATAGAAAAGTCGATAGAATATACGCCCTCTGGTTGAATCATAACGACTTACTTCAATTTTGACTTTATCTCCCGGCAGTATCCGTATAAAACTACGTCGGATCTTTCCTGAAACATAACCTATAATCAGATCTCCATTATCTAAGCGAACCCGGAACATACCGTTGGGAAGCGATTCAGTAATTAAAAAAATCGTATAATAATGGTTGGTACGTATGTTTCTTTTTTACTTTTGTTTATTTGAAAATTTTCAATATTGATTTTTATTTTGTTATTTATATTATTATTATTAATGAATTTTCTTTCTTTTCGATTATTTTTTTCAATTAATTTTTTTTTTTGCAAAGGTTGATACGTAGATTTCTTTCTTTACTTTTTTTTTCAATTTATTTTTTACAATGTTAATTTTTTATTTAGTTAATTTTTATTGTTATTAATTCAACTATTGATGAAGATTATATTAAAAAATAATACTCAATATTAAGGAAAATAAAAATAAATAAATAAAACTCATACTTAATAATTGTTAGGTATAATAAACAAAATTAACAGTGCCAATAAACAATTAACATAACAATTTATCAGAAACAAATAAAAAATAATAAAAATTATACAAGAAAACTTGGAGCATACCAATGTGTAACTACAAACAAAAGTTAAAAATGATTATATCAAAAAACTTGGAACATACCTTGTACTCTCTTCAGGTTCTCATTTTAAAACAAAATGTACCTCAACAACAAAGAATTTCATTGTTCACGTTTTTAATCATCTAGATTTCTTTAAGAAATTCAATAGATTTTAATTTTTTTTTGGCATGGACATCGAATAATTTTATTGAAGAAATATAGTAAATTAATTATATTTAGGGTCTTGTTAATCAATAATACTTTGGGGTTAATTTGATGTGAAAGTAATATACTATCGAATATTTCAACATTCTCCTCATCAATAGTCTACATTAATACCTATAAAATAAAAAATTAACGCTGTAAAAGAATGAACTGAAAAAATAAAAGCAAATGAAGAAACATACGTTGCAACCATTGTCATTAATAGCATAAAATAAATAACTAAATAAATAAAAAAATTCATTGAAAAAAAATGAATGGAAGAAAAAAAAAGTAAAAAAGAAATTTACATACCAACTGTTAGCATTAATAACAATAAAATAAATAACTAAATAAAAAATTAACATTTAAAAAAAATTAATTGAAAAAAACAAATTAAAACATGTGTTAATGTAGTCAAAAAAGCTAAATATTTCGTTTTATATTAAAAAGGTGAAAAAAAAAATCCAAATCCTTGTTACATTGAGATCGAATACACATCCACCACATAAAATCGTGAAATTCAAGTGAGAAAATTCAAATTTCAACAAGAGAAATCCAGATATTTTCGCTGAAGCAATCTGCAGAATTCGACACTAGAAAACTCAAGTCACACTAGGATTGTCAGTTAGAAGAACAAAGCAAAACAAAACAGATCAGCATGCGAGACAAAATAGAGAACCAAGCAAAACAGGGTAGAAAAGATGCTCAAACCGAACAACAAAATATATATATATATTTTTTTTGAATTTCGAATTTAATTTTTTTTATTAAATAAACAAAACAAGAAAAGAAACAAGATAACACAATAAATTCAAACCAAACGGCGCCAAAATTTGACCGCGGGTCGCAACACGATAAAATTATTAATTTCTTTTCTAATCTCACTAGCTAATAGCAAGGGCAAGTAAGAGTCGATTCCACGAGGAGTGATGATTAACTATGTCACCTATATTCGATTCAATCAAATAACAAATTACGAAGGGGGGTTTTTGAGATTAGTTAACTATCACTAAATTAAATTAAATAAACCTAGAAAACAAATTAAATAACAATTCAATATATGCAAGTATTCCAGTTAACAGTTCAGTTATCCCCGATATCAATTATTCCCTAATCAATGTATTACCCCCCTCTCAGATTATCATGAAATTATCACCCTTAGTCTAACAACAAACTTTGTTAAACTGAATCGTCTCTTAAGATTAGTTAAATTAGGATTCGCTCGCTAATTAACCCTATTCAATTGAATAACTTGGAATAAGCTCTCTAGATTTAATTCATCAAATGCATTAATCACCAAGACGATAGGATGAACTAGATTCCGAATACACAAGCTCGATTCGATAATTTAGAATTACGCTATCCTAGAGATGCACGACCTCTAGTTTACCACTTATGAAAATTAAACCACAACAATTAGGATTCATGATTTAAGATTCTAGCAATCAATTATCAAACACTTAACCTAGGTGATCAGACTAAATCAAGCATCAATAATCGAGAACATTATACACAGATAACATAATCAATTGCAATTAAATATCGAGAAGGGAATACGAGATTAATTAGAAGACAATTAGATATACGGGTTCAAACATCCCTGCTAACCGGAATTGAGAAATTAACCGAACATCTTCGGAATCGAATCCACAAAAGTTGTTGAGAAATCCATCGTAAAATTTAACCTAAGAAATTAAAATCTCTCTCAATCTCTCTCTCAAAAACTTTCCCACTTGAACAGTGAAAAAAATGGAGAAAAGAAGTTGTCCCTCTTTTAAACTCCCTAGTCTCCTGCCTTGCGTCAACTCTTCTATTTCTGGGGGAAAGCCACTTAAAAATTGTATATTGGCTGGTGGCATGATTCTTGCCCTTAACAAGTAAAATGGGCCCTTCTTTTATCATTCATTTCTTTTCAACTTTTGGCCGGAAGTCCTTTATTCTTCAATTAAAGCCCACTTATTTCCTTCAATTTCCTTTTGCATCTTAAACCAAGAATGACCTAATTAATTCCATTCTCATTCCACTCGCTTTCCTTACTTCCAAAATCCTCCAAATCTCCCAAAATAATCAAGAAAATAATATATGAAGTAATTGAAGACTGAAAACATATATAGATACAAAAACGGTGCATCCAATTATTTAAAAGATTATAAAAACGGTGCACATAAGTTTTTATGAAATCATAAATATATCCACAATAAAATGCACTTATTTCCTACCTATCAGGTGGATTATAACAGAAAGATGAGTAATGTCATTTCAGATTTAATGTTGTTAAATAGAGCTGTGAATAACTGTAACAATATTAAGTAGTTAACTCTTCGATTTCATTCTATGAGATCCGTTAATGTCCGATCAATACTGATCTCATAGTCGACACATGATGAGTAATATTTTTAAGTGTATATTTACCGTCAACGATGGTCAAGTGATCTCACAAATAATATTATTATTTTTTTGTGTATACTTACCATCAAGGATGAAAATTTTGGTTTCGATGGAAATATCGGTATCTTAGTTTCACGGAAATATCGTGGAAATATCGGTATCGGTGGAAATATCGATACATATATATATCAACATTTTTTTGATAGTTATCGATATTCCATCGATATTTAACCGATTTTTCTATAATTTATCTCATGAAATCATCGATATCGAAATCGATATTTACCAATATTTTCTTGATATTTACCGATATTTACCTGATATTTCACCGATTTTTCTATAATTTATCTCATGAAACCATCGATATCGAAATCGATACTGATATTTATCGATATTTCACCTATTTTCCTATCATTTGTATCATTGATATTTATCGATATTTCACCTATTTTCCTATCATTTGTATCATGAAGCCACCGATATTGAAATCGATACCGATATTTTGACAAAATTTCTGGTTTTTATATGAAAAAATGAAATTTCTGGTTTTTATATGAAAAAATGAAAATATCGGAGATATATCGATTGCACCTCATTTTTGTATCGGTCACGTGAAAAATTGGAAATATTGGGGAAATATCGGAGATATTTCCAGATATTTTCATCATTGCTTACTATTGATTTCATTTTATGAGACATTACTTATCAAATTACTTTTTCCTGAATTAATAATGAATTTGGAGTTTTGGTAACAAAAGTATTACATGATTTGTATAAAAATATTAGATTCTGATATAAACAAAAGTGTTGATTAATATTGTTTGTCAAATTATAAGTTTTCAAAAGAATTGTATAATATTACTTGTCAAGTTACAATTTATCAAACTAGTCATGAATTTGGAGTGTTTGAACCAAATATATTACTTGACACTTCACAAAATTATCACCTATAAAATTATTACCTGATACATATAAAAATATTACATATAATATTACATGACAAATATTGTAACTACTTAAATAATTTATTTCAGAAACATATTTATTATTATTATTATTATTATTATTATTATTATTATTATTATTAAATAAACTTTTTTCTTATATAGATTTTGAGAGTCAAATCATGTTGATTTTCAATTATTTGCATGTCAAAAACAATCGATTGCTATAAATTTACAAAAGTACCTAATTTATAAGATACATTCCCTATGTACGAATTAAACTACCTTATTTAAAAAAAATTACAATCAGCATTGAGGACTTTTAATATATTTTATATTAAACTACATTATTTAAAATAAAAATTACAATCAGCATTGAGGATTTTTAATATATTTTATTCTTAATATACCACTTTCTATTTGAACTCAATTTTTCAAATTTATTTTCTCAAGGTTATCTATATGTTTCATCAATTAATGATAATTAACCAATCCCTATCTTACATATTTTATCATCAACATGGTTTTAATTTCTAATTTTTTTTTTATATAAATCGTGTAATCAAGTATAAATCAGCACACACAAACATTTGAAATAATGAACAAGAATACAAGAATGAAAAAAAACCATGCATGTCAGGTATGTATGTAGGGTGTTGCTTTGAATAAGAGGCATGCATGTCAATGGCGACATTGATAATGGTGATAAAACTGGATGCATACAGGATATTCTTCTTGGGCGGACCGGTTTCCACATATCAAAGAAGCACTACTTAAGAGATGAAGGGGTCTTGGTCTTGCTGATACTCCTCATTTGATGGGATATATTTAATATCATCTAGTTTGTATGTGAGTTAGTTTATATATCAAATTTCTTCATCACTCGATTAATTATTAGCACTAGTTTTGATCCATCGTACTCTTGAATATGTCAAAAGTTGATAATTATATACTTTTTTTGCCTGATGTGAACCTTTACATTTTTAATATAAAATCACTTGAAATTTATAATTCATGTGGATTACATGATTAGTACAATGGATTAGATCTCATTTAAACTCTGGACAAGATATCATCTAGTGCTAATACAATAGCGTTGTAAGAATCCCATACTAAAACTCTATCTTTATCCCGAGCAGCATAATCCAGCCGAGTGACCCCATTGAACAAATCAGAGTAAAGCTTCCTCAAGCGCGGCCTATCGCCTGGGGGTTTAGCCTGGATAATGGTGTAGATATCCTGTTTCAACAAGGATGAGCTTTTCCGGAGCAATTTCTGTGCATCTTTCCATGATTCTGCCATCAATAAATCCTTCACATTTAGCAGACTCTTTGCGTGGGATTGAATCCCGGCTTCAGCTTCCTGGAGGGTTTGGTCGGGGACTGTCATTCTGAATTCGAAGGCGGCAGCGGGTTCGGGTTTGGTGGAGAGGAGAAAGGTTGTGATGAGTATTATGGATGAGGATCTCCTCCTGAGGGGGGTGGAGTGGGGTTGTTTGGTGGAAGGATTGAGTTTATGGAGGAAAGATGATGTAGCTGCCATAGAAAGGAAATGAGTGTGTATGTGTTGTCTCTGCTGCTGTAGATGCAATGGATAAAAGAATCCTCAAGAGAAAAAACAACTATGAAGAAGGATGGGCCAACACTGGGCCTATAACTAATGAGTTTTTAAGTTTCAAGGGCAAGCCCTTCTAACATAAGACACTATAACAGAAGATACTAAGACACTAACATAAGACACCGCTACTAACATGACAGAAGATACTAAGACACCAATCTCCTCCAAACTCTGTTCTCCTCCTCCTCCCAAGGTAACTCCGAGATGGTGCCTTAATCCCCCACCCTCTCATGGTGCCATAAACCCTAAACCCTAACAAACACTAAGACACTGTTGTCGATGCATCATTCACTTCAAACTAAAATTATAAGAAATAAACATTTAGAAAAACACTCCTATTTAATGGTACTCCATGTCCTTCTCCATATGAATTCACTGCTCTAATTTTCTTAAATGCTGGTGTAATATATGTTGGAAAGTTGCAATTTTTTCTCGATAAAATCCATTAAGCAAAGAAATACGACCAATCAGTAGAGATGAGGCTAACAAGAATACATAAAGCTTCACCATTGCAATCCCTACACTGTTTTAAACTATTTAATGCCTTAAGCATTCCTTTATAAGCCCCTAAAATAGATTCAAATTCAAATCTTGAAAATCTAAACAAGAATCATTCTTTTAAACAAATAATTCTGCATTAATCTAAACTAATTCTTCAAACCCTCAGTAAAATCATTCATAGACAATTTCCTTCAAAAAAAAAATTCATATTTAAACAACATAGGCACAACTAAATATAATAAAATTCCATTAACAAGATAGCAATTTCAAGAATTTAAATTCAAACTCGAAAACCATCAAATTTAGCAAAGCCCACCAAATAACAGCACACACTACACACACTAACAGAATTTATTTTTAAAAAAAAAAACAATAAACATATAAAGAAATTTGCGCAACTGATTTACCTGCTGAGATTTAATAGAGGGTAAGCAAAATTGCTTGAACAGAGAGTAACTTGGCATGTGTCTAAAAATTGCAGGGTTTTTTGGCAGGAAAACGAGAGATTGTTGAAAAGAAAATCCTAGCTTTGTTCTTGCAGCAGAGGATGGTGATATCAAATTCATGCATTCCATATCTGTGTTTATATAAATAGTGTATCTATATTTTGCAAAAATTTGAAGCAAAATCGAATTCAGTTGAGTTCTATATCTTTGTATGGTTGTTTTGATGGGTGGATTGAGGATTTTGGAATTGTCCGTTAAAAAGCGTGTTTTAATTTTTGAACTTTCAATTTATTTGAAAAGTAATCGCGTTTTGAATAGCTAGTGTCGATTATGTCAGTTAGGCTCTTCATTCTTGCAAGTTGCGTGAATATGGGTTGGGCCTGACCCAAGTCCATCAAGAGAAAAATTAATTATTAATTAATAATTATAAAGCAAATACAATTACTTATATAATGATAATGATATATCATATGGTTAATCCAATTGATCTAAAATGTATTGTTGATAGAAATTCTATAATAGGGACTAGGCTTGCTGAATTTGAATTCAAATTTTAATTTAGGTTAATAATTTAGTATTTATTCCATGTTACATGTTATCATAATAATGATGTGATGATGATGTTGACGATATGAAATATTGAAAGTAGTTTACAAGATAAAATGAAAATTTAAATTTTCATAATTTGGGAAGTTAGGCTTATTAAATATCAAATCAAATCAAATATTATATGAGAATATAATCCGCTAAAAAAAATTAAGAATTCAAACGTAGATTGATTTGTTACGAGGGTTAGTTTCTATTCTTTTCATTGGTTCAATTTTCTTTGTAAGTGTATTTTTATAAAAATATCTGTCCATAGTAATATCTCTTTACCACGATTACGAAAGATATAAATGCTGAAAAAAGTGCAATTTAATTACTCCTTTTAAGCAAATTTCCTTGGCTAATTTTAGAAAAAAATATTCATTCCCAATGTTATCTTTTTGAAAGGAAATCTCTGGGAATGAAAGAAAAGAAAACAAATATTCATAATAATTAATTAAATATCTATATGTAAAATGAATGTTTCATGTCGAAAACAAAAAAAGGAACCTCTAAATTTTGATTCATATTATGTTATAGGATGTCTATAGATAGATATAGTAATAAAGTAATAAGCTAAGATATAGATATTTGTTAGCAATTTGATCCATTTAAATGATCTATTTTACAAAGTGTTTCATATTTCATGTTTGTTGTTAACGTTATTGTATCAATCATATCAAAACAAAAGGAGAAAATATATATACATGCATGTATATCTTGTTTAAAAAGTATCCTAATATAATTTATTCACGCTATCCACGTTGATATTGCTCCGATCTAACACTCGAAAACTCCGACCCAAGTACTTGCAAAACAAACACCGGGAGGGGTTCCCGGCGATGGGACTCCGACGCTCAAGTCAATAAAGTTGCTCAGCAATCTCTTAGTGAAAGTGAATATGTATGTTTTAGCAGTATAGTTGTACGTGTAAAATGAAAGAATGAGTATTATAAGTTTATATACTCCCTGTGATACGTGGCAGTTGGAATCATTCGATAAATATGGGAAGTAGGCGATTGGTCCACAAAAATGGCGGTCATTTGAATTCAAACCTGTTCGCCCCCTTCACCGTTAATCAGTTCGTCGCCATGTCTTAAAACAAAATCAATTTGCAAATAACACCGTAGAAACAGTTTGTTTTTCCTAAAGTGACCCTTGTTCGCTTCTTTAAATTGTACACACATGTTAACTTTGACTTTGGTTTGGTTTAGGGGAAGAATCCGATTCACTTCAATTCGGCTGTATCAAGTACTCCCCCATTTCGAAGTGCGTGTTTACACGCACTAGTGCAGTTCACTAGATACATTTGCCGAATACTTATCGCTCCTTTTAGAGGCAAAATGTCACGCCCCATTTTCTTTTCATTAAAATGTCAGAGTTTTATCTTTGGGCGTGAAGAAAGAAGGGGAAAAAGACGTGCATGATATAAAATAGAAATCTTTAGAAACAAATAAGAGATGATTTTACAAATACAAATCCTCGGCGTCTAGCCGAAATAAAACGTTTAAAACATAATAGGGGAACATCATCAGGATCCATAAAGAAAAGGAGAAGAGTTTATCTTTTACAAACGTGAATTATTAAAACAATGTTTCAACAAGCTTTGAAAGAGAGACCAACTGAGAAGACTTGATATGGCACCATCCTCTCTATGCATCTTGTCAGTCGTAATTTCCTGTACTGTGAGTACAGGTGGGGGGTGAGTGCGTTGAATACACTCGTGGAAGTACTTTCCATATTCAAACAATTATTAAGCAGTCACATAAAACAATCATATATAAAGCATAACATATAATTCGGTTCACTAACGGACTCCCAACCCATGACTTACCAATGGACACACAGCCTAATGGATACAAAGCTCAATGGACACAAAGCCCATAACTCTCTAGTGGACACAAAGCCAAATGGACATAAAGCCTATAACTCTCTAGCGGACACAAAGCCCAATGGACACAAAGCCCATGAATGTACGGACCCTAGTTACCCCTAATGTAAAAGTAAACCCTTAGTCTCTTCCCATGAAGGTGGACTCTCGTCCTCTCACAATATGATAGAATGAATATAGTATTCGCAACATATAATCACAGTAATTAAACACAACATATAGTTTACAAGGTATTTCATCTGAAGGTCGCAAATTCATCTGCGTTCATATAACATATCAAATATGATTCATTCCATCAGGCTTAAATTCATATTCGAGCATCATAAATCATCATTTCTACTCATTTTGATATAACATAAATGTAAGGTTTAGAGTTTACCCCCACCTTGTTCGGTGGTTACCACGTGAGTCGCAAGTACCAAAGACTTGATATCTCGATTCTCAATCCAACTGATAGCCTACACAATTAACGGTGATTCTTAGATCCTTAATACGCTTAAAACTTATATTTAAAATGTATAAAAATAGTCGCGGAGAAGAATCGTTCGATAGAGTCGAGATGGATCAGGAGATTGAGAGATTGAGGTTGAGAAAAACAAGAGGGAAAGATCAGTTTAAAAGGCTAAGATGAAAGTGGGCGAGATTTGGGTCGCAACGGAAAAAGAATGAGCTCGATCGGAGTTGAAACGAGCTCAAACAGAGCGTTTTAAGGTTGATGGGTATTTTGGTAATTTTGGTAAAGGGTTGACTTTGACCGGGACCCCTGACTCCCGACGACTCGATGAAAACATCCGAAATGAACCAATGGACGAAAACGCCCGCCGGTGCACACACGGCGCGCACGGCGGCTCTCTGCGTGCACACCGCGCGCCCAGCGCGCCCCGTCCTCGACAACTGCCGAGTTTTTTCTGCAGCATCCGTCCAGCACCCGCGCGCGCCTGCGCCTGCCCGAGCGCGCACCCGTGCCCAGCGCCCTGCTGCCACCAGCAGCCACCTACTAGTGCGGTGACAACGCAGCGGCTCCGGCGGTGGCTCCGGTGGTCGGCGAAAAACTTAAAAGAGAAAGAGAGGAGAAAGAAACTTACTTGTTTTCGTCGCCTTCGACTTCGTTCGAAAAAACGATAATTTTTGAATTGAATGAACCTCTATTTATAGATTTTAGAAAATTACTTTTTACTGTTGGAAAATTACTATTTACTAAAAATATCTAAATTTACCGTTCGTCAAGCTTTTTACACTTTTCTTCACCATTTGAGCTACGGGTCTCCGATTGACCTCTAATTCATTTATATCTTCTCGTTTTTCAGTTACGCATCTCATGGTGAAATAATATTCTATGTTTCGCGAATAAATTATCCTTCAATCTAAAATATGTAGTAAACACGTATCTGGAACGCACATAATTAATTAAACAAATCAAGAATTTATGCACATATAATATTTCAATTAAGGGTTTAATATTTAATTAATCAATTATGCTTCATTTTTGGTCCGGGGTGTTACATCCCCTACCCCTTAAAAGAATTTCGTCCTCGAAATTAAGTATGTACCTAGGAACGGCAAGGTTGGCTACTTTGCTAGAATCTCATCCTCTTTTCCCGTGTCGTTTCGTTCTTTCCGATGGAATACTAACTTCTAAAGCTTCAGCGACTACTTATCGTTCTTATGCTTCAACAGAACCGATGTCATAACAATACTATGGGTATAGAAATTAAACACAGATTGCGAGGAGAGAAGTAAACGTGGATTCCGTCGATTAGCAAAAGTCAAACTGGCCTCTTATATATATACGCAAAAGATAGGCCGCTCATACATTATACAAAAAGGGTCTTGTACCTTACCACGAGGTAAAAGCCATTACTAATCTATTTACAAGTATAATACTATCAGTTCATCATCCGTAATCTATCTCTCGGCAACCTCAGAGTTTCCAAACTTCTAGCAGTTTATCGCGATGTGTCCCAGTTCTCCACATATGTAGCATTTCCGAATTCCCCTTGGCCTCGATCTCGGTGTTGCAGCTACTAGATTTCCAATTTGCTCATAGTTTAACGCAATGTATCCTGGTTTTCCACATCTATAGCATTTCTGAATTCCGTGCGGACACGGTCCCATATGATTCCCTCCACATCTAGTACATGGATTTTCCGACCTAGGTGTGGGGAAAAATGGAGCATTGTTAGTCCGTGGAATTTCGTTTTGATTGAGACTCTGACTTGGATCGGTCCACTTCCTCTTTCCAAGTGTCTCATTAATCTTCTCGGAAGGTATAACATCTAAACGTAGACGAGAGGAAATAGGTCAAGGTTCCCTGACCTGTTAGGATTGAACTGATCTCCGGGCGAAGACCCTTCTCGAAACGTCGGGCCTTTTTGTCATCAGTGTCAACCAAGTGAGTTGCGTATCTACTCAATTGATTAAACCTCCGTTGGAACTCTCCTATTGTCGCGGTTCTCTGACGGAGACGTAAAAACTCTGTTTTCTTCTTGTCCCGATAAGATTGAGGTATGAAGTGGTGAGAAACCACTCCCTTAAACTCATCCCACATCATCCCCTCGCTCTGAGCGGGCAGCAGAGTCCTCTTATATGAGTCCCACAAGTGGCTCGCTTCGTCAGTAAGCTGGAAGATCGCACATGAGATCTTCTGTTCTTGTGTACACGCCAAGTGCCCAAAAAGTCGGTCAAGTGACCTCAGCCACTCTTTCGCATCTGCAAGTTCACTCTTTTCGTCGAATGTTGGTGGATTAAATCGCCGAAACTGTTCGTAAATGAGGTTTGGATCGGACTTTGCTGGTTGGGGGTTGGCTCGAGTTGTCTCGAGGTGCTGTACTAGACCCCTCAGCACAGACACAAGATCTCCTACGTTCGGATGTTCTTGTTCGGGTTGATCAGCAACTAGGGTTTGATCTCTTCATAGTCTTACTTTAGACATAGTTCTAAAAGCGACAAATGAAGACTAACCCTTATCATCTACCCCATGTAACTCAACAACATATATATAACAACATATAAATAAAAAACAGGTACATGGTACAGATCAACAACATCAAATTAAATCCACGATTAGAGAGAGAAGCGTATAGAGAGTGGTTGTGCTTACCCATTTCTTTTTGAAAAGATCTCCACATTTGAAAACACGTTTAACAAGAAAAACGAGTTTGAGCCGAGCCCTATAAAAGGTAGAACTAAGCTCTGATACCATCTGTCACGCCCCATTTTCTTTTAATTAAAATGTCAGTGTTTTCTCTTTGGGCGTGAAGAAAGAAGAGGAAAAAGACGTGCATGATATAAAATAGAAATCTTTGGAAACAAATAGGAGATGATTTTACAAATACAAATCCTCGGCGTCTAGCCGAAATAAAACGTTTAAAACATAGCAGCGGAACATCATTAGAATCCATAAAGAAAAGGAGAAGAGTTTATCTTTTACAAACGTGAATTATTAAAACAATGTTTCAACAAGCTTTGAAAGAGAGACCAAATGAGAAGACTTGATATGGTACCATCCTCTCTATGCATCATGTCTCTCGTAATTTCCTGTAGTGTGAGTATAGGTGGGGGTGAGTGCGTTGAATAAACTCGTGGAAGTACTTTCCATATTCAAACAATTATTATGCAGTCACACAAAACAATCACATATAAAGCATAACATATAATTCGGTTCATTAACAGACTCCCAACCCATGACTCACCAATTGACACACAACCTAATGGACACAAAGCCCAATGGACACAAAGCCCATATCTCTAGTGGACACAAAGTCCAATGGACACAAAACCCATAACTCTCTAGTGGACACAAAGCCCAAAACTCTCTAGTGGACACAAAGCCTATTTCTCTATAGTGGACACAAAGCCTATGATTGTACGGACCCTAGTTACGCCATAATATAAAGTAAACCCTTAGTCTCTTCCCATGAAGGTGGACTCTCGTCCTCTCACAATATGATAGAATGAATATAGTATTCGCAACATATAATCATAGTAATTAAACACAACATATAGTTCACAAGGTATTTCATCTGAAGGTCGCAAATTCATCATGCCTTCATATAACATATCATATATGATTCGTTCCATCAGGCTTAAATTCATATTCGAGCATCATAAATCATCATTTCTACTCATTTTGATATAACATAAATGTAAGGTTTAGAGTTTACCCCCTCCTTGTTCGGTAGTTACCACGTGAGTCGCAAGTACCAAAGACTAGATATCTCGATTCCCAATCTAACTGATATTAATCCAACTGATAGCCTACACAATTAATGGTGATTCTTAGATCCTTAATACGCTTAAAATTTATACTTAAAATGTATAAAAATAGCCGTGGAGAAGAATCGTTCGATAGAGTCGAGATGGATCGGGAGATCGATAGATTGAGGTTGAGAAAAACAAGAGGGAAAGATCAGTTTAAAAGGCTAAGATGAAAGAGGGTGAGATTTGGGTCGCAACGGAAAAAGAATGAGCTCGATCGGAGTTGAAACGAGCTCAAACGGAGCGTTTTAAGGTTGAGGGGTATTTTGGTAATTTTGGTCAAGGGTTGACTTTGACCAGGACCCCCGACTCCCGGCGACTCGATGAAAACATCCGAAATGAACCAACGGACGAAAATGCTCGCCGGTGCACACACGGCGCGCACGACGGCGCCCGGCGCGCGCACGACGGCGCCCGGCGCGCGCACCACGCGCACACCCGCGTCTCGTCCTCGGCAGCATCCGCCTAGCACCCGCCAATGCGCGCACTCACGTGCCTTCGCCCGCCTGCACGCCCACCCGTGCGCGCACCCGCGCCCAGCGCCTTGCTGCCACCAGCAATCACCTACTGGTGCGGCGGCGGTGGGGACGGCGGCTTCGGTGGCGGCAGCGGTGACTCTAGCAGCGGTTCCGGCGGCAGTGACGGCGCATCCGGCGGCAGCTCTGACGGCTGGCGAAAAACTTAAAAGAGAAAGTGAGGAGAGAGAAACTTACTTGTTTTCGTCGTCTTCGACTTCGTTCGAAAAAACGATAAGTTTTGAATTGAATGAGCCTCTATTTATAGATATTAGAAAGTTATTTTTTACCGTTGGAAAATTACTATTTACCAAAAATATCTAAATTTACCGTTCGTCAAGCTTTTTACCCTTTTCTTCACCATTTAAGCTACGGGTCTCCGATTGACCTCTAGCTCTAGTTCGTTTCTATCTTCTCGTTTTTCCGTTACGCATCTCATGGTGAAATAATATTCTATGTTTCGCGAATAAATTATCCTTCCATCTAAAACATGTAGTAAACATGTATCTGGAACGCACACAATTAATTAAACAAATCAAGAATTTATGCACATATAATATTTCAATTAAGGGTTTAATATTTAATTAATCAATTATGCTTCGTTTTTGGTTCGGGTGTTACACAAAACATCTTTTCAACCACTCTGTGACATCTATGCGACACATGGCAAAGTGCTTTTCCCGCTGAGTGTCTCTTCATCTCTCACCGTCTGATTTCATCACGTTCGATGGTCGAAATAACGCGATTTTTCAATTTTCCCCCCCAAAATCAAGCATTATCTTCCTCATATATATATCACCTTCATCCCCCATAAAACCCTTCTACAAAATAAAAATCACTGTACACTCTTATCAACATGGCATTTTCTTCTCCAAACTCAGGTATCATCTTCTTCTCTCTTCTCATTACCTTTCAATGGCGTCTTCTGATTCCCTAGTTCATCTTAGAAACGAAAATGAGTTAGAAGAGGATTTTGACCAATTTCCCCTCCACCGCGATTCTAGATCTGAAAATCCCAAACCTTCCAAGAAATCTAGACGAAAAATAGTAGATGATGTATTTTCCTCCACGAAAGCCACCCAAACCCATACTATACTTCTAAGTTCAATGATGGTGGGGGCTATTCTGTGATGATTCCAAGTTCGGAAGATCAACCACATCGAGCTCCATCCGATTACCAAACATGGTTTTTGAAACATGTGACCTTAAGATTAGTTCCACCCATTCATCCATTTTTCTTGGAAATTGGTTCGGCTTTTGGGATATGTCCAAACCAACTCCACCCAAACTCCATTAGCTACATATCTTGTTTCTATATGGTATGTAAATGGATGGGAGTCGAACCCACGTCTGAGCGATTCCGATCTTGTTTCGTTCTAAAAAATACAAACCCTTTTCGCTTTTATTTAAGTCCTCGTGGTGGTGAGAGACGAGCTTCTTTTTTGTCTCCCGGGGATGACAAAGTCAGTTCTTGGGAAAAGTACTACTTTTTTATTCGTGAACCAGCGAACATACCTTTCTGTTCACCTCCTTAGGCTCAAAATTCTATTCGAACAGATCCCCTTCCCAAAACTGATTACCAGATCGGTCTTCTGAATAAAATATTCCATAAGGCATGGTTTGATATAGTAAAGTTGAGCTCATGTGAGTCACTACTATCATTCTGGGGGTTCTATCCGAACAACCAAGTTCCTTCCAGATTCAACTTAGGTCATTCTTTAATTCTTGAAATTTCTCATGTTAATCCGAACTATTTTGTCGCACTATGATATTCAGGTTGTTCCTTTTTACAGACAGAACAATGAACTAGTTTTTCAGCTTCATGGATGAAATTTCCGATAAAGAGAGGACTCCTTATTCGTCTTCCTAGCATGGGGTGGACACCAACTTGGCTGCAACCTTTAGGCAGACAGAGGAAACTCGTCTTGCCGAGCTAGCCGGTAGAACCCCTGGCTCAACTGTGAATATAATCTAGGAGGACAAATGTGCCCTTCTTGAGAGTTTGGATCCTGTCTCATTTGTCTCTCTTATTACTACTATCCAATTTCCTTTAAAGAACCCTCCTAGCCCACTCCCAACTACGGCTCTTGTCTCCGAACCAATTGATCTGACGGAGGAGGTCAGTGAAGATCCAACAGCGAAGACTCCATCGGCAAGGAAAAGGGGATCTTCGAGTTCGCAGGGCTCCCGAGTAAAAAAGCCGTGAACCACTGAAGAGGCTGCAGGTGGTTCGGAAACACAGAAAGAGGAGGGAGCTAAGTGTAGCACCCCGGATCAAAATGAGCATAATTGAATAATTAAGTATTTGAACCCCGACTTAATAATTATGTGCGTATGTTTTGACTGTTTAATTTAGTACATGCGTTTCAGATACTTGGCTAACGCCGGTTTTAGTTTTAGATGGGTATATTTTTTGTGACATGGAACCTAGAATATGATTTTACCAAGAGATTCGTATCGGAAATACGAGAAAACAGAAACAAACTAGCGGTTAATCGGAGACCCGTAGTTCAACTAACGAAGGAAAGGGTAAAATTTTGATAAAAGGTAAAAATAAAAATAATATTTTAATGAAAGGTAAGTTGAGATATTTTTGGTAAATAGTAACTTTTCAACGGTAAAAAGGTAAATTCCAAAATCTATAAATAGGGGCTCATAACTTTCAAAACTTATACGTTTTCAAAGCCGACGACCCGAGCGACGCTCGCGACGCGAACACGTAAGTTCTCTTTCTTTTCTTTTCCTTTACGTTTTTATTTTCCGCCGCCGCCGGCCAGCAGTGGTGCTGGTGGTGGTGTGTCGGGTGACGGGTGCGCGCCGGGTTGTGCGTCGGGTCGGGCGTCGGGTGCGCGCCGGGATGTGCGTCGGGATATGCGTCGGGTCGGGCGTCGGGTGCGCGCCGGGTTGTGCGTCGGGTCGGGCGTCGGGTGCGCGCCGGGATGTGCGTCGGGTCGGGCGTCGGGTGCGCGCCGGGATGTGCGTCGGGTGCGTGCCGAGTGCCGGGTGTGCGCCAGGTGCCGGGTGTGCGCCGGGTGCCAGGTGTGCGCCGGGTGCCGGGTGTGCGCCGGGTGCCGAGTGCGCGCGGGTGCGTGTGTCGGGGGTCCAGCGTGCGCGGGCGACGGGGATCGGGTGGCTGAGGAAAACTCGACAGCTGCCGGATGATGCGCGAGCCGTCGGGTTCGTTTCTGCCCGACGCCGGGTGCTCACGGGCCCCGGAGCACGTAGTGCCGTATTTTCGATCCGCCGTGTCCTTAACAAACGTTTTTCCGCCAGGACCCTTTACAGCTTTAACTATATTGTATTTAAGACCTAAGAAACACCGTAAATTTGTAGGCTATTGTGGACTAAGCTTGAGGTGTTGAGTTGTCAGACGTTCTGTCCTAGCTACTCACGCGGTAACCACTATACGAGGTGGGGGTAATTTCTAACTCTGGATCTGTTTACAGTTTTCCCTATTTGTGAAATATGATTGGGAATCTAAGTGCTGTGTTTATACTTGCTGTGCCATATTATATCTGTGAGGACCGAAGTCCTCCGATCATGCATTCTGTTCGTCCCCTGCTATTTTCTACTACTCAGTGGAGGTGTCGTGAGCCTCTTTAAATGCACTAACGGTGAGATACCGTTATATAGGGTAAGACGGGGGAATCCCGCACCTATACGTCCCTTGCCATTTCTAATATCTGCTTTGCATAAATCTGTGCTGTGACAACGTGACTGTAAGTTAGCTTTTCGGTATTTATATTTCTGTCTGGAGTCTTATGAGGTGGATGTTATCCCCACTGAGTGTATTCAACGCACTCACCCCTTAATCTGTACTCATACTACAGGAGATGAGGAAGCTGGTGAACCCTAGACGGAGGGGGATGGTGCTAGCTGTTGGTATTTCTGTTAAAATGTCATAGTTTAAAACTTTTCCAAACACGTTTACAAACAGTTAATGATCTGTATATATTTTTGGGTACTTGTGAGGATGGGAGATCCTGATGTTTAGCTTCCGCTGTATATGATGTATATTATCGGTGTGAGACCGAATGTTATCGGCCGAGGCCGAAGGTTGTTATGAGATGGTTTATTGTCGTCCCTTATCTCTTTCTTCTGTTGTCCCTTGCTTAATTCTTTCTGTATGTGTTATGCGTCCCTTGCTTTTCTATCTTCACGCCCGGGTAAAACTCTGATATTTTTAACGAAAGATTTTGGGGCGTGACAGGTGGTATCAGAGCGGTTCTAATGATGAGAACTTGCTCGAACTGGTTTTAAAATGAGAGAAACGTGATTTGGAAAGTGTGATATTGATTTCCCATCACATAAATTCCTTAATCTCCCGATCTAAGTCTTTCTATGTGTCATGTGTTTATTCTTCCATAATTAAATCGCATCTCCCAAATTTTGATCTAATAACTAAAACATGTTCAATTATTGGCCACATAACCAAACAAGAAATCAACTTATAAACACACAAATAGGATAAACGATCATTAACTTTGAATTGAAATTAAAGATCCATCTAGATTCGAATCAAATTACTAACAAGCCCTAGAAACCCTAGAAAATTAGTTAGACATGATGATAAACAAACTCATAGACAATATTAAAAATATCATATCTACTAAGATACATCAAGGGAAGAAAATATTAAAAACTCTATTAGACGATCTCGCGATTCCTCGATCTCTTGAATTCTTCTTCAAATCGTCTCAATGCTTCTCAGAATATCGTATTTTTCTCTATGAATCTCTCTTGTCTCTTAATTTCTCTCCTCCTTCTCTACTTCTCTTCATGTTGAGTATTTATATTGTGTTGGGAATCTTCCAAGTGAAGTAAGAGGTGAAAACACTCCAAGAAAACCAAAACTCTTTGAATTCATGTTCACCCGAGCACGGTTGTGCTACACGGCACAGTCGTGCCACACGGTCGTGCTACACGGCATGGTCATGCCCCACCATCCAGCACACTCTGCACAATGGCGCACGGTCATGCTACATGACACGACCAAACCGTGCGCCACCAACTCTTCCACGCGATCTCGTATTTCTATTCTTCCTTCCTTGGTCATCAATTACACTTGAAACTTGCACTTTTCTCATCAAAATCATGAAACTAAGCACAAACCCGTCAAATGCAACTTGTACAATATAATATCATAAATCACCATAAAAACGTATCCAAACATATTCAAATGAATACATAAACATACGCAAAAATACGTGAAAAAGACATTTATCAATGATCGCTAGTCAAAGGGTGACCTCCACCTAAAGAAATATGCACCACTATTGTATCAATTCTCACCACCGACAATCAATGCAAAAATAGAGACACTACTTTTGATGCCCCATACCCCTTTTAATTGGAAATAGATCGACATCCTTTACATATTTAGGAACTAAAAAAATCATAATTATTTTCTAATATACAACGGAAGACTCAAAGTGAAGACACGGAGCTATAATTTTTTTGTTTGTTTAAAAACGTAACATATATACATATATATCCAACTATAAACCAAGTCTAGTCATGTCTCACCCACATTTCTAGGTAAAATGTTCAAACCAAAAACCTATATGAATTTACACATCAAAAAAAAAATATATATATATATATATATGACAAAATATAAGTCTAGGCTCATAGTTTATCATACTATACATATTTAAACAACATATTGTTATCAAAAATAAACATTATTCTAGTACAACAACTTTATAGAGACAGTGAGGAGTCAGCCCAACCTACTACACGTCCACATTATCGTTTGTCGAGCCTGAAAATATAAAAAGCAACATCATGAGACACCTCCGGAGAGGGATCCCAGTGGGATAACTTTACTGTCTAATACATTGAAGCAATTAAACTATTAAACAAGTACTACATGTCATTTGGGTACATTCACCCTGGACCATACTATAACATAAAGGAATGTGGGAGTTGCTCGCCCACTAAACCTTGCTTTCATAGACCAGACACTCTCACCCTTATGGTCGCGCCCAGTAGGGAAGCTACCTACCGGTTATAGCTACGGGGCTTCGGCCGTAGATTTCATACATAACTTATTAATTCAATTATCAACACATAATAGAGAGTAGAAGTTACCCACTTGTACGTTGATTGTACGAGGATCACTTCTGGATTCACCGATCGTCTCAACTGCGCTCGATACACTTAACTGTTTAGTCTCTTATGTCATATAACATAATCTTTTATATTTTATATTAGGTTACTTCAACCTAAAGCATAATCATTAATAATTTAATGTAAACACTTGGTCCTAAATGCAAATATTAACATGATTCTATACACATCATTCAAGCGTTTATAATAATCATACTTTATTCAATACATACTTCATTTATATATGAAGCTTTAAAGATGATCCTATCATACATAATTCATCTAAGTGATATCAGAACATTAAATACATCATCATACTTATAACTTAATTGTTAAGCATTTAAACTAGCAATTTTAGACCTAAAATGACATATAAAGATGTAATAATTTTAATAATTCATATATAATTTCTAAAATCACAAAATTATTCAAATAATCACATATTTTCTTTTAGTATAACATACTGAAAATTCATAAATTTTAACTGCTTGTACAAAGAATTAAAAACCACGCATTTAACTAGTTTTTCACTTCAATTTCAGCTGAAAAACAGCCTTCAATGAAAAATTCACCATACCTTATAGAATTGATGAACACCTTTCATATTTTTATATAATTTAGAAACATGTTGAAGTATAACATATAAAAATTTCAAGTAGAAATAACTTTCATATAATTAGTTATATATTTTACAAGTTGGATAAAAACAATGCATAACATAGGCTGAAAATAGGGTTATTTGTAAAATTTCTTATAAATTTATTTGTGCTCCAAAATTCACAAGGTAAATTTTATCATATTATTAAGAGTCAGTAATGCAACATAGTAAACTATGACTTATAAATATGATTCAAATAAATATTTATAAATTTTAGAACTAGGCTGAGAACATGATATGGTCTATGCAGAAAACAGGTTATGTTGTAAAATTTGGCATGAATCATACAAGACTCAAAAAAATTCATACTAAATTTCTGCACGTACCTAAGAACTGCTTCTAAAATATAGTAAATTATAATACATAAATTCTAAGGATAAAGTTCAAGAAAATTATCTGATTCAGACCTAAAAATAGAATGAATTTGTCATAGAACAGGATCATGTTTGAAAATTCATAGTAAATTGAGACTAACTCCAAATGTTATGAAAGTTAACACACATGTTCTAAACTTCATATACTAGACTGTGGGAAAAGGATTTAGTCTAAATTGATTCCAACATCACTCAGAACATTTCTGAACAGAGAAGCAGAGCATAAAATGGAATTGTAGCATAGCAAGTTATTTTGTTTCATTCAAGAAATTTATAAACAACTTGTTCTCAACCCTAATTTCAAAGAACATCTTTGGACTTCATAATAGGGAAAAATTCAATTTTAGTTCATTTAAAAAGCCACTATCCAATTTTCGTCCACCATGGAAGCGGTTTTCAATTTTAGTCTAATTAAGCCAAAAATCGTCATTATTTTGTTCATTTTTCGCCGGAATACCACTCTCGTCAGCGATTGTAATACAATTGCCCCCAATTTTAATTTTCGCCTCACTCATACTTGTGCGGCACATTTTATCATACGTGGCATGTTTAAAGGTGAACTTAATATCCACATTAGATTAAATATTAAATAATTAATGAAAAACTTTAAACAAAAATCAAATAAATCATTAATTAATATTTTAAATGAAAAACATATTTAAAAAACAAGGAAAAAAGGGAAAATAAAAGGGGTTCTGCAAATCATCCGTTCTCCCCCAAAATCAACAAGGAACCCTAGTTCTCCAAAATACAGAAGATCTGATTTTTAGCCCAAATCTTTTTTTTTTTTGAATTTCTTTGACCACCACTTCTACACAAAAGCAGCATAAACCATTATTTCTACCCACCTTTTGTTGGAACCGACGGATCGCCGGCTCTATGCAATTAATTAATCAGGTTCCATGCTAGATATAACAAACGCAACGGAATAAAAGAGTTATACCTTTTGATCAATCTAGAAGAAAATGGGCCAAAGATTGATCTTTCGTAACCCTAGACCTCTTTGATCTTCTGATGTATTCCTTCAGCCTTTCTCGAACGTTGCTTGGCCAACAATCCTTCGAGAAATATCAGTTCTGCTCTCTCTCTCACAATCACGTGTTTTCTGTGATCTGTATGTATGAGGCACTGATGGAAAAGGGCTATATATAGGCTACACCAGGGACCTAGAGGAGGAATTGGGTTGGGCCTCCTGATGGGCTTAAGTATCCTGTGTTCGACCCGAACACATAACTTAAACCCATCAATAATAATTCAGTCCACTAAAGAATTATTATTGAACTACCGTCTCAATCCCATATTTAATATGGGCTCCTTCTTATTATGTGCACATTTATCTCTCTGTGTTTAAGATATCGAATGTCCGTTAATTAAATAAGTTACTGACAACTTAATTAATTAACATCTAATTCCAAAAGTAGTGCCACTCAACTTTATTATCATGTCGGATTAAATCCACCTGCAGGGTTTACATGATAATCCTTATGAGCTCCTCAAGGGGACATCATCATCCTAAATAATTAGGACACAGATTCCTTCTATAATCAACAGTACACCATATAGACAATATTGTTTCCCAATTCACCAAGTTTATTGATTTAATAAATAAATCTCACTCATTGGCAAATTAAAGAAACAAATATTGTGTATACGTGGCTGTTATTATATAGGGATTAAGAGAACGCACATCTATAATAACAGAGGTCTTGTTCTATTATATAGTCAGTATAAAACGAACAACCTCAAATGGTCCTGCTCAATACACACAAAGTGTACTAGTGTAGTTTTATAGTCAAGACAGACTAATACCAAACTACACTACAACCATTCCGATGATTTGTCCAAATCCATCTTGGTTGTGAGCTATTATTTATAATTTATAAGAAACTGATAACATGATCTTCTGTGTGGCACCACACACCAAGTTATCTATAATATAAATTAATTGGACATTGCATAAACATATATAACAAATATAAAATGCTAACATATGACCAAAGTGATTCTCATTCCATAAAAGATGTTCATACAAAAGCTAAGCTTATAGTATACATCCTAACACCTTTCTCTCTCTACATTTCTGCAATCCCCAAATCCTTCAATTTCTCATACACTGTGTCATAGAATTATGAATTTGCCGGAATCGGCAAAGTTGCTGTTGTCGGCTAGCGGCGGCGACACCGTCAAGCTGTTCGACATCTCGGTGGACCCTCAAAACCCCTACGTTCTCACTCACTCTCCATCTCTAGGCTTATGTGTCAACTCCGTAAAGTGGAATCACAATAGTTAGTTCATATTTACTTCATCTTTTCCTAGATCTATTCCTGTTTTTACACTTCATTTCGTGTGCTTTTACTAGCTTGTTGACTCGGTATTGCTTGCTACTTTTGTTTTTAATTGTTCCATCTTAGATTTAGTGTTGGCGAGTGCCGGTGAAGATGGAAAAATATCGCTATGGAGGAAAAATGGGCAAAGTTTGTGTTTGCTGGATTTTTTGGCACTCAGTGGGGGAAGCTCCTCCACCGGAGCGAAGTTGTTAGAGAGAACATACCTGGGGCCACAGAAGGCTTACGCGGAGGATCGACGAAGTTGTTGATGAAGCTGTCGAATGCATTGAAGATAGTCGTCGGTAGAGATGGTGGCTCCGCCGCTTTTCTTCGTGTGGGTTGCGGCGGTCCACCTGCTTTCTTAGATTCAATTTTAGATTTTTGATTCGATTTTTTATTTTAATTTTTAGAATCAATTTTTGATCTAGATGCAGTGCAGCTGCATTTTTTTTAAAATTTTAGGTTCAATTTAAGATTTAAGATTTTTATTTTTTATTTTAGTATTTGTCTTTTAGATTTAAAATGTACATTTTACATTTTTTTTCTTATCTAATAAAAAAATAAATATGTATATATATATGACTCGGATAATTTTGATTAGTCGATAGCAGACCATGTGTCATCCAGTGATAATTTGGGGTGATTGTATTACAATCGCGGCGAGAGTGGTATTCCGGCGAAAAATGGACCAAATAGTGATGATTTTTGGCTTAATTGGACTAAAATTGAAAACCGCTTCCATGGTGAACGAAAATGGGACAGTAGCTTTTTAAATGGACTAAAATTGAATTTAACCCCTTCATAATATATGCTGAAAGTAAGAAAATATCAAAATCTAAGAAAGAAATAGAAGGTTTTAGCTAAAATACCTTCAAAGTTAAAAGATGTAGAACTTAGTGAACTTTTGGTTTCTCTTTTTGTCATGCCCCGTTTTCTTTCTTAAAATTTATCAGAGTTTTCTTTGCGGGCGTGAAGAAAGAAGGGAAAAAAGGCGTGCATGATATAAAATAGAAATCTTTGCAAAACAGATAGGAGACAACTTTACAAATACAAATCCTCGGCGGCTAGCCGAAATAAAAACATTTAACATAGCAGCGGAAAAACATCAGGATCCTTTACAAAGAAGAATATAGTTAAACTTTTATAAACGATCAACATAGTTTTAGAAGACAAAACCGGAATAAAACACAGCTGATAAGGCACCCCTCTCTCTTCGCATCATGATTCTCTTCATCTCCTGTAGTGTGAGTACAGAATAGGGGTGAGTGTGTTGAATACACTCGTGGGGGTACTTTCTATAATCAAACAATTATTAAGCAGTCACACAAAACAATCATATATAATGCATGATACATAATTTGGTTCATTAATGGACTCCCAACCCATGACTCACCAATGGACACAAAGTCCATGACTCACTAATGGACACAAAGTCCATGACTCACTAATGGACACAAAACCCAATGAACACAAAGTCCATGACAGTACGGACCCTAGTTACCCCGTAATGTGAAAGTAAACTCTTTGACTCTTCTCATGAATGTGGACTTTCGTCCTCTCACAATATGGTAGAATGAATACAGTATTCGCAACATATAATCACAGTATATAAGTTTCAACAGTCCACATATCACATACAGAAAACAATAGACACATAGAGGTTTAGAAATTACCCCCACCAATCAAACATATATAAGTTCATAAGCATGTGTTCATTCATCATCATAGTATGTTATATACAGAAACATATAGCTACTAGGGATCAGAAGTTACCCCCACCACACGTAGGATTCCACAATTCATCTAACATCAAGTTTACATACATGCGATCATTATCATTATCATGCGTTAAATACAGAAAACATAAAGTTATTATTAAGGATTATAAGTTACCCCACCTTGTTCAATGATTACCACGTGAGTAGCAAGTATCAAAGATCAAGTATCTCAATGCTCAATCCAACTGGTAGCCTACATAAGTTACGGTGTTTCTTAGATCCTTAATAACTATAATTAAAGATATAAATGATCTCGGAGAAAGAACGATTGTTAAATACGAGACGGAGCGGAAGATCTAAAGATTGATGTTGAAGAAACGAGAGTAAAAGTTCAGTTCAATAGGCTGATAAGAAAGAGGGTGAGATTTGGGTCACAATGGAAAAAGAATGAGCTCGATCAAAGTTGAAACGAGATCAAACGGAGCGTTTTAAGATTTAAGGGTATATTGGTAATTTTGGTCAAAAGATTAACTTTGAACGGGACCCACGACCCCCGATCAACGACATCTTGTTGGCAACGACTCGATGATAACGTACGACAGAAAAAACGGAATTCGTATCGAAAACACGGCGTCGCGCGTGCACCCGTCACCCGGCACGCGCGCGTGCACAGTGCGCGCCCAGTTCCCAGCATCTCCCGGCGCCCGCGCGCCCAGCAGCATGACTCCCAAGCAACTTCCAGCAGCCACCTAATCCGCCGACAACCCTGCTCCGGTGACCACCACCTTTGGCCATCCCTCGTCGGATTCCGGCATGAACACTACCCCAAAACAATCCCCAAACTTCAACAAAACACACAAAATACCTTGCAACCACCACCTTTCCACCACCCGTTTCAGCTCCGGCACCACCACCCACAACGGCGCCGCCCCTCCAGTGGCTCCCCCACACCTCCAGCAACCTCTCTGGCGCCTGCTCCAGCGAGGGGAGAGAGAGAGAGAGAGAGAGAGAGAGAGAAATCAGAGGAGAGAGAAAGGGTGATAAACTAGGGTTTAGGGTTTGGAGGCGGTTTTTCACCGTTTCCCAGCGAACGAGACAACGGATTGGAATTCCAGAAATTGTCCTAAACATGCCTCGACGAGACCTACGTTGTGTGCGAAAATCGGCCGAAACCGATAACTTTAAAATTTTCCAGCCACCGGCACCGGAGACAGAAGACAGAGAAGAGAAGGGAGGAGAGACTTATGTGTTTTCGTCGCTTTAGGCTCGTTCGGAAAAACGGTGAAAAATGAATCGAATGAGCCCCTATTTATAGAGTTTGGAAAAGTTACTATTCACCAAAATATCTCGTTTTACTATTCATCGAAAATATCTTTCGTTTCTCCAAATCTTCGCATTTTGCCCTTTTCTTCGCCATTTGAGCTACGGGTCTCCGATTGACCTCTAGTTCGTTTCTATCTTCTCGTATTTCGAATATGCTTCTCATGTTAAAATAATATTCTCTGTTCCGCGACTAAATTATTCTACTATCTAAAACATGCATTAAACATATTTCTGAAATGCACATAATTAATTAAACAGTCAAGAATTAACGCACATAAAATAATTCAATTAAGGGTTTAATCATTTAATTAATCAATTATGCTTCATTTTTGGTTCGGAGCGCTACACTTTTCTTTACTTGCTGCTTCAACTACTTATGGCTGATTCTATTCCTCTTCATATCAAATAGTTTGGATGTGAGAAAGTATATCATCAAGTAGTAGGCGTGATGCATGTTATGAAATGAAAAAGGAGGTGTAAAGTGAAGTAGGAGGTGTCAAAACAAACTCTTACTCATCACCATGTATGCATAGAGTATATTTATTTCTCTTTTTCCATTCATTTTCTTTTCTTATTTATTTATTTATTTGATCTTATATATTTATACATATATATATATCTATATATATACTCATGTACACTTATTTGTATATACTAAAAAAAAATACTACAATAGCATAATTTATACAAAAGTATATTTACTTAATAAATTTCTTTATAATGGGAGTCAAATTATTTATATGATTTACTTATGTAAAAGGCCATATGTTCATGTTCAAACAATATGTTTCATCACATAAAATTATAAATAAAGATCATAATTAAATTTCATAAAATAAAAGCATTCTCGACACAAATGAAGAAGTTTAGCATAAAAGCCTAATATCATTTTTCCTCATTTAAACTTATTTATTATCTTATCTTTTTACTTTCATCCATGTTTGTCGAGTGAGTTGAGATCAAGCTCGGTTTTCTCCGTGAGCAATCCTGCAAAAACCCTTAAAATCTCGAAAAAAATATGTCATAAAGTCTTTTAAAATTATCAAGCACAACGTAATTTATAAATCATAACTTTAAGTAATATAAGATCACACACTTAAATCATTTATAATTGGATGCTAAAAGAATTTTTTTTTATAAAATATGCAATGCATGTTTTCTTTAGAACGGGTGTTAAACTACTGATGAAAGCCAACAATACCAAGTTCATAGGCTTGAAGTCATGTTAAGACTCGTCCAATTATGAGCCCTAATTCTAGATGAAGAAGAGAAAGAAAAAAATTATCCCTATAAAAATTAGATTGATGCACATGAACTGTTTTTGGTGAAATTTTAAGTCGTGACTGTCGGAAATATTATAACCTGCAAAATTGGTGTACTTTATATAGTGAAATTTAAAGTTCATATAACAAAGTGCTAAATTGAAATGCACTTAAAAAGTTTCCGACGAGATTTTATGACGTGACAACTGAAAATATTATAACTTACAAAATTTGTGTATATTATATAGTAAAATGAAAATATTTTAAAATAATATAGTAAAGTAGTGCTTAATTCACGTATTTTTGGGATGTGTTTTTATATTTTATCCTATTTTTTATAGTTGAGATTTGATTCCTCTACTATCAAATTAAACTCAAACTAAATTTATGAATACATCCATAGTTCAGGGTTTTATTTCATGAGCCTATACAAGTTTGATAAATATAAATTATAATTAATTACTCATGTGAATTCCAGTTAAAAATAAATTGTATATAAAACATATATATATATATATATATATATATATATAATATGCATACTATATATAGTTTAACTTTATTTTTTAACAAATAAATTTAATAGATATTTCTATATTTTAAACGAACTGAAAAGACATTTTTCCAATTCAAGCTTTGAAAATCACATGAAAGAGGCTTGATGAAATGTGAAAATAGATTTTTCCCACATAGAATTAATATATAGTAAAAAAATAAAAAAAGTGGGGCTTTTCAAATAAAGTTACGATGGTTGTGCTTTTTAAATAAAGTAACTTGAGCATCACATGAAAATCAATCCTCTTTATATGATACTTTGAGAAAAATGATACGTTCTAAAACTCAACCAAATTAACATGCTTGCACACACTCACAAAAAATATGTATAGTGAAAATTTTGAGATTTTTATTTTGGGAATCCAATAAATTAATACATAAAATTTACTTGATCGAGATTTTGAGATTTTTATCCTATTTAGGGCCGTGTCTTTATTATAATTTGCACATATACATTTAAGTGCATTAACTATTTTTATTACGTACTATGTTCGTATGTTTATAGTCTTGCACACTATACATAGCGCATAAAAACTTGCAAAAGCTAATTCTGCAATATTGAATGAATTATGAATGTTTTCCAAAAAAAAAAAAAATTTCCCAAACAAACTAAATCTCCACTACACAATTTCAAGTCACCAAAACACAGTCGTCTGTTGATGGCTATAGTGAAGTAAGAAAAAACGATGCCATAACATATCAATTCCTATCCCAAAATCTCAAATCATTTTAATGAAAGGAGTCCAAAGAAGAAATTGCCAAAAATCGTTAGGTGCATTTAACATTGTCTTTTTTTAGATTCATACATTTAAAGTTGTGAAAACAATGGGTTGAAGGTGAGAGTGGTTGAGCATTTATTTTTTTATTGGGAAAGAATACTTACAACTATTCATATATTCCTAAGTAAGTGACACATCAGCTACATGTGGCGACATATAAGCGATACATGGCCCACTGGCGGAGTTCACAAGTATTACTCTTGTTATATATACCCACATTAGTCTACTAGTCTTGATAGCAGAAACTGAAGATGAGTAGTGCAAATCTTCCAGAAGAAATCATCAGAGAAATCCTGCTGAGATTGCCAGTGAAATCCCTCTTGAAATTCAGGTGTGTCTCAAAATCATGGTTTTTCTTGATTTCAAGTAATTCATTCATTAAAGCCCATCTCAATTTCTCAACAAAGAACAATGTGTACATGCATGACAAACTCATCTTTGGCTCTAAAACCCTTCCTCCTCGTCTCTACACTAGCCCTCTTTACCCCATGATTGATTACTCAACAACCCATCAAAATGTGCACTTTGATCGCCTTCATTTTGATTGTCCCTTTATCGAACCCGAAGATCGAATGTGGGTTGTGGGCTCTTGCAATGGCTTACTCTGTGTGTCTTTGTCCCCTAACAAAGTTGTTCTGTGGAATCCAGTTACAAGGAAAATGAAATTGTTGCCCGATTCAGGCACGGATATGGAATTCGACTACTTTAGTGTCAAATACGGGTTTGGGTACGATGAATTACATGATGACTATAAAGTTGTCGAGGTTTTCGAAGCTGAGTATGAAAACCGTGAGTACAAGACTCAAGTAACGGTTTATAGTGTGAGGAGTAATTCTTGGATGGTTTTGCCAAATTGGCCAAATGGGGAAATATTTGGGCTATCGGGTTTATTCCTAAATGGGGCTATCCATTGGTCAATGTGGGATTTCGATAATCCGGTTTCGGGTATTCTTCTTTCGCATGATCTTGCAACGGATACATTTGTCGAGTTGCCCCTACCTAACTTCGATGATTTCGATGTTAGAGCTGCCATAAAGAATTTGCAAGGGTGTTTGGCTTTGTCTTGTGAGCATGATGTGTACTTGGAAGTGTGGGTGATGAAGGAATATGGTGTTGGAGAATCGTGGACTAAATTGATTCGCATTCAGTTCTTTTTGGACATTTGGGATCATGAATTTGTCACACCTTCTCCCTTGTTGTTTTCCGAGGATGGCAAGATTTTGATCAACTATGGATCGAGTTTGAGGATATATGATTCGAGTAACCCACAACACCATCAATTCGATACTTCTCGTACGATTGAAGCAACGACCTATGTTGAAAGCCTCGTTTCGCCTTACCTGGATGAACAACATCGTCTCTAGAGAGTTAGGGATGAAAGCAGTTATGGTATCACATGTTAGATTGTAGCTTGAATAAACGTTGAAAGCCTAGTTGGTGGTAGGCTCAACGGTTGAAGGAAAATAAATCGTGGATTGTTATGTATGTCTTATTTGATGTTCTTAATGTGAAGTAGTTGTCTCTTGGGATGATGCTAGATTTTGTGGAGCAATGAGAGTATGTACTTGCAACAACTTGTTCGTAAATTTTAGATTTCTCGTATAGTCAGTCGTGTTCTTCATATTTCTCACTATTGGAAAAATATAAATAATATCAACGAAAAGGTTAAAATGCCCACCGTGAGCAATTTTTAATATGTCTATCATTGATGTGTAATGATCTCATTCCCGATTATATCCCGATTATATGAAATAGTGAAGTTAATATATATACTACATATGTGACACATCAACAACACATGTTAATGTGCTTAGTAGGTAAGGTAACATAACTGATGATATCAATTGCTACTTACCAGTACAAAGTACAAATTTTAAAGCTTTTAGCCGTTAAAATATTAATAAAATAAGTTTAACTGCATAATATAAAGAAATTATTCCATCATATTTTATATATAAAAAGGAAATTTAGTTTCTTATGCACCACTTATATGAATCCTAGCTATCATGTAACTCAATTCACCTCACCCAACCTGAAAATAGATTTTTTTTTTTTTTTTCTGATATATATCCAACGTCGTCTTCCATCCTCCTCTTCTCATCTTCTTCTCTTCTCTCACTGTTACTTACAATAGCATATCTTCTTATTCTTCTTCTTTTTCACAGTTCTTTTCTCTTGTCTTGCCTTAGTTCATCCTTATATGGTTATTTTTCTTCTTCTTTTCGCATCTTCTTTACCTCTATCAAAAAACTTCATAAACATAGTCACATTTTTGCAAAAATGAAGAAGATGAAGTTTAAATTTTTTGTTATTTTATTGAAATTTATTACATAAAAGTATTTGTTGTATCATATAAATGTATTGTTAGTATCACATAAAATTATTACTTTATTTACATAAATGTATTAGCTTATTTTACTGAAATATAACGTAAGGAGATTACTTGTATCACGTAAAAGGGATTTAGCCACATAATGTAAACGTATTACTCAATTTACTTAAAATTTTGTTTCATTATCCTACTGAAATATATTAATTTCATCATGTAAAAGTATTGGTTGTATTATATAAAAGTATTAGTCGTATCATTTAAAAGTATTACATAATTTACATAAGGGTTAGTTAGAAAAATCATGAACTTTACTTAATTTACAATTTTAACCAAGTTTTTTTAAGTTAGCAAATATAACATGAAGTTATGAACTTTCATAATGTTTTGCAATTTTAACCAACGGATTGTTTTTTAATATAATTTTCCATATCCAAAGAATACATTACTAACATCGTTTTGCATCTTTTTGATCCTTCTGAAATTTGAAGTTTGAAAGTCATCCGATTTCCAATAAGAAATTGTTGTCAGTTTTGTTGCCAACATTTTAGAAAACATTTGCATTTTGTATTCACTTAATTCTAGAATTTCTTATAATCTGACATTATTTGGTATAACTATTAACCTTAGATATACATTATGTACAATCATGAACTAAACTAGAAATTATGAAAAAAGATTATTAAAAACAAGGAAAAAAAGGTGATCTGAAATACCCTTATGACATTCTATAGTTATTTGTTAACTCACATAATAAATTAAACAAAACACGAGTCTTATGTGAGACTATCTCATGTTACGTGAGACGGGTCAATCCGCACTTTACAATTCACATACAAATTAGTTAAAATGAGTTTGATTTGTAGGAGAAAAGAATCTATCCTATAAAAGCTATCCGTGAGACTATCCAACGTAAGTTTTTGTGTTAAACAAATTATGCACACACTTGTAAAATCATGTTTAAAACATAAAAAAAAAAAAGAATATATGAAATATTTTGTGGAAAGAAATGCAATATGAACCTAAACCACATCTTTAATTACTTTCCCCTTTTAATTTCAGTCGTTTTGAAGTAATGAGTTTTAAAATGGATCGAGATAAGAACTCCCCCCCCCCCCGAGCGCCGATACCAGAGTCGAAACTCCTTTTATTTTTTGGTTTGGTGTTTGGCTAAAATAAGGGTAAACTAATCCAAAAATCATGTGAGACCGTATCAAGTGCGATGCATTGTGAATAGTAAAATTATGAGATACGGTCGATCGTGCGTTATAATAATATGTAAATATGTGTTTTTTTATCTATAAATATGTGTTTTTTAGTTACAAGTATGTGTGTTTATTTTCCTCACACACGATCCGACCGTGCCCGACAACACAACAATGTGTGTATGATCGTGTTTCAGGAGACCGTCGATCATACATGACAACAATGTATAAATATTTATTTTTCAATTATAAAAATGAGTTTTAATTGTTATCGCATATGATCGATCATGTTAGGAGCACAATTTCGTGCACGGTTCCATCATAGTGAGACGGTTTCATGCAAGATCTACTAAAAAAATTATGGGGTTTTATTATTACAAACAAGAAGACATAAACTGACAAATGTAACCAAGATTTATAAATATTAAATAGTTAATTAATTAATAATTTTTATTGAACAAAAGTTATTTTGCCAGCGGACTTAGAGTTACATATTAAGGTATACACATAATTGAGCCTAACTAGACATAGAGAACCCCATTAAATGTATTATACTATTATAAGAATTCTACACGATTGAGAATTATTTTTGTTTCACATTTTTGCATGAAAATTATTGGGGGTGCTATTATTGCCAATAAGAAGACCTAAAGTGACATGTATCAAAACTTGTGGTGTTCAAACGGTTCGAACCGTCGGTTCGAAAAACCATGAAAGACCAAATTAAAATCGAACAGTGTGGGGATTCCAATTTTTATTTTGGTTGGTGATTTCAATATTCCTTTTTATTTTTAATTTTTTTAAATTAAATTAGCATATAATCATTACAATTATTCGTATATTAAGTTGATATAAATGAAAAATTAGAACTTACATTTTAAAGTACATCAACACAACATTACAACTTACAACTTCAAATATAAGATATTACAATTTAAATACAACGAAATACAAATCATACATCTAAAAAAAATTTAGATTACAAATAATAATCATACAACTTAAAAGGAAAGAGTAAAATAACATAAATACATAGTATTATTCATATATAATATAAAATAAATAAAAAAAGATAAACCGACGATTAAACTGTCGGTTCCCGATTTGAAATTATCCCGAATCGTAACCGAACCATGAATTACGGTTCCGGTTTCAAATCGAAACCGGGTCACTAATCTAAACTTCCCAAAAAAAGTTATAATATTAGTTTTTTTTATTTTTTATTATACCTATTTGTGTTTTAATGATCTGTAGACCAAAATTAAAAAATCTAATGAAACGACCAATATCTATACAAAACCCCATGTTTTTTCTCAAGATTCTCACAATACCACTACTCAACAATCATCTATCTATATTATCATCATACAATATCAACAATATCAAGAATGAGAAATACAATGACATGAACCAGCAACCAAAAAATTGACAATTATAAAAAACTAAATAAAAAAAGAATCCCTGTTCCAATGTATACCTACCATACACCTTCCTACCTGTGCTTCATACAGCACCTTCTTGAGATAATAACATACCAACTGTCGATAATTTTAGTCGAGCATTAATTTCTTCGGCTCTCCGACCTTAAATCCTGGCTGTCGCTTTTATCAGTGTCGTAGTTCTCCTTCTGAGAATCCATCTCGATGCTATTTGTTCGGGTTTTTCTGTTCCTTCGGTCCTACACAATTGAACCATAATAACAATCAAAATCGTATTTTCAGTGATGTCCTCATCTAACATTTATTTTCTTCATTTCAACCTAATGTAAAAGTTAATGGTTTACATTATCATCTACTTCATTTCAAATTCATCAATTAGAGTGGATTTCAAATTCACTGAATCACTCAAAAAAATCAAAATGGGAGTAATGGATTTTCAAATAATTAGAGAATGAATCATTCCAAATAACATTAGGTGGTGTTTGGATTGAGGGATTTGAAATAAAAGAATTTCGAGTCCTTCCATTTCGAAGATCATTTTACAACATTAATTTGGTTGGAGTTTGTTAGAAAAAGTTGGATTGAAAAATCTTTCCAAAGAAACAAGTTGAAGCTACTTAGTATACAACATAGAAACATAAAATATCATCAAAAGTTTAGCTTATTTTGAACAGAGAAAGAAGAGACAAAGGTGAATACTTTAAGTATCACACATACCTCTCTTGGTATGGGGTATTCCTCTGATTCGAGCATTCGGACAACTTGGCTCATCCTAGGCCTCTTGTCTGAATCAGGATCGACACATCTCAGAGCAGTCAAAAGGGCTCGTTTAAGGGCTCTTGTAGATGGCCTCGTCTCCATATTTGGGTCTACTACTTCCTCAGAACGCTTACTTCCAACCATCATTTTCAGCCAGTCAACAAGATTAACCTGCAAGTAATTCATCCCAGTAACTATATGGAAAAGTCCATGCCTTTGCCTAATGTTTTTCTGGTGAATATTTCGGAGAATTATCAACAAAAGAAGATGAATAATACTTCTGGAGCAGGACGTGCGTAGTCTACTGGATCCCTTCCCGTAATTGCTTCTAACAACAAAACCCCAAAGCTATAAACATCACTCTTTTCGTTTAAAAGGCCAGTATTTGCATATTCAGGAGCTACATATCTGAGAATTGAAAAACAAACAACAAAAAAGAGTAAATTAAGAAGTGATGGCCATGAAATAAAGAAGAAGCTGAAAAAAGAAAAGAAAAAACTAACCCAAACGTGCCCATGACACGAGTCGTAATGTGACTTTTCCCAGCACCGAGCAGCTTAGCCAAACCAAAATCTGAGACCTTAGCATTAAAGTCTTCATCAATCAGTATGTTGCTTGATTTTATATCTCTATGAACAACTTTTGGTTCTATTGCCTCGTGCAGATAGGCAAGCCTGCAAGCATGCGTGCGTTATGTTGTCACAATGCTAAGCCAATGAAAATTAAATTTTAAACGAGCTAGAGAAAAATAAGCAGCGAAACCAACTTACGCTTTAGCTGTGCCAAGAAGAACCTTTGTTCTAGCCTCCCATGTAAGAAATCCATGCTGACGCATAGCTCCGTGAAGCCACTGTTCTAAATTGCCATTGTTGACATACTCGTAGACTAGAATCCTGAAAGATTAAGATTTAGAGAGTGTTAGGCTAGGCTTATTTAAAAGAGTTTATAAACTGTTCCATCTTACAGGATGTTTTATCTTATTTCAAAAATAAATTGTTTTAACTGTTTGGATAAATATGACAATTGTGTAATTTAAATTTTCAAATTTGAAGGACTTTGTATATAATAAGATCTTATTTTAGAAACAATTTGGATCCCCTTATTAAAAAGGAACTTATTAAAGAAAAACAAACTATTTCCATGGATTGTACCTATGAGTTCCTTCAATACAGTATCCGAGAAGTCGAACCAAATTCTTGTGTCGTACATGGCCAATAGCCTCCACTTCCACTCTGAATTCTTTTTCAGCTTGACCTCTGATTGGACAAACAAAGAAAGCACGAACTTTATAACAATGACAACAAAAATCAACATTCTCATATTCATCATAACAATTTGAAACTCACAAGTTGTTAAGAAGCTTTTTAACAGCAACAGGAGTTCCATTGATAAGGTGTCCTCGATAAACGACTCCATATCCACCCTCTCCAAGAATATTCTCCTTCGAAAACCTATTTGTTGCAAGTTCAAGATCTCGTAAAGTAAACCAGTGACCCCAACCCAAGTGAGAAAACTCAGGCAAACCACTTAACGGCGAAGGAGCAGTAATCGAGGCTTTATTAAATGTTCCAGAGCTCCCTTCTTCTCCCGATTGTGATCCACAATAATCTTTATCGACATGATGAAATGAGCCTAATTGGCTGCTATTATTGTCCCCTTTTGGCATTCCCAGATGGACCAAAACCTTGTCCGATTCTTTGTCGCTTGATTTGTCATGAATGGTGAGAAGAATCCCATCACGAGGAGCAAATTCGTTGGTTGACATTTGCTCGACTCGTACTTCTTTTATTTCCTTAGAGACAATGGGGATTTGGGTAAGGGGGAACTTTTCTTGGGCTCTTCTTCTTAGTTTCTTTTGTGAAGTTAAATAGAATGTCAAGAGAGAGAGGATTAGTACAATCAAGAACCCAACTATAATCCCAATGACTTCCCAAACCTTGAGGCCCAAAATGCCAGCATTCTTTGAAAGTTCAGAGTTGAGATCAGAAGCCATGCTTCAAGATGTCAAAATAACCTGTAAGTTTAACACGAGAGTCGATATTCATGAGGCGAATTTACGCATTAAACTACCAATTTACTACCCTAGGCTTCATCAAACAACATAGAACAAAAAGGGAATTCTTAATTTGCTAAGAGCAGAGCATTTTCATCAAAAACTTGTACAGGCAGTGTAGCAACTATTAATATGGTGAACATATTATCATCAATTAACCATTTTCAAGAAACAACTAAAACCCCTAAATGAATAGATCAACATGATAAAAAATAAAAAAACTGTAAAAAAAAAAAAAAAAACAAGATCCAATAGTGCATATCATCTCCTACATCACTGCAAAATTAAGACAAAAAAAAAAAAAAAAGAAATGCAACATTGATTGTATTTTGGATATTTAGTCTAAAGAGCAAAACCAAACATTATGCTCATGAAAAATAAAAGGCAAAATTACCTTAATCAGAGTTGGATAACACAAAAAATACACTCAAAGGCCAGATCTTGAAAACCTCATTTCAATTCAGTTCCTCCAACTGTCAACAAATAAGAACAGATCTCTTGCAAGAAACCTTGACAGAGCTCAAACATTTCAAGAACAACTTTAAAAATCAAATCTATACTCAGAAACACCTCTAATGGCAGAATTGCACAGCATTACAAATGTGAGTGCTTTTGAGCCCAAAAAACCAAGCCCAGTTGACAACAACCAAAGGGCTATATTTGCAAAGCAAGTTTAGGTACACAGAATGCTAATTGGTTCTGATAATTAATGAATAGATAATTGTTGTCTGTGGTGGTTTCAGGTAAGGTATATGAATATGAGTTTGAAATATATAAATAAATGATATTGAGAGAGAGAGAGAGAGAGAATGAAGTTATCAGTGGTAGGTGATGAGAAAATGCCTTAATAACTATTTAACATTAACAGTAAAATGGAAGCATGAGAGATTGAAGGTGGATCCCTCCACTTCTCTTAATTTTAATTATTTTTCTTTTGAACATGACTTTATAACAAATTTATATAATAATAAAAAGAAAAAATAATAATCTTTTAATTAAATAAATTATGTTTCTTTCAGTTTCGTCAAACTGCAAACGTTAATGATGGTCAAATAGTAATTAAAATTAAAAAAATCAAAACAAAACAGAAAGGTGTTGCTTGAAGTTGAAGAACAGTTTATTTTAGTGAAATTTGGTAGCTGTACTTCTCACATGAGCTGCTAATTATATGCTGCCAAATTTCCATAAATTCGGTGGAAATAATTGTAAAAGATCACTGCCAAATATATCAATTTTAATTTTCACTTATATATATATATATATATATATATATATATATATACACACACTAGTAGAGAACACATGCATTGCACGTGGAGAGACAAACTCGTAAGAACCATTTTTTGGTTGATATTGTGGGTTTTTTTTCCTTCACTTGTTGTTTAATATTTTTTTGAAGTGTGTTTATATTACTTAACATTTGATTATTATAAGTTAATGTGTTTTCAATTTAATATATGTATCATAACAACAATAATATATTAAAAAAGTATAATTCAATTAAAAAATTCTAGTTCCACTATTCCAAAAAAAAAAAATTAATAATAAATCTAAAATGAAAGATTATAATTCTAATTTGACCATTAACTATATCTTTTCTTGTTTGATCTTCTTTTCCGTCCTAGTCTTCTTTCTTCGTGGTTTGGTTAATAAATATTTGATTGTATGATCCTTCTCATCGCTGGATACGTGGATGCATTCGTTGTTTTTTTGTCTTCCTAATTCTTCGTTTTTTCTTATTTTCATTATTTGTTGTGGTGGCCACTGTTATTGTTGTTGTCGTGGTTGTATTGTTTAATTTATCATCTCTTATCTCCACGGGTTCTAGTTTTTCTATTGTTACAGCTACTGCAATTAATCTTCCTCGTTCAACTTTCGTATTGTAGTTTAGGACAATTAGAAAACGGACCTCACTTGCTCCTTGTAAGATCAACCGTTTGTAGTATTCAGATGTGATTTGGCCCTGCATATGATTTTTTGTTAAAAAGAACGAGAAAGATAGATTTTAGCATGTATATAAAAATTCTGAGACATACATTGATATAATTGTACAAGAGATTGTTTTATATTGATATTGAGTTCCATTGTCTCGTCAAAATATATATAAATTTGGATTGTATTATAAAATCATAATTGAAAAAATACATTTCCATCTGCTTTAATAACCAGAAACAAACACCCTCCAATTGCACATACAAACAGTACGAGAGAGATGAGAGAGAGAGAGAGCTCTTCTTTCTTCTCGACACGCTATTTTTTTCAAGTTGAATGAGGTTTTGTTGCTGAAACCAAGAAAAACTAATTATAGGCATGCACATAAGAAAAAAAAAATGCCATCTTCTACAAACAGAAGACCTTTAATTAAAGAAAGAGTAACACTTCCATGCAACTGGTGCACAGAGTTGCACGGAAGACCTTTATGTTATAAATGTAGTACCTTTATGTACAAATATTTGTACCTTTTAAAATGAACATGCATAAAGGTGTTACATTTATAACATAAAGGTACTACATTTATAATATAAAGGTGTGGTGCAATCCGTGCAACTGATGCACATAAGTTTTTGCCTTAAAGAAACTATCTATATCTAATTTAATTCGTCTTCATATAATTTCATTAAAATTCTAATTAAAGAAAACTCTATATAATTTAATTAGTGGACTATCTTCGTTGTTGGGTACTTACACTCAATGATTTTACCAGTTTTGACTTCTTTTCTTTCCTTTCTGTTGATTGTTATTAGTTTTTTTTTGTCATAAGAAATCATGAATTAGGCAACAATTTGTTGTTGATTACTTGATTTACCATCTTTTTCTGGTATTTGACAAGTTGCACTTTAGTCAGACACCTATATTAAAGCAAATAAATAGTCTCGTTAACAATTTTTTTCCTAATCATTATATGAAAGAGGAGTTAACCCAAATCTATGAGTCATTCTATTCATCCATGCACCTTTTTTATAATTTTTTTAAATCATTTAACTAAAAAAATATTGTTACCTTCTCAATGGACTTCAAGTAATCTTCTATTGAGCATCCAACATAAATTGATGTTGTGTCACCAAACATCATCATTCTTTCTTCAAGATGACCTTGTATCACACTTAGTTTAACTACGTATCTGCAATTAATGAATTTATATTAGTATAGTTGCATGTCATTGCACGTTTCAATGAATTTATATAAGTATAGTTGCATGTCATTGCATGTTTTAATTTGTGATTTATAATTTTAATATTTTACCTCGGTGTTGTTTGCATTGGGTCATCTTTGCACTTTCTACATATTGTATTTCTGTCATCTTTAGGTGTCGATGCCGTGCATTTTTTACATGCGTTGTACCATATTTTTGTTTCATTCTCTACCTTGTCCACAACTCCAGTGAAATAATAACATGAATTCTACATTGAGAATGAATACATGATACAAAGTCAAATATAAAAACTACCAAATAATTTAAATATTTATTTATATATTTTAATGTACATGTATGGATGAAAAATAGAGTATAAATTGTATGGATGGAAAATAGAGTATAGATTGTATTGAATATTTTAAAAGCTATTAAGACCAATTTTTATATTTTAACTTTAAAGATAAGAGTTGATAAAAGCAAAATAAAAAAGAAGACATCAAGTATGATGGAAAACAATTTTGCTTCTTGATTTCAAGCTAGACTTGATTCAAATTTCACTAATTTAGTGTCTTTCAGTATAATGTATCATAAATTTAGTTAGATATTCATCAACATAGTAACATTAAACAAACAGCTTCTTAAATTGCTCAATTTATTGTATTTCAAATTTTCAAAACTTGAGCAATTAACCAATATATGCCTAGAAGCTAATAAGCATTTAAAACAAAATATCAAGTCAAGGTTGAAGAACAATGAGTTATGGATCCCTATTTGAAGACTCCAAAAGGTCTACATAGGGATCTAACATGAAACCATATCCAGAAATCAGCAACAAATTTTGTGCATCGAAACTAAAATTAACAGATAAAATAGAAAAGCATGCTTTATAAGTACAATTCTCAACTAATATTCCGGAACAAAATATTATAGATGTTTGAAAAATATAGTTACATACCTTTGATAGGGATTCTTTTCTCATGATAAGATGGTCAAGAGAAACCTCTCTTCCTCCCTTTATTCTTTGTGTCATTCTCAACTTGCGTATTTCCAGTGGATCAGGAATGGTGCGCGACAGTTTTGTAAGTTCTTTAGATATCAGACCTATTTGTATAGTTGAAATCGAAGTGGTTTGCAACTGGATCTCACCTAATCAAAGTTTGCAATTTTAAAATTATATTTCATTCTCAAGACATTTGCATATATTCGTTGTCTTTATTTTCCTTTCAAAAAAATTAGGTGAGTTTTTAATTTACCTTGAAATTCCTTTGTTGTGACCTTTGTAATGGCAATCGTTGGTTTTGATAACAATTTGCTGCAATTCTACTCCTTCATTCAATGTCATGTCTTCCCAAAGAGAAACATTAATGGAGTGGTGTCTATATATGAAATAAAAAAATTAAATTGGAATTTTTATATAATTTTTTTGCTTGTAATTTAAATTTACATATTGTTTTCATACTTTCTTATAAAAGATAGATTATATTTACTCTTCATTTATCAGAGTGATTTCTCTTACGGCCACTTTTTTTGGGGTGTCTACAATTATGCTTTCCTTCACCCTTGTAAGAACTCCACATATATGTACATAAACGAAAAAAATTATTTAATGATTATTTTTATAAACTATTGTAAAGAAATAAAAATAAGAAATATAGGTACCAAATATGTTGTGTTCCGCATGTTTGCTACGTAAGTCATTGTACTCCACGTAGACATTTTTATTGTGGCTTTGGTCAATATTGTTTGCAGTTTCCTTCATGATGCTGAATTGTTTTAAAACTAATTATTTTTTCGGATATACCGATGCGAAGTTGGCGTTTACATCTTTGACCATCATATTTTCAATCAAATATGTGTTGTTTCTTTTGAATTCATTTCCAAATTTTGGATGTCATCATTAAACATGATCATTCCAATTTGGACTACCTGCAAGAATAGGCATTGGTTAATAAATAAATGAAAAAATCAAATCAAATACAATTAAAACAACGATTCAAATAAAATTAAAATAAACTTGACCAGTAATAGTATCAATCGACTTTACAATCTGGCTTTACTTTTAATTTATTTTTCTTTCAAATTAGTTAGTGCACAATTTTTTCTGAAGTATAGAAACAAAAATGTAATTGGAATCTGCTTACCTTTTCATCCATCATTATCATTTTTTGAATTTGTAACCAATTTTTTTAGAGTAGAGTGTCTTCGATCTCTAATTTGTAACTTATAACAACTGTATTCTTTGCAAGAGACTCTTTTTGCATTTTCTTTTACGACAACTGATTATGAGAAACAATGGTTGGAATGATTAGAACGAACATAAACTTTTTAATTAGATTTTTTAGAAATATGTATGTTGTAGTACATACCTTCTTGCTCTTGGGGGATAATTTCCTCTGAAGTAGACCTTGATGTAAGTCTAGAAGCATTCATGACATTTGGTACATTTGCTGCAATTGTATATGTATTAAAAAAATCCAATAAAATTAAATTTTGAAAAAAGTTAATTATTTCTTAAAATATATATGTTCTTGAAATATATTATAACATAAATATGTACCTTTCTCTTTTTCATGCACATGTTCTTGTATATGAACCTTATGAGTATTTTGGTGTCATCTTGTTTCACCTCTTGGAAATAGAAGAGAGTATTGTAAAGGGTCATAACATCCAAAATAATGCATTATTCTATATTGGTATCCAGAATGAGTACTAACAATAATATCTCGTTCAAACCCGACATTATCATTATTTCCCTCAATCCAAACAACTGCAACTTGATCTGCTGTCGGAGCATTATAAACTTGTTGATCTAATCTCACATCTTTTGTGATACAAAGTTGCACATCATCTAGAGAAGAATACTTTGTTAGTCTTCTAAAGATTTTGGCATATGAATTCTCCTCTAGTATTTCGGTGAGCTTCCGTATAATTCCTTCTGACACATGTGAATTAAAGCACATTCTATTCGCAATTTCATTTTTAGTATCAAAAAAATATAACTGAAAATTAGCTAGTTTGTTTCCATTAAGACTCAAACTTGGGAGATTGTGATAAATCATTCTTTGTACTCGAAAAGTGAAAACTCCTCATTGTGCCGAAGTAAGCTCTTTATCCAATTTCACTCCAAATGAAGTGAATGAGAATATGGAATTGTATGAATGTATATTTTTCCGAAATTCAACAGATTCTACCAATTGAAAAGTGTATAGTTTGTACAATTTCTCTAGCACTTCTGAAGCTTCAAGTTTAACTTTTCCATTATCACAACAAAATGTGGGAGGCTCATACTCAAATCTTGTTACTCCACAATGAATGCAACTTGCATTTTTTTTAGTTTATGTTCCCCTGATATTAAAATTCATAATTAGATAAATATATTAATATATAATTTTCAATTTTATATGAAAAATGTACTTCAATACAAAGTTTAAAGAATATTACAAAAATATACCTTCAGAGTTACTTAGATTCGCTTGAACCTGTAAATTACATGTTGCTTGTCTCTTTTCATGATTTTGCAAAATATGTTCTACATAGTTTTTTCTCTTAGCATCATTAAGATTTGCATTTCTATTTTGTCCAGCAAGTTTCCTTTGACGCCATTTATATTTGGCATCGACTGTTCAAACATACAATCATTCAAAAAAGATTTAAATATAATTTCGAACAAATGGATTTAGTTGAGATATGAAAACATTTAGTTGAGAATTGAAATATTGAATTGGAAGATATAAGAATGATTAGATCTTACCAATGTCACCAATTTTAGGATCGGTATCAATTCCAATCGTCTTAGACATCGCCACTTTTCTTTAACTATATTTCCAAAAAAAAAAAAAAGGAGTTACTAAAAAATTTGAGAATCCTAATAAACTTCTAATGCAATTAGATATAAAGAGTTTTCTTTCATTAGAATTCTAAATTAAAGTCCTAATGAAATTCTAATTAAATTAGATATAGAGAATATTTTTTAAATTTTGAATACAACTTGTTTTTTTATAATCAAATAGAAAAATAAAATAAATATTAAATTACGTTATTATCCCAAATAAAGAGTTTTCTTTCATTAGAACTCTAATTATTAGAAAAAAAAAATGATAATCCTGAATTATACACAAAAGACAACAACAATTGGCATTATGAAGCAGCATTGTTATGGTAAAGAATCATACAATTTAAAATTAAAAACTCTTGTCTGAGATGAAGAAATTTCGAGAAATCAATCAAAGAGAGCTCACATTCCTGGGAGTTGACTCTTAAGTTCAATGTTGTGAGGTTCGTGCAGTTCGTAAGTGATGAAGGGATAGTGCCGCTTAGGTTGTTTCTATGAAGCTGCAACTACTCCAACTCGATGGTATAAATAATACAATTTTTAATTACCCGTTGTAATCTAATTAACTTCTAAAATAATTTGCCAATTATTGATGCCACCTTCATATTAAATCAAATTAAGTTAAATTAGTCATTGAATTTTAAAGAATTGGATGTATATTAATTTTCGTATAAATTGATATTATTCAAAAATATTCTTATAATATATCATTGAAAAACTCTTTAAATATATATTAATATAAGACTAATTAGTTTAAGATTCGAAATGTTCAAGATTACAAAAGAAAAATAATCAAAATATGTAATTTTTTTAAGAAGAGTTTGAAATATAAAAGACTCTTGTTTTTTATAATCAAATAGAAAAATAAAATAAAAATTAAATTACGTTATTATCCCTAATAAAGAGTTTTCTTTCATTAGGACTCTAATTTAATTTGATTTGATTTAATTACGTAGGAGGGTTAAAATAGGCATTATGAAAAATGGACGAAACATTCATACTTATATAGTGTAATATATATATATATATATATATATATATATATTAGACATAGTAGATCTAAAAGTTGGACTACTTTTTACCATAGTTCCCAAGTAGGAAAGAACAAAAAAACAACACAAAAACAAAATAAAAGCAAAGAGATAATGGTAACACTTCTGTGCACCTGATGCACACATGTACTCGGATCAGATGTGAGCGCGGGGTTGACCCGGATCCATACACTTTAACTTTCTTTTTTTACCATAACCTTATATTATGTTAGTCATACATTTATATTATATTAGACATATCTTTATGTTATATTAGTCATACCCTTATGTCCAGATATCATACTTTTATTTAATATTTTTAACTTTAAAAAAACCCTAATTTCACCACAATTTGTACATGTTTACCTTTATGTGATAATACTCATACCTTTGTGTGATATTAATTATACTCGTAAATCAACATAGTCATACCTTTATTAACATAGCCCTAGTGTGAAGTTTTGAGTTTGAGTCTCTACGAACACATGTCTAGGGCTTATGATGGGTAAAGATCAAACAATGTTCACCTCATCATTTTGGAAGGGTCAAAACTCTCAGTGGATTTGAACTGTCTAGGATGGTTTTTCTTCATTTAATTTTTCCTCATTTCATGTGTTGGCCACAGCATCTTGAGTGGTTGTCTCCTTAGTTGTGATAAAGTGTTCCACCCTGACCAAGAACTTGTGGAAAGTCCTTGGCCGATCTCATGTTCTGACTAGCCATGAGAACCATAAGGATGACGTCATCTGATACTCTCTCCATCTCTATGATCAGCTTGTTGAACCTCTCCAAATATGAGAGATTCTTCTTTCTTTCTTGACAGACACAAGTTACTACTTAGGAGTAGCCCTTGCTTTGGATTCCATGAATTATGCTAAGTAAAGTGTGGAAAGCTCTGCCAGCTCCCGATTGAGTATTTTGGTATGGAATAGAACCATCTTTGTGCTCGGTCATTGAGTGTTAATGAAAAACCTTGTACTTAAAAGCTCTCAAACTCCTTGTAGATCCATCCAGGACATGTAGTTGTCCATGTGGCTGCTCGGCCAACTAGCCATTGTATAGTCTGATTAGGGTACCTTAAACTTGGTTAGAGTGGTCTCCATGGACTCTGTAAAGAGTGATGGTCTTTTCCAAGCTACTCCAACTTCTGTCCTGGCCTTCTAGGACTCGATTTCAGCTAATCTTTTCATCAAAGCTCTTTCCTCCTCTAATAGTTTGGTTGTCTGACCGGTCATTGGGTAATCGAAGGTCTGGTCTTGCATTCTATCATCCTCATATTAATATCTCTCCTTACGGAAGTCTATGATCCTCTACAGCCTACTGGTTTCTCGAGCTGAGCTAGTTCCCAATCAGTCGACGAAGCTTTTTGACCTGGCCGACCTCTCCTGGAGAGGATAATCCTCGGTGGCTCATGGACGGGTTAGCCCGAGAGACAAGCTCTCCTCAGTGTGACTCTTCTCTGGGTGGAACCACCTGGTAGCTCTTTTCTTTAGTTGAGTTTTCCTGCAGGATCCGTTCAATCTCGAATAGCTCATTTTTTAGGTAATCAATCATTTTGTAAATCTCCTTAGGAGTTATGTGAGGGGTCCTTTGGTCAGTTCCCACCTAGAGGGTCTTAGGTTACCCTCTAATGGGGTATTGTTCACCACACCCAGTGTGGTCGGCTTAGGAAAAGCATATTGTATTGGAAGGAAAACTCGGCTTCACGAGCTAGATAGAGTTATTAAAACCTCATTTTCAATCATTGATGAGTATTCAGTGAAACATGTGCTTGTTAAAAACAAATACCCCATCTTCTAGCGCTAAAATATTGACATCAAAATTCATACAAGACGAATTGAGCCAAACACTAAATAAATTAGATATAAATTAAGTAAAATCAAGCTAAAATGAATAAAGAACATAAGATTAGGGCTCATAAGTTTGCTTGGTCAAATCTGATCGGGTAATTTTAGCCAGTCGGTACTATTTTATTTACTTTTGAGAGAGAAATATTGCTCTAATACAATAAATTTTCAATCCTTTGAATGATAATTAAAACCTTATTTATAGGCTCGACTCTAGATTACATAATCTTGGAAAGTATATCGGAAGCCTCGATTTTAGGGATTTGGTCCGATCTGAATCGGATTTGATCTTGTTCGGATTGTATTTGACTTGATCTTTGGTTTGTTTTGTTTTTCGGATATCTTGGACTTGTGAAATTATTCTTGGACTAGACTTATAGAAGCTCTCAAATTCCGTTGAGGAAAAGAACACAGATTCGAGACTTGGTCAGCTCGGTCACTTCTTGCTTGGTTGGCCATCATCCGAAGGGTGAGCCTTGACACTCGTCCTAACTTGGTCGGTCAAGAGGCAAGCTCTCAGCGGTTGAGTTGACCTTGTTGGCCCTCAGTCGGAATGTCAACATCTGGCAGCGTGCTTGCCTGATCGGTCATTGGTTGTATACTTAGCTCTCGGCGACTATATTGGTCTAGTTAGCCCTCGATCGAGAGTGAGACCCTAACGGCTGTACTTGGCTGGTGGGCCCTCAATTGTTAAGGTAACTCCTATCAACCAGCTCTTGCAGACTCGATCACCTCTGGTTGAACCTTACTTGGGGTCAACCTTCTAGAAAAATGGTTCTGGCCAGTCAAGTCTTGTCGGCCTTTCCTTGATGCTCTTGTTGGAAAATTGGTTTTGATCCAATTTTAAGTGTGGGTCAATCGTTGACTTTTGTAGGAAGTCTTGACCACACGTGTTTGACCATTATTTTGAGGTGTCAAAGTTGGGCAAATGTGAAAGTAAAGGGCGAAAGGTCGTTCTACGTCTTGAGTAGATGATCAAAGTGCATTTTTGCTCTCAAAACCGATTTTCGGTGAGTGGAAATTAATGCACAAAGTTGGTGGTTGAAACCTTTCTAGTGGTCAGATGTTGTTTCTGATGTTTGACAACAATATAGGCAACATTGCTCGTCTGCAAAGCCCAAAACATAAAAGCCTATTGGGTAGCCCTTGTGGCTAATGGTCTTCCAATCCTCAATAACTGATGGTGTAAGGTAGTGGAGAGCTTCACTTACTTAGTGAGCTTAAATGTCTTAAATGCACATTAATGTGATGAGTCCCTTCACTATGTGGGAGTTCCTATAAATAGGACATGTTTTTCATAGCTTTGCATATGATTGGAAGCATTAAATTATCTTTGCAAATATCATAAATCTCATAGCATCTTTGGAAAATCAATTTGCATCTTTGAGCATATAGAGTGCAATCTAGTCCTTCCACCATTTTAGTTCGTTGGTGCTTCTAGTTTTGTGGTGCTACTAACTAGAAGACATAAGTCGTTTTACCTTTGGGAACGTCACGTCGTACAGTGAGCACTAGTCGGGATGTGTTCGTTTTTTAGGGGAAAGGTCTCAACTTGACTCGACATTCCACATACCTTAATGGTGCTTTTTCAAAGGTTATTTTTTGTAGGAATTCGAACCTTTAAGCGACTGTTGTTTCTGGGGTTCAGCAAGAAGCTAAAGCTTGAAGACCATACTGGAATTTGAAGTTCGAAGGCGCTCGAAGTTTCTGTTGCCGCAGTATTGTCTGTAGTGTTGCAACATCGTCGGCAACGACATCCTGTTTCCAGAATCTGTTGTGTGCAGTATTATAACATCCTCGACAACATTTGTATTTTGTAATAATTTTATTTCTATTTTCCCATTGTAGTTGATATTAGTTGATAAGCAATTGCTAGCTAGCTCGACTCTTGATTGTCTATGTTGGTTGGCCACATGCATGGTTCTTGGTAGTTTGGGTTTGGGAAATGACATCATGTAACAATCTTTGAAAGTATCACATGTTATTCAAAAAATATTAATAATACTTTTGGATTAAAAGTACTGACCGATCGTTGGATCAACATTATTTTGTCTATGTTGGTTGGCCACATGCATGGTTCTTGGTGGTTTGAGTTTGGGATATGACATCATGTAATAATCTTTGAAAGTATCACATGTTATTCAAAAAATATTAGTAATACTTTTGAATTAACAGTACTGATCGATCGTTGGATCAACATCATTGACGGACATTAATCATGTATGGTCAGTTCGTCTCACGGAATGAGATTTGTGAATTAGTCTCACATGAGTCTTTATTAATAGGGGATGGATCCCATCATTAGAAATATAATATAAATGATTCTGGATTTAGTCAAAATGGGAAGCAGAAAACCATTAACAATTGGCCGACCAAATTAATTGTGTGTGCGTGTATGGCTATTATTAATGGCGAGGTAAAGCCAAATGGTCTGCAAGAATTGATTTTATAATTGGACAAAAAGCACCAACCAAAAACTCTTTGCAGATTCTCATGTTTTTGAAAAAAAAATGCCTTTTTATCATGCCATGTTTTTTTTTATCAATTTAATCTCTCTCTCTACACATGCACAACGGCCCAAGAGTTTCTAAAAACAATTTTACGAGTTTGTTTGTGAATCTTTTAGATTGTCGAAAATATTTTTATTTTTTAAACAATTTAAAAATATTTACTTTAGTTTTTTTGTTTCTGACTTTGTTTATACTCCTACAAATCTTCAACTTTGTTTTAGAATACTTTTTGGATTTTTGTCATCAGCAGATCAAATATGATGTTGTTTCTTCAAACAAGTAACACATATACATTATAACTATATAAAAAGAACAAAGTTAAATCAACAAAAAATATTGTCACAATGATTATCTGTTGAGTTACAATCCATAGTTGATAGTAAAACATTTTCATCAACTTTTCAAAAGATAAAAGACATTATCATTTAAAATTCTCAAGTAATCTCATCAATAATTCAAAAATATTGGATATTTTTCTCAAATTTCTCAAATTTATTTCCAAGTCGATCCATTTTTGCAGCATGTTTTTTGAGTATATAGATTTAGGGATGTTAAACGAACTAACTCTAACAATGTTGTTAGAGCTTCGAGTTAAATGGATAAATTTAAATGGTTCTATCATATTGCGCATGTGACCTCGATCCTATAAGGTTTCATGCAAAACAAGTCATTATCCAACGATATTAAATAATAGTAATAAAAAAATTATGGGTTATGGGACCCAAATAAAAATATAAATTACAAGTTGACACTTGACGGTGGCAGAGCTTGTTTCCCATAGTCCTTATATATTTACTTGAATTTATTTTCATGAATTATAAATATATTGACGATATACTGGAATAAGCAGTTAAATATATATATATATATATACACACACGCACACGCACACGCACACTCACTAAGAATAACAGCTCACAGCAGTTTATTAATGGTTATGGGAAACAAGCACGGACATAATTCATGATTCAAGTGTGAATAGTACTTTTTTTCCAATTTTGTTTATGATGATGAATTTAATATACCTCAAATATGTCACTGTGGGGAAAATTGGTAAAAATACCCCATATATATATCCTAATTATGACCTTATCCTTTAATTTTTTGGGTTTTTAAAAATACTCCGCATGTTGGCTCTTCTTGTCAAATATATCCCAACACCTACTGTAGGAGGTAACCAACCGATCATGTGCTGACGTGGCACGTAAATACACATGTGTAATTATTTTTTTCGATTTTTTTTTTCTCTTTTCCATGTCAATTGAAAGGGGGAAAATGTATAAAATTCAGAAAATCAATTGAGCCCTAACTAATCTCTCTCCTCAAAGTTCTTCCCCAGCCTACTTTCGACCGCCACCATCTTCTCCGGCCTTCTTCTCCACCGCTGCTTCAGTTCGCCTCCACCGCCGTACCATCGTCTTCTTCTCCAAGCCTCCCATCTAAATCGCCGCCATCTTCTCCGCCAAATCGCAGACCCATCTTCTTCTTCCTCGAGCATCTCTGCTGCTTCCAATTACCAGAGGAGGCTCGATTACATGCTCCAATTCCTCGATCGAAAGCTCTCCAGTTCTTCGCCCCCCGACCAGCCAATTTCCACTCTTACTGGAGTCTGAACTGGAAGCTCTGTCTTTGTTTAAGAAGCAAGACTTTGAGCTTTTTAAGATGTGAAATTATATCGTATATATGAGTAAATCAGAAATTAACTTAGTAAATACTAGTAATATGGTCAATTCGAGTTCTGCTAATAATTACGGTGGAAATACGGTTTTATCTTCAATGTTGGAGGATCTGAAATCTCGTGTTTTTAACTAGATTTCATTGAACAAACGAACTCAGGGTGTTCTATAGTTATATTTGGCTTGGGTCTGATTTTTGTATGGGGTTGGAGGTGGTGTTGGTGGTGTAGGTTGAATAGCAGCGGTGTTAAACGAGATTGAAGAGGTGAATGAGACCTCCATCTGAGTTCGCCGGAGAGATGGAGGTGGGGGCGGTGTGGATGGTGCAGAATGGTGGTGGAGCGGCGGGGTATATTCAGAGTTTTTAAAATGAATTTAAGTTTTTTTAATATTTATAATAATTATATTAATTAAAATTATTAGATATAATATTAATTAAAATATTTTTTAATATTTTGAAATAATTTTGACTTGTGAAAAAATAAATGAGAAATAAAATCCACGTGTGAAATAACCGGCCACGTCAGCAAGTTACCTCCTACAAGAGGTGACGGGGTATTTTCGACAAGAAGCGTCAACATACGGGGTATTTTCAAAAACCCAAAAAATTAAAGAATAAGATCATAATTAGGATATATATACAGGTTATTTTTACCAATTTTCCCTGTCACCATGTCTGCTCATTTCAACATATTTTATCCTATAACATAAAGTGCAGTTATCATTATTAGAAATAGAGAGACATGTATAATGATGGACAAGAACTCATGACATAACTTTTTTTAATTTTATTTGTAATTTAATTAATTATTATATTACATATCACAATTTTGTTAATGATTGTATTCCGAGTACAGCCTTTATTATAACTATTTAATTTCTTAAACATTAATAATATTGTAATAATTAAACTATTACAGCCACCAATCACGGGATTTGTTGAATCATTTTGTAATTTCTCAAATGATTAGGCTTTTTTTGTCCACCTAAGTCCCAGCTAAGTATAATTGTCTCAATTAACTTAATTTAGCAAAAGGTTAAAATTAGGTTGGATATTCTTTTTATTAGTAATGAAAGAGACAATTTTTAATATTTTATAAGTATTTATTTAACTGGCCCTTTTTTCACAAAGAGACAACATTCATGTTCTTTTTTGGACTTTATATTATTACAGATATTCTATTTGTTAATTGTGAGGGCTAGACTTGTACAAACTGTTCGGAAAACCAGAACCGGATCGGTTCCGAACTGTCGGTCAATGGTTCGGCGAACCGTTGATCCGGTTTCGGTTTGAACCGGAACCGGGAACTGGGGTTCCACGGTTCGGTTTCAGTTCCGGATATGTGAAACCGTCGAACAAATGTTGTACTATATGATTTTGAACAAATGTTGTACTTATATTTCTAAATTTCTAATGTTTTCTTTGTAATTTTTGAATTGATTGTATTTTATTAATTTTCACTCATTTTACTTTGTTAAAAGTTTTAAAAACTTTATAAGAAATCTAAAGACTAAAATTATGAAATATTAAACAATTAATGCCAAAAAAATCAAAAAAAATAAAAAAAAAAGTTTGCGCGCGTGGCCATGCGCGCCGATCGTACGCCAAATATAGTAGGTGCGCGCAGCGGGCACGGCCGTGCGCCAACTCCGGATTTAAAGAAAAAAACAAAAAAAAAAACCAAAACCGAATCGGAACCAAAACCGAACCGGAACCGAAACCGAAACCGAGCCTCACATGGTTCGGTTCCGCTTTCTCTTCTCGCATTTCGGCGAACCGCCGGTTCGGAATCGAAACCAACCGTTTCGAACCGTTTGAGCATGACTAGTAATGGCCATCGTATTTTCAAGTGCAAGCTGCATTTGAAGATTTGAATTCGCATTTACAATAATAGTCCTTTGATAAGATAGTTAATTACTTTATGTTATAATATAAAAATTAAAGATAAATATTGATTCATATTATTGTTGTGTATGTATTAAGATTTAAATCAATATCTAGCATTTTAAGACATTAAAATTTTGAGAAAATTATAAATTGTACCACTTTCTTATAATGTCATCTCTTTTATAATTAAGTTACTAACATTGTAAGAAACGATAGTTTGTTTTAGCCATTTTCATCAAAAAAAAAAAAAGAAATATTTAAACTAAAATTAACTAAAATACTCCTAGAAAGTGATTAAAAATACGTTTTTTTTTTCTTTTTTAAGTTAAATTGGATTAATTTTTTATCCAAAAAGAAAGAAAAATGGGTGAAAGAGATATTACCGTATATTAGTGGGTAAAAATTATTTTTCTTATTCCAAAGAGTAAAAGAATTTCAACACAAAGTTGTTCTTTCTTTTTTTTTTTTTTAAACATCAAATAAGAAAAATATTTTACATTTTTGATTAACCTTAATTTAATTAGGAGCTAAGGTTGCTAGTTGCTACCATACACTAACCAATGTCGAAATTTTTTCTTAAAGCAATAAAGAAGTTGCTTGGTCTATTTTGAGGTAATGAATTAAAATTGAGAGAAAATTGAAACGCCACTGTTTGTGATTTGAAAGAGCATTTTCTTAATCATAAAATATTAATTAAGTCCCAATCAAGTATATGAAAATACATGATTTTATTTGATTTTGGTAATTACAACTTACATGACTGCCGATCTACCAATCCATACGTTCAATGCTAATTACCATTTATTAATTAAATCAACAATCAATGTCCCTAATCATGCTTATATGTCTCTCTCATCAATCATCATGATTGATGATCTACAATGGGTCTTCTATAATCTTAGTATGATACTAAGTGAATATTTTTATTTGAAGTAAATAGTTTCCTATCATTAAGAATTCCTCAAACTATTTTATGATTGAAGTTTTTATTGAAGTATTAAAACGTATATGAATTGAGATTGAAGAATAGCTAAATAAAAATAAAACAAAAAGATTAGTAAATAGAAAAGCCACTCGATTTAGTACACATGATCACTCAAATTACACACAATCTTTTATTCCATTGTATATTCATTTTCTATTTCAAAATATACGTCAAAAACTAGGTGCAAAGAACCAACTAGACTGCCCTAGTGGATAAATTAGAAATACAGAAACAAAAACAACAATTGGACCAAAGAATACGATTGCATTATAAAGTCGCAATTGAACAGATCGAGCAAGCTCAAATTACGTAACATGAAACCTATTAAGCCGAAAAGTCCACAAACTCGCTAATCAATATGTATTCTCTATTAATTGCAATAAAATAGCAGCAAAAGTCCACAAACTCGCTAATCAATATGTATTCTCACAAATGATATAGCCCACTCAAGTCATGCATCAAAATTGTCACACAGTCGTGTCATCATCTTATATGCATTAATAATTGAAGCGTTTATTATGCAATTATCAAGTACCATTATGTTGATATGTAATTTATAGAGACACATTGAATAATTAGATGATTGATTGAGAGTGACAGCAGTATTGGTATTGGGATATGTTTTGAAGATATTCGTTTTATGTGAGACCGTCTCATAGATCATGTTACGTGAGACGGGTCAACCCACAATCCACATTACAAAATTTACATGTAAATTAATGAAAATGGATTGGGGTTGTGGGAAAAAATGATCTGTCTCATAGAAATTATCCGTGAGACCATTTCACGCAAGTTTTTGTGATATTCATTTTATCTTACCAATAAAAACATTTAAACATTGCTTCCTACAATCAAGCTATTCTAGAAAAAAAATAAAATACAAATAATGCAATCAAGTTTTTTATGATCACAAAAACTTGTGTGCACACACACGTTCCGACCCGCTCCAATCCCGACCCTCCTGATATAATATAAATCGCAAAAACTTATATGTCTCTGGGGCATTTGTGCCCCCAACCCGACCCGCCCATGTGCCCCCACGCGCGACCATACTGTAGTTGGTGTGCGTCTTGCGCGCGCACCTGATTATATAAATGTTTTATGTTTAGGTATCACACATTTGCTCTTCAGGTATCACACATATATTCTTCAGGTATCACATAATGTATTATGTTCAGGTATCATACATTTTCTCTTTAGGTATCACATATCTACCCTTAAGGTATTATGTAGAAACAGTGTTGTTTTCTTCTTTTTCCTCTTTTTTTTTTCGTCTTTGTCCTTTTTCTTCTTAGTCTCTTTTCTTTTTGATTTGTTATTCTTCTTATTTGTTTTAGTACATTCTTCTTCTTATTCTTCTTGTATATCTTCTTGTTCTTATTCTTTTTCAAATTGCCATGAAATCATTTAAGGTATTACATAATTACTTAATAGGTATTTGTATATGTTACTCTCAAGGGTATTACATAAATACCTTTCAGGTATTACACAAATATCTTTTAAGTATCACACATATTTCTTTCGAGTATTACATAAACACCTTATAGGTATTTGTATATGTTTGTAATACCCTATACCCATATGACGTATACATATATATAATAAAATATTCATCTTGTAGATAGACCATACTGGCGTTTCATTTATCCATATAAATATAAAAATATTATTATATGACTGATATCCTATAAGATTAAAACACACAACCAATAACTCAGCATAAGTCATTGCCATATAAAATACAAATCATGATACACATGTTCCAAAATGCAAAATGAGGAGGAGGAGAAGGTTGCACGAGGCATCAGCCGACCGACCTGTATAGCGTGGCGTCTATATATACAAACCCACGTCAAAAAGCTATTGAACCTAAAAATATATATATGCGATTTTTATGAGTCGCAACTCAGTGAATATAAACCATTACTTTAATTAAATAACAAGCAAATAACAATCATTAACATTCATCAACAATATAATCACACATGTGAAAATGCCACTATGTCCGGTTTATTATTCTGTGAACTGCTCAAGCTTGGATCTGTCCCGGGATTTCCAATATGCCACTGTGTATATAGACCCGTAGGTCTCCAATATGAATTTGACCCGTAGGTCTCCAATATGACTTTGACCCGAAGGTCTCCACTGTGTATATAGATTCGTAGGTCTCCAATATGAATTTGACCCGAAGGTCTCCACTTTGTATACAGATCCATAGCAAGACAGTCACATGCCTTTTTAATTTCGTGCAATTGTAATGCAACACAACAATCATCTGAACATATGATCACGTATACATTTACCGATATATCATTTGATCCAATGATAAATTCATATAAATACACATTTCTTATGTAACATATATAACAAACGTCACATATAAATCACATCACATTGCGTATAAATCACATATACGGTTTATACTCACCTGGTTATGATAAGTAATTCATTCGTTTCTCTGGTTCCTCCTCCTGTTCTACAGCCCGTGCTCCTATATGATTCAATGCAATTTAGCCTAATTGTCCTCTTAATATTTATTTCCATTATGCAATGAAATGTAATGCATGTATGCTTAATTAACCATGTTCATTATTTTCCCTATATATACATATGCTTGTGGCATGTAGGATAAGTCATAAAAAATATGTGAATTTCTTTTAATATTACTAATACTATCAAGTGGCTTTTTTATAGTCGAAATAAATGGAATTGGAGGTTTCTTTTTTTTATTAATTTTTTCTTCTTTTCTTTCATTATTGTAAATGGATTTATCAATAATTTTTTTTGTTAATTTAAGAAAAAGTTCTGTATTTATTCTGGGAATATTAATGATAGATAAAAATAGAGCTGTGTATATTTTTTCAATGAAAAATTTGAAAAGGGGGAGTAATTTATAGATTAATCGAGCATTCCTTATTTTTAATATTTGCCGTTTTTCGAACCTTTTAACATTATAACTTGTAGGACTAAGATTCTTTATTCTTGGAGTTACTTTTTTTTATCTTTTGTGATTCTTTCTATTTGATTTCGAATTGTACTTGTTCTATCAGGCAAATCCTTCATTTTTTTTTCTGTCAATGAAGAATTTGTCCAACTCGGAGATGTAATTTGACTAAATGATTCGTGAATTATCTGATTGCTTCTTATGGAATCTTTTTCTTCTTTAATTTCGAGTTATAAAATTCCGAGTCGAGCAGGGTAAAATTCTGTAGAAACTTAACATATAGCTCTACCACTTTCATGTTTATCATTTTTCATAATTCAGTCTCCAACTGCATAGAATTAGGCTACAAACATAGCATAATTAACAGTTTTCAAACCGGGTCATTATAGACCAAACCCTGTAATTTTGACATTATCTCACTCAACATTTAACCGAGTCATCCACGGTTTGCTTTTGAGTTTAGCTATAAGATAGGGCTATAACTTTCATGTTCTAAGTTTTTCCTAATTCGGCCTCTAAAGTCACCAAAATATCAATAAATTACGATAACTTGAGATATATCTAATTCACTAATTTCTTTGTATCTTTTGGGAAAAATCTTGAGAATTTACTCCGATCAAATCGAAGAACATATCACCACGAGCTTCCTCTCAAAATCTGAAGAAAAACGATGAAGAAACGAACCCAAAATTCACAAACCCTTCTTTCTTTTTGTCTTTTCTTTCCCCTTTTCTAATTCCCGTCTCCCTGTTTCTTCTTTGTTTAGGTGTACTGCATATCTCCCCCTTTACTTATACGTATAACCATATATATATATATATTAATATTAATGAAGTGCATGTGTATATGTAACTACGTTAATTAATGCATATACATATTTATATGTTAATATTAACTAGTTTCATTATATATATGTACACTACCTTATGCACGCCACTTTATATATATCACACACGCACACTTGCACTTATATATATATATATATATATATATATATCAAATTTATATTTCTTTTATTCTTTTATATATTTTTAATTGATTTCTACTATTTATTTTCAAACCAAGTATTATTCTAAATTCTTTACGAATGCCAATATAACATGTTTTTAATGCATTATGAAATGAACGCGTGAAATTAATGCCCAATGACGTGCATGTTTTTGGTCGAGGATGTTACAATGTTACTTTCAGGTATTACACAAGTATCTTTTAAGTATCACACATATTACATTCAGGTATTACATAAATACCTTATAGGTATTTGTATATGTTACTATCAGGTATTACATAAATATTTTTTAGGTATTATACAAATATCTTTTAAGTATCACACATATTACTTTCAGGTATTACATAAATACTTTATAGGTTTTTGTATATGTTACTCTAAGGTATTATATAAATACCTTTCATGTATTACACAAGTAACTTATAAGTATCATATATATTTTTTTCAGGTACTACATAAATACCTTATAGATATTTATATATGTTACTCTCAGATATTACATAAATAGAGAAGATCAAAATGCTTGCAAAAACTGAGGTTTCTTCGAGGTAAGTACATCAAAACATCATATATAACAAACTTGGTAATCTTATAAGTAATGATTCTGATTGTTGGTCCCAAGTGTTAAGAGGTTCAGAGGGGGGTGAATGAACCTCTATCGATTTTGCAAACTCTTTTTAAAAACTTTTCTATTATAACAAGTTCCTGACCACGGGACAGCAACCTGGCTTAAGGCTTAATCAGATTCCTGATCTAGTATCAGAATGTTACGCAGCGGAATAAACTTGATAGAGTTCTTTTTGGAAAACTGTTTCTTTTTAATCATGATCTTAGGAAGTCTTTTCTCAGGATGCTTATGTTTGTATGCAACAGTATAGATAAACAGTAAGTAAAATGCAGCATACAATCAAAGCGTATAAACACATTTGTTTATAGTGGTTAGAAGATGGTGTAAGCCTTCTACATCCACTCTACTCCTACTCAAGGAGGAACTTCGTTAGGTCAGTTCGATTTACAAGCCTCGCTTTACAAACCTCTTCCTAATAAGCTACGCCTACTAGAGTCTCTGACTCCAGTAGAAGGCCACAGCCCACAAAGGGCAAGTAATCTATCTCTATAGATTACACGCTTAGCAAGGATCTAATCCTCTCAACTAAGGTACACCATTAAAACAACCTAGCGCACACAACACAATGGTTAAAGGAAAATAAACGGTTCTTCAACTGGTGCAGAGTAGTCTTGATCTTTGTAGTCCTCGAACTGATGTATTCTACTCCTAGAAGGTTGAGTGGCTGAACATGGATAAGCTTGAGAAGCTTTGGAATATATCTGAGTTTCCTCTCGACTCTGTTCAGCACTTTTCTTCAATCAGCCACGCTTTCTATTTATAGATCTTGAGAATATATCCGTTGGAGGAAAATATCCATTGAAGGAAGATACTTCCCCGTTTTGAACGTAAAGCTTAGATCTCCCAAGATCTTCTCTGTGGTCGAATTAAATGCTTCTGAGTAGTTCCTGACAAGTGCATTTAATGCGTCTACAATTTGCTTCTGGACCTCTTCTGTCATTCCTGCTGACCTGTCAAGTCGGTATGGGTCCAAAGCTGAAGTTCATGCAGTTGCTGCTTGATGTCAGTTGATTTTCTTCTTCTTCTTGCTGCATGTTCTTCCTGATGCTACTTCCTCTTGTCCTCAGCTTGCTGCTTCTCTTCTAGCTTGCTGGTTTTCTTGATATGCTGTCAACTTTCTGTTTGTAGCTTCTCTGTCCTTGTAGACTGCTAACCAGCTTTCTGTTTCCTTTGTTGACAGCTTTCTGTTTGGAGACTTTATTTTCTTTGTCGCTCTTTCAACTTGTTGTTTCCTTCAGCTTGATGTCCGCTCCTTGTAGCATGTTCTTCCTTTTATCAGCTTTGCTGTTTCCTACAGCTTGCTGACCCTTATAGAATGTTTTCTTAATTTTTCTAAGGTTGGTTTTCCTTAACATTTGGAAAACCATTACATGATCTCATCTTAGCATCCTGATCATATAATACGTGGAAACTTACTTCAGCAAACTTATTTTTTCTTATTATTCAACCTGTTCTGTCTTATTAAGATAACTCTAGAAATATCCCAACAATTTCCCCCTTTATCTTAATGATGACAAAACATAATAAGAATCAAGAGTTATTAAAAGGAAATGCTCTTTAATAAGAAACTTAAATAATTGTACAATTACAATTCTGTTTGAGTGCAAAAGTAAGTAAGCTACTCTACTTCTCCTAGCTTCACTTCTTTCTTCAGTTTGCTTCTTTCACGTTTTTCCACCAGAGAGATCTTCTTCTCCCTCTCTACCGTATCTGGTCTCTGCATCAGCAAGATGCATCTTTCAATCTAATCTCCTTCTTCTTGAATGATCAGCTTGTTGCTCTGTTCGTTGCTCCAGATGGTAGGTGACTCCTGATCACCATTAGCAAATGTTTTCCCTTTTCAATAAGGCTTCAGCAGTGTTTCAGCAGTGATTCTTGACTTTATGTACTCTTCCCTCTTTCTGTCATCATTCTCCAGCTGCTGCTTAAGGGTGGAGGTACAAAGTCAAGGTTAGCCGTCAGGTTCCTCTTGTCTGACACTTTCTTCTCTCTCCTTAAGGTTCCTCCTTCTTATTCCTACCCAAGAGAATAAGATCTCGAAGGAGAGGTGTCTGGAGGTCAAGTACCTGATCGGTGGATGATCAGATACTTGTTCTGACACAGTTTCCTCGGACAAGTAGCCTTCACCCTTTAGCTTGTTTGGGTTTTGGTTCCCAATGTCTGAAGAGGGGCCGCATGAAATAATAACTTCCATCTTAATTGGAAGTTCTCTCATGATCCTCAGTACCTCATCTCTCCTGTTGAGATGAGGTCAGCCCTGTGTCATGGTTGAATAGAGGTTGGACGCTGGCTCCTTTCTGATAGCGTCCATTTTGTAGAGGCTCGTCTTCTTGTCTGAAGACCTTCTCTGCTTCTTGGCAAGCAGAGCCTCTACACTCTATTCTTCTGAAGACCTTCTCTGCTTCTAAATTAACAGATAATTATCTTCATCATCGTCTTCATCTCCATCTCCGTCTCCACCTTCTTGAGTCTCCATCTTCATCTTTTTGCTGGATAAATTGACTCACATGAGAAACTGTTGCTTGTTGAAGATTTAAGTGAGTGGTGAATGTGTAGAAAAATGGTGAAGAATCGGCTATTTATAGGCTGAAGAATGTGATTGGTTCTTTTGAATCTACGGTTGAAAGATGAAACGCACGATCTAACGGTTGATTCTAAAAAAGGTGGAGGGGCCTTTTTGTAATTTGGTACCGCCATTTGTCGGTTTAACTTGGATAGAGTTCCACAACCACCTTTTTGCCTTCTGAAAAGGTAGATCTTCATTTTTGTTGATGTGATGGTAAGCCACCTCTCTAGATCTCTTGCACATATCGAGATCAAAGATACTCATCATGACTGTATCTTCTTGGATCGAGACTATAGAGGCCCATAACTTCTTCTGTGGAGAGCTTGTTGTTTTATGATCATTGTCTTGTTAAGAGCTTGCTGATATCACTTAAATCAATGTCATTTGCTAAGAGCATGCTAATATCTTTGTTAGCTTTCTCCTGTGATGCTGCTCCACTTGATATTCCCTTCTATATCCTCCGTAGAAGCTGTCTCAACAACATTCTTTCCCGAGGTCTTCGATTGATAGATCTCTTATTCATTTCCCATATCACTTGTTGGATGATACCGCTCGTCTTGTTGGTTGGTATTATTTATAGGATTCGATCATTAGCTCCCTTGTTGATCGGTCAACATCCTTGCATGATATACTTGTTGGTTGATGTTGTTATCCTCTGCTCGTTGATACCATTTGTTGGACCTTACATGCTGTTCTCAGCAATCTCTTTTTCAACAATGGGTTTCTGAGGTAGGATACTGTTCGTAGGAATTGGTTTTCTTTGAGAGTCAGTAACCTGTCAAAGTGTCAGAGAGAGCTGGAGAGTATGCTTGATGTTCATAGGTTCCCCCTTTGCTTTAAGGGCTCTTCTCTTCCTTATTCTTCAGAGATTGATACTGATTAATCATGTAGGACTTTCTTCTTGATAACTTTCTTTTGATCTTTCTCCTGGTTTCTATCATCAGGTTGCTCATTTTTCCTGTTCATGGCTTAGTAGAGAATTTTCTTTTTCTTCGTGAGTTGAGCTTTCTTTTGATAATTGTAGAACCTTCTCTCGATTATCTACTAGAGGCAACTTGTGTGGTTCTTAATGAGTCCTGAAATTGGATACTGTTAGAGAAATCTTGTTCTATGAAAGATCTAGTATCCTTAAGTAAACTTTTAAGCTCTGTATAAGTTCCCCCTTACTTAAGGAACTCATACTTTCTTACTCATAAGAGCTCTCTTAAGCTATTGTTCCTAAGATAGTTCTTCTCAGAGTTTTTGGCGTTTCACTTTCTAGGATTCTTTTCAGGAGACTGTCATCTTGTCTTTTCTTTGGAAATGGAAATGACTTTACCGTGTGTTGCTTCCTTAGTGTCCTTCAGCTTACTCTAATAGTCGCAACTTTAGTCACCTCAGCAACCTGTTCGATGTCCTTATCAGCAACTTAATCATTAATATACTTTTATCGACACCACTCATAGATTGACCCTATTAGTTTATGTTTGCACGACTATGAATTTGTATACTGCGAGATACAATATTCCCTCTTTCCTCCTTAGATTGTGCATCCTTCTTCTTGGGTGGGTACTTCTCTCAGGTCGACACCACTTGTTTATCCTTTTTGCTCATAAAGGTTACTCATCTTGTCTTCGTCATTTATTTGCAGTATTGCCTAGACAGTTTTCTCCTTGCTTCCTCCAAGTATTCTTTACTCATTCTCCAAGATCTCTGGACTGTCTGAATCTTGAGCATGTGAAAAGTGGAATTAGCGTGTACTCATTTGGATTCCTCTGTTTTTGCTTGTCATAGGTTCCTGTCTGGTCCTTATTTGATTGATATCTTTGAAGATCCACTGATTGGTTCCTCAGCAACTTGATTTCTGGATATGTATGTTCGTCTGAGTCAGTGTGTCCTTCAGTACTGATTTTCGATAAGATTCCCCCTATGTTTATGTTTTGTTGATCGCAACAGATCGTTAGAAAGACTTTTGCTATGGAAACTCTTGGTCATCAGTAGTTGATCCTAAAAAATAAGATCTTATAGAGATTATGAGTTACTTGAGTGACGAGTTTTCCATGCTTATACTAAAATCATGAATTTTGGTCTCGTTAAAATAAAATCAGTTTAATCCAAATGCAAAAGGTGGATCTGGGTTGGTTACCAATCAAGTTGGTTTTTAACCCAACTTGTTTTGATACCACTTGTTGGTCTCAAGTGTTCAGAGGTTCAGAGAGGGGGTGAATGAACCTCTATCGATTTTGTCGATTTTGCAAACTCTTTTTAAAAACGTTTCTGTTATAACAGGTTCCTGACCACGGGACAACAACCTGTCTCAAATCAGCAACCTGGCCTAAGGCTTAATCAGGTTCCTGATCCGGTATCAGAATGTTACGCAGCGGAATAAACTTGATAGAGTTCTTTTTGGAAAACCGTTTCTTTTTAATCATGATCTTAGGAAGTCTTTTCTTAGGATGCTTATGTTTGTATGCAACAATATAGATAAACAGTAAGTAAAATACAGCATACAATCAAAGCGTATAAACATTTTGTTTATAGTGGTTCGAAGGTGGTGTAAGCCTTCTACATCCACTCTACTCCTACTCAAGGAGGAACTTTGTTAGGTTAGTTCTGTTTACAAGCCTCGCTTTACAAACCTCTTCCTAACAAGCTACGCCTACTAGAGTCCCTGACTCCAGTTGAAGGCTACAACCCACAAAGGGCAAGTAATCCATCTCTATAGATTACACACTTAGTAAGGATCTAATCCTCTCAACTAAGGTACACCATTAAAATAACCTAGCGCACACAACCCAATGGTTAAAGGAAAATACACAGTTCTTCAACTGGTGCGGAGCTGTCTTGATCTTTATAGTCCTCGAACTGATGTATGCTGCTCCTAGAAGGTTGAGTGGCTGAACATGGATAAGCTTGAGAAACTTTGGAATATATCTAATTTTCCTCTCGACTCTGTTCAACACTTTTCTTCAATCAGCCACGCCTTTTATTTATAGATCTTGAGAATATATCCGTTGGAGGAAATTATCCGTTGAAGGAAGATACTACCCCGTTTTGAACGTAAAGCTTAGATCTCCCAAGATCTTCTCTGTGGTCGCATTAAATACTTCTGAGTAGTTCCTGACAAGTGCATTTAATGCGCCTACAATTTGCTTCTGGACCTCTTTTGTCATTCCTGCTGACCTGTCAAGTTGGTATGGGTCCAAAGCTGAAGTCCATGCAGTTGCTGCTTGATGCCAGTTGATTTTTTTCTTCTCTTTGCTGCATGTTCTTCCTGATGCTGCTTCCTGCTGTCCTCAGCTTGCTGCTTCTCTTCTAGCTTGTTGGTTTCCTTGATATGCTGTTAGCTTTCTGTTTGTAGCTTCTCTGTCCTTATAGACTGCTGACCAGCTTTCTGTTTCCTTTGTTGACAGCTTTCTGTTTGGAGACTTTATTTTCTTTGTCGTTCTTTCAACTTGTTGTTTTCTTCAGCTTGTTGTCCGCTCCTTGCAGCATGTTCTTCCTTTTATCAGCTTTGTTGTTTCCTACAGCTTGCTGACCCTTAGAGAATGTTTTCTTAATTCTTCTAAGGTTGGTTTTCCTTAACATTTGGAAAACCATTACATGATCTCATCTTAGTATCCTGATCTTGTAATACGTGGAAACTTACTTCAGCAAACTTATATTTTCTTATTATTCAACCTGTTCTGTCTTATTAAGATGACTCTAGAAATATTCCAACACTGATATATGTTGGATTCACAGCTTGTGAACCATGGAATTTCTCCTGAGTTTATGGACACTGTGGAGAGGCTGACAAAAGAGCACTACAAGAAATGTATGGACTAACGATTCCAGGAAATGGTGGCCAGCAAAGGCCTCGACGCTGTTAATTCCGAGATCTTCCCCTCTCCTCGACTCCTCCACAAAATCCAATCTCTTCACAACCAAAGCTCTCTGTAAATCCACATCTTACCCTAACGCTTATTTCGACCCTCTCAAGCTTTTTCTCTCTATCACCATCTCTCCCACCATCCCCACCTTCTCTCAAGTCCTTTAAAACCGCCATGTCCAAGGCCTCAAGCTCTCACCTCTCTTCCTCAATGCAAATCTAATGGAGAAACAGAAAGGCATCATTCAAGACTACACTGAACTGCACTAGATCACACTATCCACACTGCAGAAGTCTATGTCTCGGGTCACCAAACCCGACCCGAGAAACCTAGTTGACGCTAGAGCCTTCTTCAACGCCGTGCTGACTAACAAAAACACATGTTTGGAGAACGTCGATTTCATCACTGGCTCCGCCAAATCATCCCTGATCAGCTCAATGATCATTGCTTATATGCACATGAGCAGTTCATTGTCTTTGCTATCAAAACCAGGCTCAAAACGCACCAAAAAATGGGCGGTGGCTGCTGGGGTTTCTACGGTGGCTGTCGAGAAAGACGGATCTAAAATCCATGCCCCCAGAGCACAAGAGACCTTCTCAATATAAATAGTAATTTTTTCCCTTTTTTCTTTTCATTTTGAATTAATGGCTTTCTCTCATCACTCTTTCATCTCTTTCTTGTGTTCCTTTTCTTCTTCACTTTGAATTAGCAGTTTTTTAGTTTGTTTTTCTTCTCAAATCACTTTCTTAAATCGTTCTGCAGTGTTATCTCTGTTCAATCTTCAATTTTTTTTTATTTTAGGGTTGTTATTCGTCTTCTACCTTCGATTTGAAACCTTAGTTTTCGCATAGGTAATATTTATGTTTTTACAGGATTATTTTGATTTTATTATGACTTTTTTTGTTGTTTGATGTATTTGTGTGTTTTAAAAGAGATAACTTTCAGATTAAACTGTTTCTTTTGAAATTAGTGTATTTTTCTTGATTTTCAAGTGTTCTTTGATTTCGTTCTTCATCTTTTACATTGGGATGGAAAGCCCTAGTTTTTTGTTTTTTGGAATTTTTGTGTATTTTTTGTATCTTTTGTTTTATACTGATACAAAAATTAATGTTTGCATGTGTACATTTACATGGCTCCTAAGAGAAATGTTGTGGATGTTTTTGAGAAGTTTGTGATGTAAAGATCAAGAATGGAGTTCAACGCCCCCTATGTTGATAAGAATATGTATATAATTTTTTGTTTTCGTAATTTGTGTAAAGGATGTTTAGTCTGTGTTGGTCCCATGAGTCCCAAGTGGTCAGAGGTTCAGAGGGGGGGTGAATGAACCTCTATCGATTTTGCCAACTCTTTTAAAACTTTTCTGTATAATAGGTTTCTGTCCTAAGGGCAGTAACCTGTCTCGAATCAGCAACCTAACTTTAAGCTCAATCAAGTTCCTGACCCGGTATCAGAATGCAGTGCAGCAGAATAAACTTGATTGAGTTCTTTTTGGAACAAACCGGTTTTTCTTTTCAAACATGATTTTAGCAAAGTCTTTTCTCAGAATGCTTATGATGTATGCAACAGTATAAATATGCAGTAAGTAAAGTGCATCATACAATCAAAAGCATGTAAACACATTTTGCTTATAGTGGTTTGAAGGTGGTGTAAGCCTTCTACGTCCACTCTACTCATACTCAAGGAGGAACTTTGTTAGGTCAGTTCGAATTACAAGTCTCGCTTTACAAACTTATTCCTAATAACTACGCCTACTAGAATCCCAGACTCTAGTCGAAGGCCACAACCCATAAATAGTACAATCCCACAAAGGGCAAGTAATCTATTTTTAGACTACACACTTAGCAAGGATCTAATCCTCTCAACTAAGTTACACCATAAAAAACTTAGGGCATACAACACAATGATTAAAGAAAATAAAGGGTTCTTCAACTGGTGTGAAACAGTCTTGATCTTTGAAGGCTTCAATGCTATTGTAAACTGCTCCTAGAAGATTGGGTGGCTAAACATGGATAAGCTTGAGAATCTTTGGAATATGTCTGATTTTCCTCTCGACTCTTTTCAACAATTTTCTTCAGTCAGCCACACCTTCTATTTATAGATCTTGAGAATGTATTCGTTGAGAAGTATCCATTGAAGAGAGATCCTTCTCCTTTTTTGAATATAAGCGAAGATCTCAAGATCTTTCTTCGTGGTCGCATTAAATGCTTTTAAGTTGTTCCTAACATATGCATTTAATGCGCCTACACTTTGCTCCTGGACCTCTCTGACATTCCTGTAGACTTGTCAAGTCGGTATGGGTCCATGGCTGAAGTTCATGCAGTGGCTGCTTGATGTCAGCTGGTTTTTCTCTTCTTCTTACTGCATGATCTTCCTGATGCTGCTTCTTACTGTCTCTAGCTTGCTGACTTCAGTAGTCATCGGCTTCCTGCTTGTAGCTTTCTGTATCCTTTGTTGACAGTTTTCTGTTTGTAGCTTTCTGTATCCTTCGTTGATCCTCCAGCATGCTGTTCCCCACAACTTGTTGTTCACTATTTGTAGCATCCTATCGGCTTTATATGCAGATACTCCTTTCAGCTTGCTGTTCCCTACAGCTTGCTGACCCTTAGAGAATGTCTTATTAATTCTTCTAAGGTTGGTTTTCCTTAATACATGGAAAACCATTACATGATCTTATTCATAGAGAGATAAGCTTATGATCATGTAATCAATGGAAACTTTCTTTAGCAAATTTCATTGTGTTATTACGCATACTGTTCTGTCTTATCAAGATAACTACTGAAATATCCCAACAGTTTTCCCATTTATCTTGATGATGACAGAACATAATAAGAATATGAGTCATTAAATAAAAATGCTCTTATATAAGAAACTTAATGATTGTACAAGTATAATTATATTTTAGTACAAAAGTAAGAAAATTGCTACTACTCCATCTAGCTTTACTTCTTTCTTTTGTTTCTTAAGTTTGTTGTTTCCACGTTTTTCCACCAGGGAGTTCTTCTTCTCCCTCTCTACCATCTCTGCTCTCTGCATGCTTTTTTCATCATGTTTTCATCAGCTTGTTGCATCCTTCAAATCTTCTTGGATGATCAGGTTGTTGCTCCAATTGTTGCTCCAGATGGTAGTTGACTCCTGATCGTCATTATTCTTTCAATTGTTTCCCCCTTTCAATAGGGCTTCAACAATGACTCTTTAGTGACTCTTGACTTGGAACTATCTTCCCCCTTTCTATCATCATCCTTAAGTTTGCTGCTTAGTGGTGGAGTTACAATGCCAAGTATGGCAAGTCAAGTTCCTCTTGTCTGACAATTGCTGCTCAAAGCCAAAATAGCTACCTGACTCTTCTCGAGGTTCCTTCTTCTTATTCCTACCCAATGGAATAAGGCCTCGAGAGAGAGAGAAAGAGGTGTTAGGAGGTCAGGTATCTGATCGGTGGATGATCAGTTACCTGTGCAGCTTCGTCAATCTCCAGGACACGTTCACCTAGGATCTTCGACTGCTGGTCTGGTTTTTCATTTTTCTTTTACTTCTCCTAGAAACCAGCTCGAAGCTGCTGACACTAGATCTTTGGATAGACCGTCAGTATGCCGACAGCCTTGTGAAGCACCTGCTATTTGGTTTTATCTTCATGAAAGGCAGCAGGTGTCTTCTCCATCCAAGGACTGGTCCTAAATGACTCCCTCGGTCCCATATCTTCATCGGAGTTAAGGAAGTCGGACCTGTGTCATCTGAATGAAGGATGAATGCCTACTCCTTGACATCCATCTCATAGAGGCCGTCTTCGTTTCTGAAGACATTCTCTGCTTCTAGGCAAGCAGAGCCTTTATACTCCATTCCTCTGAAGACCTTCTCTGCTTCTAGGTCAACAAAGATTTGTCTTCATTATCGTCTTCGTCTCCATCTCCATCTCCGGCCTTTTGTGTCTTTATCTTCTTCTTTTTTATGGTAAGTATAACTCACATGGGAAGTTTTTTGTGATATGTTGAGCATTTAGTGAGTATAAATATATGAAAGAATGGTGAAGAGTCGGTTATATATAGGCGGATGAGCGATTTCTTCGATCAACGGTTGGAAGATGAAACGCATGATCTGACGGTTGTTCTAAAAAGGTGGAGGGACCTTGTAAATAGATGAAACCACTTAATGGTTTTCTTGGATAGACTTTCATAACCGCCTTTTTAACTTCTGAACAAGTTAGATCTTGTTTTTTGTTGATTTAATGGTCAGCCGCCTCTGTAGATCTTCTGCGCATAGCTATATCTCTTCGATCGAGGTCGTAGGTATCCATCACTTCTTCTGTAGATAGCATGCTGATCCATGAATACTGACTTGTTGAGAGCATGGTGATATCTTTGTTGAACTTCCTTCTACGACCCTACTCCTCTTGATATTCCCTTCTATATCCTCTACAGGAGTTATCTCAACAACATCCTTGCCCAAGGTCTTCACTTGATACTTCATGTATACCACTTGTTCCCACTTGTTGGTCAAAAATCCTGTTATGCTGTGATACTGCTTTGATATCCTCTTTCTTCTGTAGTATTCTTCTTCTAGATGATTTCTCGGTTCTGACACCACTTGATGAGAAAACTCACTAGTTGGTACCACTTGAAGGCATGACTTGATAAGCTCTGCAAAAACCTGTCATCAGGTTGCTGCTTTATATAACTCATTATATAATTCACTTTTCTTCAAGATTTCTCTTTGCTATCTTGTTGGATTCTTTCTTTGATATCCACTTGAAGCAATCTGTTCATACTTATTGTGTCCTGAGATTGAATATTGTTAAAAGGATCTGTTCTATTAGAAATGCAGCATCCTGTTTCAGAGACTTAGATATATGAGCAAAATAACTAATGCTTTTAAAACCTGTACAAGTTCCCTCTTACTTAAGGAACTCATACTTTCTTACTCATGAGAGCTATCTTAAGCTCTTGTTTCTGTGAGAGTATTCTTCACAGTTTCTTGGCATGTGCTTTCTTGGATTCTTCTAAGGAAATTGTCATCTTATCTTTCTTTAGCAGGTACAACGGCTATGTCCTTAGAGACTTGAATTCCCTTAGCAACCTCTTTGTTTGTAGTGCTTGCTTCATTGAGAATAGAAATAACTCATAGTGTTGCTTCTTTAGCGATCTTCAGCTTACTCTAATAGTCGTAGCTTTAGTCACATCAGCAACCTGCCTAGTTGCCTTGTCAGCAACCTGATCATCAAAGTTGTAGATTTTCATAGAGGTTGTTCACTAATTTTCTTTTAGCTACTCCCGCAAGTGTACGGTGTAGGGTGTAGAAGTGGTGAGCAAGATCGATTCCACAGAGACTGGCTATCTAGGCATTAACTAACTACTCAAATTCAGTTCTCAACTTTATCCAGGAAAATCAAATCACACTGATTGCAGATTAATTCAATGGAAAAGTAATTACGCAGATAAATTCACTCAAGAATAACAGATATCTAAGATAGGTTCTAGGACATGCTTTCATCTAATTCTCATCAAAACATCACTTTAACCAATTCAAGTTCAACAATCAATCATCCTATATGAGCAATCACATATGTCGAATTAACAGCTCTCCCGAGTCAGTTAACCAGTTGATTATTATGCCACCAGAGATATCCCTACTCAATCTGATTGAAACATAACAACTCCCAAAAGTACCCAGGATTGATTTCTCATCACATAAATTCCTTAATTTCCCGATCTAAGTCTTTTTATGTATCATATGTTTATTCTTCCATAATTAAATCTCATCTCCTGAATTTTGATCTAATTAATAAAACATGCTCAATTACTGGCCACATAACCAAATAAGCAATCAACTCATAAACACACAAATAGGATAAACGATCATGAACTTTGAATTGAAATTAAAGATCCATCTATATTCAAATCAAATTACTAACAAGCCCTAGAAACCCTAGAAAATTAGCTAGACAAGATTGGAAATATCATATCTACTAGGATTCAACAAGGGAATAAAATATTAAAAACTCTATTAGACGATGATCTTGCGATTCCTCGAACTCTTGAATTCTTCTTCAAATCCTCTCAATGCTTCTCAAAATATCGTGTTTTTCTCTATGAATCTCTCCTCTTAATTTCTCTCCTGCTTTATTACTTCTCTTCATGTTGAGTATTTATATTGTGTTGGGAATCTTCCAAGTGAAGTAAGAGGTGAAAATACTCCAAGAAAACCAAAACTCTTTGAATTCCTGTTCACCCGAGCACGGTCGTGCCCCACGGTCGTGCTACACGGCATGGTCATGCCCCACCATCCAGCACTCTCTACACAATGGCGCACGGTCGTGCTACATGACACGACCAGATCGTGCGCCACCAAATCTTCTATGTGATCTCGTATTTCCATTCTTCCTTCCTTGGTCATCAATTACACTTGAAACTTGCACTTTTCTCATCAAAATCATGAAACTAAGCACAATCCCGTTAAATGCAACTTATACAATATAATATCAGAAATCACCATAAAAACGTATCTAAACATATTCAAATGAATACATAAACATACACAAAAATACGTGAAAAATGACACTTATCAAAGGTCTCCCACTTGTTGATATCATATGTAGTTTCTTCTTTTGTAGAGATCTTGTCTTTTTGAAAAACTTGGTACAGCTTGTTGGTCCTTTCGATACTATTTGATGGACCTTATTGATATTGAGAATGCTCTTCTGTCTGAGTTAGCAGTGGTGTGAGTAAGACTTCGCATACTGTGAGATACAATATTCCCCCTTAAATTGTGCATTCTTCTTCTTATATCTATACTTTTGTTGATCTCTCTTGTTGACTTCTTCTTGATATTTGAGACTTCTTTGTTGATATCATCTTTTTGATATTCTTTAGGATGATCTTTGCTTAATTGCTAGTAGAGTACTTCTTCAGTTTTCTGCTTGCTGGTGTTGACTGTACTACTTGTGTTCCTGCTTCTTGTTTAGTAAAGCTTAGACAGTTTTCTCTTTGTTTCCTCAGTTTTCTCTTTGGAGCTGGATTGTGCTTTTTGTTGATGACTGGTCTTGTCTGATACTACTTGCTGATCCATTAGATGGTCCTAGAAACTTGATACTAGGTTACTGTTTTCTTTAGCTCAGAATCGAGGGCTTAGCTTTCATCGTGGATTATCTGCAATCATCATGTAATTAATCTTTTCCAGATTCTTCTGCCAATGCGTGTCTTCGGATCCTGTCTAATCTCATCTGGTTGATGCGTTTGTAGATCACTGATTGGTTCCTCATCAACTTAATTTCCGAGTGTGTGTGTTGTTTGAGTTAGTGAGCTCTTCAGTACTGGTGATAGACAATATTCCCCCTAGGTTTATGCTTGGTTGATCACAACAACTAGTTGAAAGACTTGTAGAGTATCTGTGCTCTCAATATCCATAGATTTCTCATCATGAAAACTCTTGGTCATCAAGTAGTTGATTCTGTAAAAATCTTATAGAAAATATTAGATACTTGAGTGATGAGTTATCCATGCTTATGCTAAATAGATGAATTTTAGTCTCGTGAAAAGAAAAGGTTTTTCCAATACAGAAACAGGTGGATCTGGATAGGTAGCCAATCAAGTTGGCTTTTAACTCAACTTGCTCTGATACCACTTGTTGGTCCCGTGAGTCCCAAGTGGTCAGAGGTTCAGAGGGGGGTGAATGAACCTCTATCGATTTTGCGAACTCTTTTAAAACTTTTCCATATAACAAGTTTATATCCTAAGGGCAGTAACCTGTCTCGAATCAGCAACCTGGCTCTAAGCTCAATCAGGTTCCGGACCCAGTATCAGAATGCAGTGCAGCAGAATAAACTTGATAGAGTTCTTTTTGGAACAAACCGGTTTTTCTTTTCAAACATGATTTTAGCAAAGTCTTTTCTCAGGATGCTTTTGATATATGCAACAATATAGATATGCAGTAAGTAAAGTGTTGTATACAATCAAAAGCATGTAAACACATTTTGGTTATAGTGGTTTGAAGGTGGTGTAAGCCTTCTACGTCCACTATATTCCTACTCAAGGAGGAACTTTGTTAGGTCAGTTCGAATTACAAGTCTCGCTTTACAAACTTCTTCCTAACAAACTACGCCTACTAGAATCCCAAACTCTAGTCGAAGGCCACAACCCACAAAGAGTACAATTCCACAAAGGGCAAATAATCTATTTATAGACTGCACACTTAGCAAGGATTTAATCCTCTAAACTAAGTTACACCATAAACAACCTAGCGCACATAATACAATGGTTAAAGAAAATAAAGGGTTCTTCAACTGGTGCGAAACAATCTTGATCTTTAAAAGCTTCAATGCTATTGTAGACTGCTTCTAGAAGGTTGAGTGGCTGACTATGGATAAGCTTGAGAAGCTTTGGAATATGTCTGATTTTCCTCTCGACTCTGTTCAACAATTTTCTTCAGTCAGCCACACCTTATATGTATAGATCTTGAGAATGTATCCGTTGAAGAGAGATCCTTCACCTTTTTGAATATAAGCAAAGATCTCAAGATCTTTCTTCGTGGTCGCATTAAATGCTTTTGAGTTGTTCCTGATATATGCATTTAATGCTCCTACACTTTGCTCCTGGACCTCTCTGACATTCCTGTAGACTTGTCAAGTCGGTATGGGTCCATGGCTGAAGTTCATGCAGTGGCTGCTTGATGTCAGCTGGTTTTTTTCTTCTTCTTACCGCATGATCTTCCTGATGTTGTTTCTTGCTGTCTCTAGCTTGATGACTTCAGTAGTCATTGGCTTCCTGCTTGTAGCTTTTTATATCATTTGTTGACAGTTTTTTGCTTGTAGCTTTCGGTATCCTTCGTTGATCCTCCAGCATGTTGTTCCACACAGCTTGTTGTTCACTATTTGCAGCATCCTATCTGTTTTATGTACAGATACTTCTTTCAGCTTGTTGTTCCCTACAACATGCTTATCGTTAGAGAATGTCTTCTTAATTTTTCAAAGGTTGGTTTTCCTTAATACATGGAAAACCATTACATGATCTTATTCATAAAGAGATAAGCTTATGATCATGTAATCAGTGGAAACTTTCTTTAGCAAATTTCATTGTGTTATTATGCATACTGTTCTGTCTTATCAAGATAACTACTGAAATATCCCAACAGTCTGTTGTTTTTATTTATGTGTAGTGGATGGTTTTACATGAGAATAATTTTGTTTGTTTGCATTTTATGTATTTGATGAAAGTTATGAGTATTATATATAAAAACTATGGTTGTTGTCTGTATAAGGTATAAATATTATATAATAAATGTATGAATATTCTGCAATATTACTGTCTTATGGTTTGTGTAATGGATGATTTTACACCTTTATGCTATAGCTATGTGACTTTTACTCTATGTGTCAAACCTTTATGTTTTATGTCATGAACTGTGAGCTGTTAAGTTTTTATACCTTTATGTTATTTTAGTGAGAATTGTTTCCTTTATTTGTCTGACCTTTATGTTAGAATATTTATAAGACATTTATGTTTTATGTGATAAACTACATACAATTCAAGTGTTATACCTTTATGATATCTATGTGTGATCTTTACTCTATATGTTTGACCTTTATGTTAGTTTTGGGAGACCTTTATGTGTTATGTCATAAACTGTGAATTGATAACCTTTTTTGTTTTTTTACAGGACATCCATGTAACTTTTCTCTGCTTCAAAAAAGATATTTCTATCGTGTTTAATTGTTATATGAAGAAGTTGCTTAGTATGAAGGAGAAGATTTCTAAAAAAGTGTCAAATTCTCCTTCAGAAATTTCTGAATCTTAGAAATTATTTTTTGATAAAAAAGTGCACAAATACAATGACAATGGTTGAGAATGAATAAGATTGCGTCAGATATGCCTTCATTTGAGCTCCTTACACCTAAACAAACTCAAGCTAATGTTGGAGATGGAGTTGTTGAAGAAGAAGTTTTTGATGAGGGAGCAGTAAAATATAAAGCACTTTTTAGTTAAAGAGATAATACCTCTATGTATAAACAATGTAACATTTATGTATTAGTATTGTTATCTTTATGTATTACTTGTGCCATCTTTATGAGACAGAACTAGTGTAAGTTAAATTTTGAAAACATTTATTTGTTATGGAAAATTGAAACCTTTATATGAAGTGAAAAATAAATTTATTTGATGTTATGGATACATTTATCCGTATAGTGTTAAAGTATTTACAGTCAAATAATTTAGAAAATTGAAACCGAATTTTTTATCTTCATATTCCATGTTTCTTGTCTGCAATTTTTAGTTGTTGATAATATATTCCATAAAAGTTTGAAAAGGAATGTGTGAATGGAGAAGATGTGAGTGGAAGATGGATAAGAAGTTGTAGCGAGATGAGTTGAGGAAAGAAACAAAGAAGGAGAAAAGAAGCGTGAATGGAGGTGGTGAAATTAGGGTAATTAAAAAATTTTATATATATATATAAATTGTCAGTTGGATCCGGGCCAACCCAATTGTACGAATCTAGATCCGTGCAATTGGTGTATTAGGAATTCAACTTATTTATGATATGAAACTAAAAAATTACAATTCCTCTTAAGAAATTAGAATTCTTTTGATTGGATATTAATTGTTTAGTTTGGTAAGATCAATCAATTCACATCCATAACTTATAAAATAAAACTTAAATGTATAAAAATAAGTTTGGTCAATTTTTTATCTAAAATTCTATCTCAATATTATATTAGTAAGATTGTTTTATATAAGTTACAAAAATAAAAAATTGATCTCGTGCATATGTAAATTCTAATACAAATAAGTTTCTTAGCATTTAAATGCAATCGGAACATGGGTGATCCAATATTATTAATTAATTAATTTATAATACAATAAAGAAGTAGAAATAATTCAATCTGAATTTATTGGCTAATTAATTGCACTACGTGTTTTAGGGGCCGCAACGAGTAATTCAATAGTTTAAAAAACAAAAAAAAAACAATTTATTATGCCCTTAATAATAATAATAATAATAATAACAACAAACGTTTTTGGTAAAAATGGGTAGGTGCAATATTAATGACTATGAACCGATTTGATAGGATAATAATTAATGTAGTCGAAAAAAGAATAGAACTATTCCTCTTTTAAATTGAATAATGAAATTGCCCTATACCAATATGCTTATACTTTACTGTCAGTGGCCTCTATAAATTTATTTTGCTGGCCAAAAAAGGATACAACCCCAATAAATATATACAGTACTGAATCAGTTGATGCTACTTCAATTATAAATTAGGTTATTTACAAAAATACCATTCAAACAAGATATTTATAAAAATATATCATTCAATGTTATTTTTTTATTGAAAAATAGTATGAATGATCATAAGTAGCGGCGGGCCCAGGATTTTTATCGAGGGGCCTAACTAATAAAAGAATAACAATAGTTTTAAGAATAAAATCATAAAATTACGATAAAATCAGTGTATCACATTATAAAATAACATCCAAAATCATTATCTTTATAACATTTCAACATGACAAATAAAATAAAAAAGATTACAATATTTATGTTGTATTTTTTCTTATTTTGAAATCATTGCAAGATACCTTCGTTGTTAACATTAATTTCCAAATACATCATTTTCTGATGTATTATTAAATAATTATTCAATAGTATATCTTTTCATTGGATTCAAAAGCGAACTTTGAATGTTGTTCATTTTAAAACACTTTTTAATATTACTACTGATATTTTTCTATAATGCTTTTTTATTATTTATGAAAGATAAGATAAAATTAGAATTATTAAATATCATTAAATTAACATTACTATTATACAAACTATAATTCAATATCTAACTTATCAACAATGCTAACTCAAAGCTAACAATTCATAAAATAATAATCAATGATAATAATTCTTTACAATCACTTCATACTTTATTAAGCCAAAATAATGAATATATTATATATTCTATAACAATTGATAATCAAATAAACTAAAATAATATCATTAATCAATGAAGAAAAATAAATAATGAGTTTAGATATATGAAGAATTTACCTTAAAAATCTTTAAAATTGATATTTTTAATAAAAATTTGATAATATGCAAGTAAAATTAATTAATATATATATATATATATTTATATTTTTTAAATAAAAATATAAAAGTACCTAAAATAATATTAATATTTTTTTTAAATCTCAGGGGTCCAGTATCCCCCGTTTCTCATGTAGGTCCGCCTATGATCACAAGTATGGTTGCACTGCACCCAATTACCAGCGAGACTGCGAACGACTATGAATGTGATCGTTTGTAGTATATTTTCAATATAATTTATTTTGAAAGGATTTGTTTTTGCTTTCCACTATAATGTTTGGCATGTGCGATACATATTATTAAATCTTTTTAAAATCCTAATGATATTATGTTAAATCCTAATTATATTATGTTAAAATAATATAATTCATATATATTTAGATTATAAATTATTTGTTGACATATACGCATTAAACAATGGGCAGAATCTGTCAACAGCAGAAAACAAACAAACGAAACAACAAAACGTGATTTATAAATGTTACGTCCAATTATTTCTAACATAACTAGATATGTAATAAGTTTTCATATTAAAACGCCTGTAGGTGAGTGTGTGACTTTATTATTATTATTATTATTATTATTATTATTATTATTATTATTATTATTATTATTATTATTATTATTATTATTATTATTATTATTATTATTTTAAAACATAATAACATAAATAACTTTTCTTGCATATGAAAACCCGATAAGACTATAATACGTTTCGTAGTGTGTACCAAAAAGTCAAGCAATAATCACTTCTATATTTTACATATTTATATACATTAGAGGATCAAACAGAAGAAGTCCAAGTACTTTATTAAAACATTGTTTAAAGCAAAATAAACCCGCAGCATAGCCCAACAAGTCGTCATCCATGTACACCATTTCCGAACCCGTAAGAACTCAACAACATGGTCAGTAAGTCCATGAGCTTATACATTAGCAGGTTCACCTACAATGCATGAACTATATGAGCTAAAAAGCTCAGTAAACAGAAATTATGTACATAACATTAATAATACAAAACGATGTCAATGATGCGTGCTAATGAATGAAAACATTTATTTCAAAATCATTTTCCTTCATTGAGCTCTTGACCACCATCTACTAGGCACCAGGTAGAACTCAATATAACATCATTCATCATAACCATATCCATATCTCACATGCCACCGGTTGAACGAATCAAGCCATATTCATGTCTCACATGCCACCGACTAAGCATATAGTATTGGTAGTCATATCCATGTCTCACATGCCACCGTCTACCCATATAATATATTATAAGCATGATTACATGACTCGGTGCACTAGTAGTGGTCAATGAAATATTTTTCATCTTAAAATCATGTCTTGCATGTAGAATGCAATAACTTTCATTATTTATGTATGCACGTGTTGATGCTCATGATTAATATTCGTAATGCATCTCATATATTTCTGCATAGCATTACGCAATCACATCAATACTCAAGGATACATGAAATCACGTAATATCACTTAAACAATATATAACATGAAGTACTACATTCATGCATTATAGTTGCAAATGAATTTCTACTTACCTTACTTCGAGAAATTGGTATACCACACTCTACGAGACGAGATGCTTGTTTCTAAATAAGAATTAAACAACAATTATAAGGTGGGATATTTGAACTTTCTATTTGGCATAGCACACTGTAATTAATTAAAGTAGCAAACATGAAGAAATCAAATTATAATAACATATTCTATTATAAATTTGAATAAAATAACAGAGTATAACATGTTTTTATATATTTACCTAATCTTTGGAATATATATGTATATATCATTCTGTTATGATTAATCATATTCATTAGCAAATTACCATATATTATATTAATTAATCAACTTACAATTCTCGAATTGTTTCAAGATTGAAATATTTAATTATATATACGCATGTGTAGCCATATTGAGTTTTAAATTTGTAAAATCTTTTGACCAATTAAGTTATCAAAAATATAATACTCAGTAATAATTTCTTTGAATAAATCATATATACATATATATATATATATATATGTGTGTGTGTGCATCCTGTTATTAACATTCCTCTAGGAAATTATGTATATATATAATACTAATAAAATCTTAACCCACTAATCAATTCATAAACAATTGTTGCATATTTTAATTCATTAAATTCATTTGAAACTATCCTTAAAGTTAGTAGATGCTGCTTGAAAGAATTAATACTATGAAAAATGAGTAGTACCTGTTATCGCCTCTTCCCTTTTTCTTCTTTCCTCTTTTATTTTTATTTTTAATTCTCTTATTATCTTCTTTTGATCCATTTTATTACATGTAGTATTATGTATTAGTCATATATGAGAAAGTAGACACACGTCATATACCCTTACTCTAAAGATGAGTCATCATCTTACATTTATAACATTATTAACTTATTGTATTTCCTTTAGTAATATGGTACTACACTTAGCTTTCTTATTTTAGTTAGACAAATTGATATATACATCTTATACATGTACACGCACACATTAGAAATTACACTCCATAGATATAAAATTTTCACCTTCAAAACTTTATTTCCAATCAATTAAATTTCAATATAAAAATATTGATATCTAAACTTTTCATATCTAATGTATTCTTTAACACATAAGTTAGGACTTTCAATTGCTAATAATAAAAAAAACAAGTATCATATAATCAACATGCAATAATTCATAAAAATGCATGAATGCATGAACTATATTAGTCAATGCGTCACGAGGGGCTCGGGTTTCACAATAAAAGTTCTCATCTATTATAAAGATGAGCAACAACAAGTCAAGTCGAGGAACGACCCTCTTTCCTTAAGACAAGATACGTCCAGGGTAGTGTTCGCTAGATCGTGCGTATCATTTTCCAAAGATAAAACAACTTCGCCTCTTGAGAAGGTAGCACCACGATTCTTGAGAATTCCGACGAATTTTAGTGCTTGAGAACTGAACTTTTGATGCAAGTATGAGAAAACTATGCAATATTTTTGAATTTCATATCAAAAAATAATGCATGAAAACCCTAAATATATATATATATATATATATATATATATATATTGCACTATATGAGTATGAATGTTTCGTCCATTTTTCATAATGCCAATTTTAACCCTCCTACATAATTAAATCAAATCAAATTAAATTAGAGTTCTAATGAAAGAAAACTCTTTATTAGGGATAGTAACGTAATTTAATATTTATTTTATTTTTCTATTTGATTATAAAAAACAAGAGTCCTTTATATTTCAAACTCTTCTTAAAAAAATTACATGTTTTGATTATTTTTCTTTTATAATCTTGAACTTTTTGAATCTTAAACTAAAATTAGTCTTATATTAATATATATTTAAAGAGCTTTTCAATGATATATTATAAGCATATTTTTGAATAATATTAATTTATACGAAAATTTATATGCATCCAATTCTTTAAAATTCAATGAAAAATTTAATTTAATTTGATTTAATATGAAGGTGATATCAATAATTGAAAGGATTTAGTTGAGAATTGAAATATTGAATTTGAAGATATAATGGATTATTAAAAGAAAAAAATATTTAGTTTATATATGAAATCGAAGACATGAAATTCTGTAACCGATAAGAATTCTGAATACAACTCATAATTAGAGTTCTGAATTGGATGGTGGAGATAAATAATGGAGTTGTATTCAAAACTTCCATTAACAAAATTTTGACTTAATTATGAAACCAATTTATTATCACTCTAATCCTCACTAATGCTTAGTAAATTAAAGTCCTAATAAAAAAAATTATCCATATCTAATTTAATTAGAATTTCATTAGGACTTTAATTTAGAGTCCTTATTTATCTGGAATTTATTACATTAAGATGTTATCCGATTTTAAGTAGTTAAGTAATTTCAATTATGTTGGTAATACGTTTATTTGTGACAATAATCATTTTTACGAACTTAATTAATTGTACAAATAGATTTATCAAATCTTAAAATCTTCAACTAAATCCAATAATTTTAATTTATAGTACGATGACAAATTAAAAAAAAAGATTTATAAACATACCGAAAATTTATTTCTAAAATTTTTTAGTAACTCCTTTTTGTTTGGAAATATAGTCAAAGAAAAGTGGCGATGTATGAGACAAGTGAAATTGATACCGATCCTAAAATTGGTGACATTCGTAAGATCTAATCATTCTTTGTTATAATTAAATTTGTTTATATTTTTATCTTCATTTATTATTATATAACCTTATTGGATTTAATGTTTTTTTGAATGATTGTATGTTTGAACAGTCGATGCCAAATATATTTGGCGTCAAAGGAAACTTGCTGGACAAAAGAGAAGATATGCAAATCTTAATGATGCTGAGAAAAAAAAACTATGTAGAACATGTTTTGCAGAATCTTGAAAAGAGACAAGCAACATGTAATTTACAAGTTCAAATGAATCTAAGTAACTCTGAAGGTATATTTTTTTAATATTCTTTAAACTTTGTATTGAAGTACATTTTTCATATAAAATTGAAAGTTATATACTAATATATTTATATAATTATGAATTTTAATGTTAGGGGAACATAAACTAAAAACAGTGACAAGTTGCATTCATTGTGGAGCAATAAGATTTGAGTATGAGCCTCCCACGTTTTGTTGTCATAATGGAAAAGTTAAACTTGCAGCTTCAGAAGTTCCGGAGAAATTGTACGAACTATACACTTCTCAATCGGAAGAATCTGTTGATTTTCGGAATACTTTCATACAATTCCATATTCTTATTCACTTCATTTGGAGTGAAATTTGATAAAGAGCTTGCTTCAGCAGGACATGGAGTTTTCACTTTTCGAGTACAAGGAAGATTTATCACAATCTCCCAAGTTTGAGTCTTAATGGAAACAAACCAACTAATTTTCAGTTATATTTTTTTGATACTGAAAATGAAACTATGAATAGAATGTGCCTTAATTTACATGTATCAGAAGGAATTGTACGGAAGCTCACTGAAATATTAGAGGAAAATCCATATGCCAAAATCTTTAGAAGACTAACAGAGTATTCTTCTCTAGATGATGTGCAACTTTGTATCACAAAAGATGTGAGATTAGATCAGCGAGTTTATAATTCTCCGACAGCAGATCAAGTTGCATCTGTTTGGATTGAGGGAAATAATGATAATGTAGGATTTGAACGAGATATTATTGTTAGTGCTCATTCCGGAGACCAATATAGAATAATGCATTATTTTGGATGTTATGACCCTTTACAATACTCTCTCCTATTTCCAAGAGGTGAAACAAGATGGCACCAAAATATTCATAAGGAGAAAGATACATATTTATGTTATAATATATTTCAAGAACATATATATTTTAAGAAATAATTAACTTTTCTCAAAATTTAATTTTATTGGATTTTTTAATACATATACAATTACAACAAATGTACCAAATGTCCTGAATGCTTATAGACTTACATCAAGGTCTACTCCAGAGGAAATTATCTCCCAAGAGCAAGAAGGTATGTACTCAACATACATATTCCTAAAAATTTGATCAAAGAGTTTATGTTCATTCTAATCATTCCAACCATTGTTTCTCAGAATCAGTTGTCGTAAAAGAAAATGCAAAAAGAGTTTCTTGCAAAGAATACAATTGTTATAAGTTACAAATTAGAAATCCAAGACACTCTACTCTATTATTTGCGGGAAGATTGTTACAACAATATGCAGTTGATAGTTATATAAAATTAGAGACAACAAGATTACAATTTTTCGGGTTTAACCAAACAAATTTGAGAACTGAATTCTACCAAGGGATCATGGATAGTGTTTTTAGAGGTGAATTTCGTGGTAGTGAAGTTGGATCGAGAATTTTTCTTCCTGCATCATTTATTGGTGGCCCAAGGGATATGCGAAGGAGATATCTTGATGCATTGGCGTTAGTCCAAAGATATGGAAAACTAGATCTATTTATCACCATTACTTGCAATCCTGATTGGAAAGAAATATAAGAAAATCTGTATGAAGGTCAAAAAGCTCAAGATCGTCCAAATCTAGCTGTGAGAGTTTTCCGAACAAAATTGCATGACTTGAAAGATCAATTATTTAAGAAAAAAATATTCGGAAAAGTTGCTGCATATGTTCATGTGGTCGAATTTCAAAAAAGGGAACTATCACATGCTCATCTACTTATAATTCTAAAGGGTGAATATAAAATTCATACAGCTGACCAGTTTGATAAGTTTGTATGTGTTGAAATTCCTAATGAAGAAAATAATCCTCGGATAAATGAATTGGTGAAGAAACACATGTTACATGGACCGTGTGGCAAAAAAAATACGAAAAATTCATGTATGGAGAAAGGTAAGTGCAAATGTCGTTATCCATAAAAATTAGAAACTCATTAAAATATTTGTATCAAACTATATTAGAATTCATTAGTAATCAAATGCTAATGTTATAAATTTTTAAGTCATTATCTGTCTTTATTTTATTTATATTTCACCGACTTTTCGTGATTCATTTCCACTCTAATCTGTAGGTAAGTGTAAATCTCATTATCCAATACCTTTTTGTAAAACACCATACAAGGTAAAGATAGTTATCTAATCTACGGAAGATGAAAAAATGGGGTGGTTGTTGAAGTTCGCAGTGCTGAATTGAATAATCAATGGGTGGTTCCTTACAATCCATATTTTTTATCCAAATATAACTGTCACATCAATGTTGAGATATGCTCGGGGGTGACGGCTATGAAGTACCTTTACAAGTATATTTACAAAGGTCATGATAGAGTGACAGTTAATCTAACCTAAAATGATGGTGATAATGTGATCGATGAAATCAAACAATTCCAAGATACAAGATGGGTGTCGGCTCATGAGGCATTATGGAGAATTTTTTAATTCAATTTAAATGAGATATACCATGCAGTTTTCAACTTACAACTTCATCTGCCAAACAAACATTCTGTCACATATTGGAATAATCAAAATTTGGAAAAATTATTGGCGGATGATTATACTTCCAAGACGATGGTCACATAATATTTTTCTACATGCGCTCAATGTGAAAAAGCTAAACAGTATCTGTACAAAGAGTTTCCAAAGCATTATGTGTGGGATAGACAAAACAAATGTTGGAGAGAAAGGAAAAAAAATAGACGATTAGACGTATTAATGCAGCAAATCCCATAGAAGGAGAAATATACTATCTTCAATTACTCTTGAATCATGTGAAAGGGCTAACATCTTTTGAGTATTTATTGACAGCAGATGGTGTGCAATGCTCAACATTTAAAGAATCTGCGCAAAAAAGAGGATTACTTGAAGCAGATGAAAGCATTTTTGAATGTTTAAATGAAGCAATAACATTTCAAATGCCACATGAGTTGCTAAGACTTTTTACAATAATATTGGTATTTTGTATACCAACAGATGACATAGCTCTATGGGATACATATTTCAATGCAATGTCTGAAGATTTCAAAAAAGAAGCAAACACATCGTCATCTTATAGGGTAGCGAAAACCTTGAAGAATGTTAATTTTTTTTTTGGAGAGTATGGGAAAAAGTATAAATTTGTATGATTTCCCAATCACTTCTATGGAAATTAATGATATAGAAGGAGAATATGGAAGAGAATTTCAAGAAGATCAATTGTCTATTGAAATTTCTCCTGAAGATTGTGAAGTTGAAACAAAGTTGAATGCTGATCAACATATGACTTTTACCTTATTAGAATCTATTGAAAAAGAAAATGGGGGAGTTTTCTTTATTGATGAATCGAAGACAGGGAATTCTGTAACCGATAAGAATTCTAAATACAACTCATAATTAGAGTTCTGAATTGGATGGTGGGGATAAATAATGGAGTTGTATTCACAGCTTCCATTAACAAAATTTTAACTTCATTATGAAACGAATTTATTATCACTCTAATCCTAACTAATGCTTAGTAAATTAAAGTCCTAATTAAAAAAAATTCTCCATATCTAATTTAATTAGAATTTCATTAGGACTTTAATTTAGAGTCCTAATGAAGAAAAACTCTTTATATCTAATTGCATTAGAAGTTTATTAGGATTCTAATTTAATAGGAACACATTATATGTATGTATATATATATGACATATATTTGTATTACATATACAATAACATAACAAGTACCATTGGCAAGAGCATGATCATATTACGATTATCTCATCAAGGTTTTCATAATTGGTGATAGTGGTTTTTCTTCAAATTTATTTAATGTTTTTTGTGATCAGAGTGAAATTCATGAGGATTGTATATTTTTGTTATTTTTTCTTGCATGACCTTTTCTTGAATTCTGGTTTTCCCTAATTTTCATATTTTGGGGGTTTTAATTAGTTTTTTTAATTTTTCTTTTAGTAAAAGAATACTGAGTTTGTTACACCTGATAATTGATTAGAATTTAACGACCAAATAATGGGTTATCTAATGCATAGTAACGACTCATTCAAAAAGCCAACATAAAACTTGTGTTAGGTTGCTTTTTGCGTCCTAGTAGCTTACTACCATGCAGTCCAATTGTCAAGAATCAAGGACTAAGGCTGTGGTTGGGGTCGGGCCAAGCCGAGCGCATGCGCGCTTGTGTGTTGCATAAGCATACCACTCCAAGAATGTATTAATTACTAAGCATTTTCTCATGGTTGTATTTATACTTGCATTTTCAAGGTCCATCTTCCTATGTGGGATAATTAAGCTCTCATTCAACACTCAAGACCTTCACATTCTCATGTCAAGTGACTATCTTCAACGATTAATTTCTCACTCACCAAAAATTGGTTTTATACGATTCAACATGTCTCGATTATCTACTCCAAACATAGATTAATCTTTTATTATCTAATCCTTGAAAGAATTAACTTATAGCCACCTAACTATTGATCAAAGTGGTGCCACCCACCACTTTTATCAACCAATTTTCTAACAATTCCCCACATGAGTGAAAATTAATATATGAATGTCGACACATAGCTTAGTCCTCGAGAGACCGTGTTGCTTAAGGATAGGTGATTTATGACCTTGAATCTTCCATAGCGAATGTCGTGGACGCAATGCCTTGAACAGTTCAACCTTAGTGTACACCTAGTTAACAACGCTCACAAAAAAGTCTCAAACATTATTGTTCTCACGTTTTTATCATTTTCGGTCATAGACACATATTTGGTTCATAAATGTGGCCATCACTTCTCACTTACATAGGTGATATCCTTACGGGTATCCTACCCTACTCCACCTCCATGAGGTGTTTTTAGGAATCATTAAAAGTCATAAGACATAACATCCACCTCATTAGAATCGACCACCATTTCTCACTTACATAGGTGATATCCTTACAGGTATCTTGCCCTACTCCACCTCCTTGAGGTGTTTTTAGGAATCATTAAAAGTCATAAAACTTAACCTCACCACATTTGCAGGCTTAATTATTAGTTTGCTATCTAGGGAAGGATTTATGTTTTCCAAGTGTTTTCAACCAACTTTCATAGCTTAGTATTCCCATTGAACCATGTTCTCGGGATCTCCAATCTCATGGTTGAGTTTCCACTTAGAAGGTTTTCAAGTTGTGGATTTTAATCCTATTCTCCTTAGCAACTTGTTCATTTGATCTCAATTTAATCATTCTGTTAAAGGATCGACCAAGTTGTCTTTTGACTTCATGAGGTCGATTGACATCCTGTCGATCGAGATCAATTGTTTCATGGTATTATGTCATCGATGTATATGTCTCGACCTACCATTGTACATATTATTCATTATCCCACCTATGATATCTTGATAATTGCAATGTACCATTACGATCGGTACCGTCTTACTCCAACATGGAATATATTCAAGAAAATTACGAAGCAACTCAACCTCTTCTCCTACCTTATCCAAAGCTATAAACTCAGATTGCATGGTGGAACGAGTTGTGTATGTTTGCTTCATGGACTTTCATAACATGGCTCCACCACCATATTGAAAACGTATCCACTCGTGGAAAATGAGTCTTTTAAGTCAGAGATTCAATTCACATCACTATACCTTTCAAGTACGGCGGGGTATTTTGTGTTATGCAAACCAAAGTCAAGAGTATACTTCAACTATCTCGAAACTCCCACGAGGGCTTTCCAATGCTCGTACTTGGATTACTCGTGAATTTACTCAACTTGTTCACCGAGTAAACAAGACCAAACCTTATACAATTCATTAAGTACATTAAGCTTCATATAACTCTTATGTATTCAACTTAAGCTACAGGCTCATCTTGATTTTTACTCAAGTGTACGTTGAGTTCTGAAGGTGTTTTGGCAGGTGGATCATCATAAGCATTGAATTTTTAAGCACTTTCTCAACATAGTGGGATTGCATTAATGCTAGTCCCTTAAACGTCCTAAGTATTTTGATTCCAAGAATCACGTCTACCACACTTAAGTCTTTCATGTCGAAATGTCGTTTCAACTATAAGTTCATGATTGCTAGCCATGATTAACATGTTGTCCATGTAAAGACACACGATGACATAGGTCTTAAGTGTGCCCTTAATGTAGACACACTTGTCACACTCGTTGATTTTGAAACCATTCGATACAAAGTATTGTCAAATTATACGTCTCATTGCTTAAACACTTCATTTAGTCCGGCCCATGTAAGGACCAAACAAATTTACACACCTTATTTTCTTATCCAGGTGCAATGAACCCTTCGGGTTGATCCATATAAATCCCTAGAAGTACACCTATCGACGTAACTCTTGTCACAGGTGATTATGTGTCGAAGAAGTCATCAAAGCCTTTAGCCACTAGACGAGCCTTAATCTTGTCTATACTTCCATCAACTTTATACTTCCTTTTTAAGATCCATTTACATCCTAAGGGCTTACAACCGGGAGGAAGATCAACTAAGTTCCATGTGTTGTTTTGCATGATGGAATCGATCTCACTATTGATCATTTTTCTCTAAAGTGGGGCATCAGGACTCAATAGTGCTTTCTTGATTGACCTCGGTTCATGTTTCAACATACAAGTGATGAAATCGGGACATAAGCTTTTAGCAACTTTAGCTCTTTTGCTACATCTAGTTTCCTCTTCTGTAGGACTAGAACTACTTGTAGCTTGATTTCAAACTCTTTTATTTATTGAGCTTGATTATATCCTTTCTTTACCAGTATACATATCTTCAAAGAATGTAGTATATCTTGATTCTATAGTTATTCCCTTCATCATGTCGGGTACTTGTGACTTATAGATTAAGAAACGATATCCACTGCTATTAAGAGCATATCCCAAAAAGATACAATCGATCATCTTTAGATCGATTTTAACTTGCTTAGGAGATGGTACATCCACTTTAGCCAAATACCCCCGCACTTTGAGGTATTTATATGATGATTTGCGTTATTTCCACAATTCGTAAGGGGTCTCGTTCTTCTCTTTTAAAGGAATTTTATTAAGTATATAATTTTCCGTTACGATGGCCTCCCCCCATTTGTTCTACAATAACCCCGAGCTTATAAGCATGTCATTCATCATCTCTTTTTGTCACGCCCCGTTTTCTTTCATAAAATTTATCAAAGTTTTCTTTGCGGGTGTGAAGAAAGAAGGGGAAAAAGACGTGCATGATATAAAATAGAAATATTTGGAAACAGATAGGAGATGATTTTACAAATACAAAACCCTCGGCATCTAGCCGAATAAAAACATTTAAAATGGCAGCAGAATATACATCATGATCCTTTACAAAGAAAAGGAGAAGAGTTTATCTTTTACAATCGTGAATTTTTAAAACAACGTTTGAACAAGCTTTGAAATAGAGACCAAAGGAGAAGACTTGATATGACACCATCCTCTCTATGCATCTTGTATCTCGTAATTTCCTGTAGTGTGAGTACAGGTGGGGGGTGAGTGCGTTGAATACACTCGTGGAAGAAAATTTTGTACATTAAAGTTCATTAAGCAATTATGTCATTTTAACATTTACGAATGCAACAATTAGACACAACACATATAATGCATTGCACATAAAATACGGACACACAACTCTAAGAGTACTAAACTAACATATTGTGCTTTTATGGGCCACCAGTCCATTGGTGCTTTTTACGGGCCACCAGTCCATCCAGAACGAGATCATAGACCTCTGTTCCGTTGGTGCTTTTTACGGGACACCAATCCATCCCAGAACGAGATCATTGACCTCCGTTCTGCTAGTGCTTTTTACGGGCCACCAGTCCATCCCTAACATATTGGTGCTTTTATGGGCCACCAGTCCATTCCTAACGTATGGTGCTTTTATGGGCCACCAGTCCATCTTAACATGATTTTGGACTTCCGTCCACATATATCATATTCATAAAGTATGCATGTACATAGTAATCACAGCAAATAATCACAACACATAGAGTTCAACAGTTCATATATCAAATATGGAAAACATTAAACAAATAGAGTTTAGAAGTTACCCCCACATTGTTCGGTCGTTACCACGTGAGTAGCGAGTACCAAAGATCTGATAACTTAGAGCTCGAGTAGCGAGAACCAAAGGTCAGATAACTCAACGCTCAATCCAACAAGTAGCCTACATAAGTTATGATATTTCTTAGATCCTTAATAAATATAATTAAAGATATAAATGACTTCGGAGGAAGTGCGATCGTTAAAGACGCGACAGATCGAGAGATATAAAGATTGAGGTCAAAGAAACGAGAGAGGATGATCAGTTTCATAGGCTGAGATGATAGAGGATTAAAATTGGATCATGACGGAAAAAGAATGAGATCGATCGGAGTTGAAACGAGCTCAAACGGAGCATTTTAAGATTTGGGGTTCCCGTCGTCGCGCCTGCGCACCTGCGCGAACATGCTACCTAAACGGGCTTCCAGCCGCCTCCGGCCGGCGAACCACCGGTCACCAACCACACCCCCGGATTCCCCCCACTTCAGGATACCAACTCCAGGCGACAAAGATTACGGCGGCGCCGCCTAACTCCGTCAAAACACATGCAAAAACAGCCCGTCGCCCATGAAAAACACACTAACACACACTCAACCACCACTCCAAAACCACTCCGGCCGGCGACTTTCCGGCGCCGTCCACCACCCCAACACCCCAAATTACCCCAGAAAAAGAAAAGAACCAAAACCACCAAGAAACAAGAGAGAAACGGGAGAGAGAAAAGGGTTGAAAAACAAGGGTTTAGGGTTTTGGAGGCGGTTTTACGCCGTTTCCTGGCGAACAAGACATCGGATTGGAATTCCGGAAGCTATCCTAGACTCGTCTCGTCGAGGACTATGATTTTTGTGAAAATCGGCCGAAACCAATAACTTTGAAATTTTCCGAGAACCCCAACGGCGGTTCGACGGTGGTCCAGCGGCGGCGGAAAACAGTAAAGAGAGAGAGAGAAGAGGGAGGAGAGAGAAACTTACGTGTTTTCGTCACTTTCGGCTCGTTCAAAGAAACGATGAATTATGAATCAAATGAGCCCCTATTTATAGAAATTTTTGGAAAGTTACCGTTCAGGGAATATTCTTTTTCCCTCAAGATTCTACCCTTCGTTTTTCCGAAACTTCATTTTTGTCCTTTTTATCGTAACTTGAGCTATAGGTCTCTGATTGACCTCTAATTTGTGTCTATCTTCTCGTTTTTCCGTTTCGCATCTAATGGTATATAAATGTTCTATGTTCCATGTCTAGAACTTATATCCATCTAAAACCGGCGTTAAACACGTATCTGAAACGCACGTAATTAATTAAACAGTCCAAATATATGCACATAATTATTAAAATAAGAGTTTAAATATTTAATCAATCAATTATGCTTCGTTTTGGTTCGGGGCGCTACACTTTTAGAGTACAATTTCGGCGTTCGGCCACGCCATTCGATTGAGGTGAGTAGAAAGCCGTCGTTTGGTGAATTATGACACTTTGTGAACATAACTCCTCAAATGGTACCACGTACTGTACATCTCTATCACTTCGTATAACTTTTATCTTGTTATTTAATTGATTTTCTACCTCATTCTTGTAATTCTTGAAAACTTCTATAACTTCATCTTTATTTTTCAAGAGGTATACATAAAAATACTTTGTGCAATCACAAAATATTTTTTCCCACCTCTAGTTTGCACAAACTTCAAATCACACACATCAGTATGAATTAATTCTAGAGGTTTTTTGCTCCTTTCAACATTATGAAAATGTAGCTTAGCCATTTTAGTTTCAACACATACTTTACATTTCTTTTGTGTGTCTATCTTATCGACTTTTAGTAAGTCCAACTTTACTGATCTTTTATAGCATATAGATTAATATATCTCAATCTACTATGTTATAAATCACAACACTTAATGACATAGGAAGAAGTTGTAGCATTCTCATTATTAACTTTAGTTACAAATTGGCGCTTGACCATTACATTTATTTTAAACAAGCCCTCTACACAAAAACACTCAATGTTTGGTGAGAATAAACTTCTCAACCTCAAACATGAGTTTCAAACCATGGTTTACTAGCAACGAACCCGAGATAAGGTTTTTACGAATGTTTGAGACATGCAAAACATCCTTCAACATGAGCTCGTTGCCCGAAGTTAACTTGAGCACCACGTTGCCAACTCCAACCACCTCGGATGAAACTTGATTGCCGATGTGGAGCTTCTGTCCACTCACGACTTTGTAGGAGGAAATGACCTTCCTATTCGAGCACACATGACAAGTGGCTCCCGTGTCTATGAACCATTCTCTAGGGTTGTCCTCCATGTTGACTTCAAACACTATAGCACACAAGTCATGATCAGACAAGTCTTTCTTTTGCTTGGCCATGTTGGCTTGGTTACCTCTCTTCTTCTTAGGCAACCTACATTTTTTGGCCATGTGGTTTGGCTTATCACAGTTCTAGCAATTGTCATTGAACTTCGTGGTTTTAGCTTGCTTCTTCCCATTCTCATTTTGATTAGGGTTGGAGCATTTTCGTTTGTTGCCCTCCAATAGGTTGACCTTAGCATCCATGGGCGTACGAGGCCTAAGAGTTGTCTTCCTATTATCTACCTTGATTCGGAGCTTAACAATTAAGTCCTCGAGTGTCATCTCCTTTCGCTTGTGCTTTAGATAGTTCTTGAAGTCCCTCCAACTAGGTGGAAGCTTCTTAATCACACAAGCTACTGTGAAAGGTTCCAGTAGATTCATCCTTTCAGCTTGAACCTCGTGCACCACCAATTGGAAGTCTTGCACTTGGTCTATCACGAGACGAGTGTCCATCATATGAAACTTAAGGAACCGAGCCACCATAAATTACTTGACTCCGATGTCCTCGGTCTTGTATTTTTTTTCAAGAGCATCCCATAACTTCTTGGTCGTCTTGCAGCTCGTGTACATGCTATACAGCGAATCGCTCATCCCATTCTCATTCTTGCATAGGTAGTCGTTGCGCATCCAAGCATCAAGTGGTATATATGCTTCCATGTTAGTATCATCCAAGGACTGAAAAATCGCGATATTTCAGCGATTTATCACCGAAATATCGCCAATTTCTCATCTCCGACATAAAAAATTGGTGTTTTAATTTTTCGTCAAAATATCGGCGAAATATCACTGATATTTTGTTAAATATTGCCAATTTATCGAAATCGGTGCAGCTGTGTGTATTTTTGTCAAATTATCGTGATTTATTGGTGATAAATCGCCGAAAATATCGCCAATTTATCGACTACATATCGGTCAGTTTCTCATTTTCTGTATTTTTTTTAAAATTTTACATGTTTTACATATTATTTGGTTGTTATGCAAATGTTTAAATAGCAGCTTGACTCCTTCGGAATTTAGGTTTTGGGAATTCGGGGCTCGAATCCCAACCATTGCATTTATTTAATTTTTACCCTATATTTCATTTTAGTTGTCTTGATAAAATTTTAATAGCCAATTATTTATTTTTGGTCCATATTATAAGTTCCAAACCATTATTCTTTATTTAGTTGATTAATTATTCTTATAATTTATTATGATAAATTATTTTTTTTCCATATCTTTAAAATTGAAGATGAATTCATTTAATTTTTTTTAAAGTAATTAAATACCAGTTCTTGTTGTAATTTTTTTGAAGATTTTTTTTAAAGTAATTCATTTAATTTATTTTAACTTTTCTTAGATTATTTTTTTAGTTTATCTCTAAATTTGTTGTAAACATATCTTTTTATTTGAAATTTAAGTTCAATAATGTTACTTATAATATTATATAAAGTACTAGATATTTTTTTCAATTTTTTTTACAAATTTTAAAAAAAATTTACGTAAAAAATCGATATATCCACCGATATCGATATATCCGTAAAATCAAGGTACCGATATATCCGTCGATACCGATATTTTAGTCCTTGGTATCATCTTCAACCATGACTCGGGGGGAGGGGAGGGGGGTTTCTTGCTTCAATTACATAGCCACGCTGACGGTGGTCAAGTAGAATAACATCTTCTACTGTCCGACAATATATCTCGTCTTAAGAAAAGAGGATCGTTCCTCGACTCGATTTGCCGTTGCTTATTATTGTTGTTCTCGTTGTTCTTGTTGTTTCGTTTATTTGTTTCTATTATTGACAGGTTTTGCCCATTGTTGAGTGCGTATATACGAAAATTATTTTAGTTATGTAATAAATATTGGAAATCTTCACTTCACATTCTATTGATATTTATGCATTTGAAAAACATATATCAATAATGAAAATAAATAAAACAATATTATTTTCTCTGTAATCTGAAATGTAAGCATAAATTACTTTTTCATGTTTTAACTCGACACATTTTGCAAAATAATAACAATGGAAACGTGTCTTCCATCTTTTAATAAAGGCAAAGATGTATCTTATGAAATTATTTCATAAAGTTCAAGAAATTTGACATTTCGTAAAGAATACAATAATTAAAAAAAATTAAAGATTGATATGAACCAAAATATTAAACATAAATAATTACAAATAAAAACTAAATATAAATAAAAAAGATATTCTCTAAGTCTTCATGAATGAATTCCATTAGCCTCCTCTCAACTTCTTGATTTGGCATGGTTTGATAGCAACCAATTTTCCAATTATACTTAATGAAACAAATATTTAGTAAGAAAATTCAGGCATAAATTTTAAGGTGTTAATTCGATTGTAATAATAGAAATTAATATAGAACTTACTAAATAATTTGCTCTCTATCAGCAATTCTGTTAGTCAATATTTCAGTAAAATTCTCGAATTATAGAGAGTATTAAAAAATGTAATATCAAAAATTTCTTCCATAATGGTCTTGCGATATTAATATAAATCCAATTTATATAAAAAAATAACAAATGTAATTTTTCGTAATGATCTTGCGATGTTAATATAAATTCAATTTATATATGTGTTGATGTCTTATATTTAAGATTGCCACCAACAACTATGAAACTAAAAATAATGTAAAAACCCCTCTCATTCAATATTTGCATGTACTTTTCTACACTCAGTCAAAACATAATCCATGAATGTTGATTTTTTGTAACATTTTAAACTCAAAACATAATGATTAAAATTTAGGTTATATAATAAAAAATAGTCAATCCTTATAAATTTTTTTACCTAAATATATCTATCACAAAAAACATACACGAATAGCTAAATAAATTATCGAGATTTCCATAAGCAAAAATTTCATATGTCCTAAAGAAATTAACACCGAAGGTTCAAAGAGTTTTTGAAGGATTCACATCCTTAAGCCTTTTTGTGCCGTAATAGAATTAATGTATATAGTAGCAAAATAACAGCCTGATATGTTTTGGTGATTTGAAAAATTGAGCATATGAAGGTGTATATTTAGGCATATTTATAGTAGCTAATAATTGATAATCTTTATTGTGATCATATCAATTTTGATATGTTAATTTAATGGATAATTCTTCACATTACAAAAATTAAATATTACCTTGTAATTATGAAATTAAATTTTATGGCATTCATTATAAGAATTTGAAGATAATCGAAACAACCCATCTGATTTTTTTTTTTCTAATATTGTGATATTTTTATATTCAATTGTGATATCTATTCAATTTCAAATATTGGATTTCATAATTATTTAACAAAAATGTTTCTTGTGATATATATATATATATATATATATATATAGGAAACATTGACATCCATTTTATTTATTTTTGGGGATGAAATCTAATATTTGAAATTAACCTTTATAACATCAATTCAAGTGATGTATGTGAAATATATTTACCGGTTTAGATATGGACAAAATGAATAAATAAAATTAGTTCTTCTATTCTAATTAAAAAAAAAAAAAGGATTCTCAATGCTTTTCCATCTTAACAACATTCTTTAATTTCTTCTCATCGATAGAAGTTGAAAAGCTCACCTTTCAATCTTCTCTGCACTTGAATTTTTTTTTTTCAAAACACTTCTACAATGTCATCATCTTTAAGTTATGTCCGATCCAATCTACTGCACGATCACTTATGTCCAATCTTGCAAGCAAGAACCTGCATAATCAGCAAACACAAGGAAATAAATATAGTTGCAGATGCTCAAGCAACATCTATTGCATTACCAATAAAAGGGTTTTGGCATTAAAATTCAAAACAAAGAAACAAATGATGTGATGAAATCTGAAAATAAAACAATCTGTAAGTCTTATTTTTTAAATCGTCTGAAGGCTCATTATGGGCTAGGAAAAAGAATTATTGGACTCAACAATCAAATATTGAATTGTAAGATAAAGAAAGGCCCATTATAGAATCCTCATAGCTATCAATGATTTTACTATTCAATATTTCCCCACTATTTTCATTAAAGAATCAATAAGTACTTTAGAATGCATGTCAATATATCTATATCGGAAAATATCGCGCATATTTCAGTTTCGATAATAATATACACAATCTCATGGTATATCTGCATTATATATCGCCGATATATTGATAATATATCGTGCATGTTCATATATCGGTAGGAAATTGTTTCGGCTGTTTTTTTTTTTTATATTATGAATGAATATCAGTGGAGAATAGAGATATTGATATCATAAAATCAGTGAGAGTGGAGATAATCTTTGTACTACATTTACCTCAATCAATTCATGACGTAACGTAAATAATTATTTCCATACATCGTTTACTTATCAGTATTTTTTGAATTAATATAACATGTTATCTTATTCATTTGAATCTCATAAGAGTTCAAGTTATTACTAGTCCATATACTAACTTTGTACAAAATTTCTCATGATATCATAACAGACAATGTTTATATACTAGTTAATCTCTATATTTGTTGTAAAAATATCATTTTATTTGAAATTTTAAGTACAATATATGTATTAATGTTAGTTATAATATTCTGTAAATTACAAAATATATTTTACAATTGTTTTACAAAGTTTCCATACTTTAAAAAATGTCCGATATTTCCACCAAAATCGATATATCCATTAATATTTCCACTGAAATCAATATTTTTGTCGTCATCTTTAATTAGGGGTGAGCATGGATCTCGGAGATAACCGAACTGTGGAGAAACCCGAACTGAAACGATCCGAACTGATAAAGAACAGTTGACTATTTGACTTTATCCGAACTGAACCACTCCGATTAATTTTTGTGTCAAACCCGAATTGTACCGAACCGAAGAACCGATTTAGAACCGAATAGAACCGATTTCAAAGAAGTAACTATATACAAATACGTATGTATCATTGAATTCATTTTTTTTTGTATTATTATATTGGATTAGTTACAAATTTGATTGAAGTTTATTATTATTATTATTATTATTATTATTATTATTAGTATTATTATTATTATTATTATTATTATTATTATTATTATTATTACTATTATTATTATTATTATTATTATTTAATACTATTATAATTTTAAAACTTCATAGAATAAAATAACAATTAAATAATAAAATAAAATAATTTTAATGAATAATTTTGGTAGCACTTAAAATCTATTAACTACAATAGGTATTAATCAAATAATTGGTTTATAACTTATATAAAGAAATATATACGATATTTTGAAAGATGAACTTTCTGATTACTACTTATGAGGTGTAGAATGAAAAGATTTCGAAGAATAAAATTTAAAGAAAATTTTGAATGTAATATTTGTTTTCGAGAAGAGAACTACTTCAGTAATATATCAAATCTAATTTATTAGATTATGACTTGTTTTAAGATATAAATTAAATAACGTTGTACGATATATTTGTTTATTTATTTTTTACATTATATTTCAATGAATATTTATTTTTTGCATTTTATTTCAATGAACAAACTTCTGCTGTAACTATTTTGCTTGTGTTGGAATTGGTATTGATATTTAAGTTAAATTGTGTTGCACTATAAATTTCTCTATTTTATGCAATTTGTTTGATTCAAATAGTTATTTTATATCGGAAAACTCCGAATCTCCGAATCCTCGAAACCGAACCGAATTGTCCCGTTAGACCCGAATCTCCGAATTGGACCGAACCGAAAACCAATTCGGTTCAGTTCCGGAGAATTAATGTTACAATTCGGTTCCGGAAATTCAAATTTGGAAATCTCCGAATTTCAGAGCGGTTCCGAAGAATCTCTAATCTCCGAATTGCTCTGAACCGTGCTCACTCCTATCTTTAATAGACAAGTTTTGAGGAGCGGACACTTCATCTTAGGAGAACAATCCTGATTTTTTTTGAAATTTGTTAATTCTTAATCATGATTATTAATAAATAAAATAATTCTTAAAGGAAAAAACAAATCTAACATTTTCATCATTCCCAAATTTGGTTTGTTTCAATTTTAATTATTAATTTTTTTAAAAAATATTACCAAATTTGGTTTGTTTCAATTATGATTATTAATTTTTTTCTTTGATTGGAGAAGGAATCAAATGGTTTAAATAAAAGTAATCATCATTTTAATATAATTTTTATTATATCTTTATTTAATTGTAATAATATTTTTTTTATAATAGCTATATATGTGTTCATTAAAGACCATTATGTTAAGAACCACATAATTTTAATATTTTTTTAATTGTATCTTTATTTGATTGCATAAGAATTTGTTTTTATAATTAAACCATTTATTTGTTGTAGAATCAAATGATAATTTGTTTATTAGAGTAGATTAGTTGACTTATATATATATTTTTTGTTCATCATGGACATGCCTTAAATTGTCCACTACTAATATGTAAAGATTTTATCCCTCTAAATATTTTGATTTGAATTTAATGATAATGTTGGATTTTTGACACATTAACGGTGGACACATTAACATGTGTCCATAGTAGGTAAGGTAACGGTCACGATATATATACTCATTTCAATATTGGTACCCCTATTTTAGTGAGATACAAAGTTGATACCCGAAATTTAAAAAATTTAACACATTACATACCTTCCATCGAATTTCCATCCAAACTTGACGAAAGTTACTTAACCCTAATTATTTGATGGGAAAATTCACGATTTTCCCCAAATTTTCCAATTTCATTCCCCCTTTTCATTTACCCTAATTTCATTTCTCTCACTCACTTCAATCTCTCCAAATTACCATCATTCCTGTACAAATTTTCAGCTCTCCAATACAACTTTTAGTACTAAAAGTTCGAATGTTGTGGGAAATAATCGTGGGGTTTTTGTAACTGCCTTCCTCTTTTTGATGAAATCATTGTGGCTTTCTGAATTATAAATAATTTTTGATGTTATTTAAAGTATTAGGTGCTTATTCGTTGATTGATTTTGAAGTAAGAGGAAAGAGTAAAGTTTGAGTTGCTGGATGTTTATTTCTGAATTTTGTGTTATCATTTCGTTGGTGTTTGATTGACGATCTTGATGGTTTGTGTTATATGAAAAATCCTCATTTTCACATTAAATTCGAGGGCTACATAATTTGTGTTGATAGCAAGTTGAATTCATACTCTCAGGATGTTGCTGGTTTTTTTTCCAGTCAATATCTGATCATATTGATTAATTCTTATTTGGTGTATATATATATATATATATATATATATATATATATATATATATATATATATATATACTAGTAAAAAACACGTGCGTTGCACGTGGAGATACCAATTTAAAATTTTTTTTTTGTTGATTTCGTAGTTGTTTTTTTTTTCCTTCATTTATTGATCTTTAATATTTTTTTGAAGTCTATTTAAATTATTTAACATTTGATTATTTTAAGTTTTTTTAAAACACAAATATAACAAAAACATTGGTTTGTGAGTCATTAAAAAAATGGAAAAAATATTATAGATATACAAAAATTCTAGTTCCTCTTGTCCTAAAAAATTTAAATCTAGAAATATAAAAATAAAAATAATAATAAGTATCGAAATTCTAAAACAAAAGATTATAATTTCTAATTGGGCTCATAACTATATGTTTTCTTACTTATCTTCTTCTCTGACTTAGTCTTCTTCTCTGTCATAGTCTTCTTTCTTCGTGGTTTGTGTAATAATTCTTTGATTGTATTGTCCTCCTCATCGCTAGAGATGTGGATGTATTTCTTGTTTTTTTCTTCTTTGTAATTCTTCTTTTTTACTTAGGTTCATCATCTGGTGTGTTGACCATTGTTACTATTGTGGTTGTATTGTTAATTTATTTTCCCGTCTCTTATCTTCATGGGTTCCATCTTTTCTATTGCTTCAGCTACCGCGCTCAATCTTCCACCTTCCACTTTCGTATTATAGTTTAGTGCGATTAGAAAATGGATCTCATTTGTTCCTTGTAAGATCAACTGTCTGTTATATTCAAATGTGTTTTGGCCCTACATATGATATTTTGTTGCATTTGTTGTTTTTTATTTTTGAAATCATTTTAAATAAAGAATTTTTGATACATTCTCAATGGACTTTAAGTAGTCTTCTATTGAGCATCCGATATATATTGATGTCGTGTTACCAAATTTCATAAGAGATGTATAAACATGTAAGAATGCTTGGATTTAAGGACCTCTACTTCCATATTGATAATTAATGATATTATTAAAACCTAGAAAATAGTAATTTCATACTTTTGTTGTCACGCCCCGTTTTCATACTTAATTTTATTTTAAATATCAGAGTTGCTCATGGGCGTGCAGGGAGAAGAAAGGGAAAGAGACATAAATTTTTTTTTGAGAATAAAACCAACAAACATCCGATAAAGCATTTAAAAACGACAACCGTTTCAAAACATTGAGACATGTGACACCGATTCAAGGAAATACTGACAGAACCATACAAATCCTTTACATGTTTTTCAAAACATCGGCACATTGCCGGAAGATAGCATTTTTAAACCATCAGCGGAAGAAAACAGGATCCTTCTAAATAAATACAACGGTTTTTACAAAATATAAGAAGTCATGAAGCATAGACAGACATTGGTTTCCAAAATAACTGAAAGAGGAACACTGGATACGGCACCCCTCTCGCTGCAAGTTTTATCTTTCATTATTTCCTGTAGGGTGAGTACAGATAGGGGTGAGTGCGTTTGAATACACTCGTGGAAGTAATTTCTGTTACCAGTTTAATTAACATACGAATTACAGGTACAGATATTAGCACAACAAGTAATCACAGCACATAATAAATGCATTGCACATACTTCTCCCTTAGGTGCGGGTATTGCCCGTCTTACCCCGCAACCGGTTTTAAGACCGGGGGTGCCTTTTACGGAACACCAATCCCTCCGTGAAGTTTTTTACGGACCATGAGTCCCTCCGTGATGTTTTTTACGGACCATGAGTCCCTCCGTAATGAACGTGGACTCCTGTCCTCGTATAACAATTATCATTCTATGCACGAGCATTTAATATCACAGCACGTAATCCCAAGGCATATAAGTTCAGACAATTCACAGCATGCGATCAAAGATATAACAGTAATAATTTAGCATATCGGCATAACATCAGCATGATAAAACATAGTAAAAACGGAAACGTAAAAGTCGTTAAGTTCAGAAGTTACCCCCACCTTTCTAGGTGGCGTTCAACTACGAACGATGCAAGCTTTAAAGATAAACACGTATGCTTCTAATTGCGATAGCCTACACATGCAAACGTAATCCTTATTAGTCCGTTTTATGATTATTACGTATATTAATTAAAGAGCTCTTTCGAAAGAAACAATGATGGAAATAAAAACGATTCGAAAGGTTTAGAACTTGATCACATATCGAAGAGGGTTCGATTACGGTTCTATAGGCGAAAGAATGAGCTTAATCGGACGAGGAACGAGTGAAAACGGAGCGTTTTAGGGTTTAGGGGCAAAAACGTAATTTTTGGTTAGATTTGACTTTGACTTGGGGTGAAACTGTAATTACAGATAAGTTCTTGGGTCAATAAGGGATTTCTGGAAATTCTGGGGTCAAAGTGCAATATACAGAAGTCTTGGGGGTGAAACTTAAAGGTTTGGAAAGTTTTGGGGGTGGAAATGAAATTTCCAGAAGTTTGAGGACTAAAATGCACTAAACAAGAGTTGAGGGATTGAATTGAATGGATCCTACATTCCTGGATATTTGCAAAGAGGTCCCTGGGGTTATGGAAATTGCAAACAAACCCCTCCTCCCCCAAACCCATCCCCTGCCACTGTACCCCCCTTACTGCCGCTGCACACACACCGCCGGCGACACCCGTCGCCGGCCAACTCACCCCATCACCACCACTCGCCGGCGCTCCTCGCGCCGGCCACCACAACACACGGCGGCGCTGGAAGCACCGCCCACATCCACCAGCAACATCAGCCACCTCGTACGCTCAAAACACACACACTGCACATCTTTTCCGACGGCCAACGCCGCCGCTCAACCCACCCATCGCCGGCGCTCCTTGCGCCGGCTACTCACATACACGGCGGCGCTGTATGCGCCGCCTCCCGACATCCGACCAGAGGGAGAGACGAGAGAGATAGCAGGAGCGAGGGAGAGAAGATCGAAGAGAGAGAAAGAGAAGAGGAGAGAGAAAGCTTCAAAACTCAGAAACTTTGACCGCTGCATGCCGGAGATCGAGCTGGCCGATCGACGATCCGAGCCCAGAATCGAGACGGGCTCGGCGAGAACTACAATCTAGGCTCAAGAATCGCCTCGATCGATGGCCGGATGGCCGAGAACGAAGAGAGAGAAAGAGGTGGGTTTCTAGAGAGAGAAAGCCGAAACTTCTCCGGCTGATTGCCGGCGAACGCGGCGGCGGATGGTGATTTCGAGCCCGGAATTGGAACGGGCTCGGCGAGAGCTTCAAGACGGTATAGATTTCGATAGGTTTTGGGTCGGAGGAAAAATCCGGCGACAGCGGCGGCGCTCCGGCCGCCGGAAAACAGGGAGAGGAAAAGAGAGAGGAGAGCATTTTTTTACCTTGTGTGAATTTTTCCAAAGTGAAGAAAAAAAGTTCAAACATAGAGTTTTATCCATATTCTATTTTCATTGATTTGGGCCCCGTTTGGGCCTCGAAACTCCGATTGGCCCGATTCTCATTTCGTTTTCTTCGTTTTTCAATTGCGGTCGTTCCCATAACATGTATATACCATTTCTAATAATTTAAACCCTCGATAAACATAAACGTAAGCTCTCTCAATTAATTATGTATCCGATAGAATTAATCGTACGTTCGATAAATTAAATCATGCATCTTTCGGTTAATCTAAAACACACATAAATAAATCACATAATTAAGGTTGAATTATTTAATCGTCAATTTATGCGTCATTTTTCCTGGGCGCTACATTTGTGATCTAGAATTTTATTTTAAGTAATGAGAGTGTGTAATGTATACGTCGTAAAATATCTTTAAAAGTAAAAGAAAAAAAAAAGAAGATCCAAATTTTTTTTCAAAATACACTATAAAAATTAAAATAATGCACTTGAATATGAATATGTATAGATCGAAAATGAAGATGAATATATGATTTGTAGCGCCCCAGATCAAAACGAGTATAATTGATTAATTAAATATTTAAACCTATAATTTAATAAGTATGTGCGTTTATTTTAACTGTTCAATTTATTACGTGCGTTTCAGATACGTGTTTAATGCACGTTTTAGATGGATAATTTTCTTGGACATGGTATATAGAATATTTCTATACCATTAGATGCGTATCGAGAAGACGAGAAGATAGAAACGAATTAGAGGTCAATCGGAGACTCATAGCTCAAGTAATGAAGAAAACAGTGAAAACGAAGAATACGATGTATACGAAGAGTAGGAAATACAAGATATTCTTGATGAACAGTAACTCAAGTCATATCGATGAACAGTAAAAAGAATATTCTAAAGAATATTCCGATGAATAGTGTTTTTCTGGATTCTATAAATAGAGGCTCAGTCGATTCATTTCTCACCGTTTTCCCGAGCGAGCTGAACGAGCCGAACGCGACGAAAACACGTAAGTTCTCTCTCGACCCTCCTCTCTCTCTTTCCAGTTTTCTGCCTCCGGCGCGCCGCCGCCGGAGCCACTGCCGGCGCGGCGGCACCGCCGCCGGTGGTGTCCGGAAAATCTGAAACTTCTCGGTTTCGGCCGATTTTCGCACACGACGTAGCTCTCGTCGAGACGAGTCTAGGACATCTTCCAGAATTCAATTCCGACTTACCATTCGCTGGAAAACGGCAAAAAACAATAGCTCAAACCCTAACCCTAACCTTTGTGACAAGCTTTCTCTCTCTTCTGTTTCCTCTCTCTCTCTCTCTCTCTCTTCTCCTCTTCTTGCCGGAGCAATCGCCGGAGATATGGCTGGTGGTGTGGTGGAGACGCTGGAGGGCCGGCGCCGCCACCCACGGCGGCGTCGGAGCTTAACAGTGGGTGTATATATGTATGTCGTGCAGTGTGTGTGTGTTTATGCGTGTGTGTGTATGGCTGTATGTGTGTATGCGCGGCTGCTGGGAGGTTGCCGGCAACTGGAAGTCACCGGCCGGTGTTCCAGGTGGTGGGGGATAGTCGCTGGCGGCTGGAAGTCGCCGGCCATGGGTGGTGTTGGTTGGGTTTTGCAAGCAGGTGTGTGTGTTTAGCATGTTGGTTGTGTTTATGGTTGCTGAGGGTTTGGGGTTGGGTTAGGAAAGGTGGCCGGTGACGGGGAGTCGCCGGCGGAGGGGTTGAGAGTGGTCGCCGGCGACTTCCAGTATATTTTCTTGTATTTAGGGGTTTTAGTTATTTAATTTAATCAAATCAAATTAAATCGGATGATTTTGGGGTGCCGATTTGGGGGATTTAGTTATTTAATTTAATTTAAACAAATCAAATTAAATCGGCTGATTTTGGGGTGCCGATTTGGGGGTTTTAGTTATTTAATTTAATTTAATTTGTATTTTTTATTTAATTTAATTTGATTTGTATTTTTTAGTTATTTTTTATTTAATTTAATTCTGGCACTCGTTTGGTAAATCCGCAAAGTTGAGCTATTTTATAGTAAATTTTGAAAGTTCGGGATGGAATATTCCCGGAATATTCCACCGGCGGTGACTTCTGGCTACCGTTTAGTAAAAAAACAAAGTTGAGTTATTTTACAGTGAACTTTGAAAGTTCGGGTAACAAAGTGGAAAAGTGACCATAGTTTGGCTTCTATTATGTAATTTACCCATTAGAATAAATACATAGTTTGATATTGATCATTATTCTCATATACAAGAAAATGGTTAATTTATATTATTATGTTACATAAAATAAAATAATATATAAATGCAATGCAAGTTAGAATCAATCATGAGTTTTCTTTACTAATTACAAAATAATATATAAATGCAATGCAAGTTAGAATCAATCATAAGTTTTCTTTACTAATTACACTCTATCTTTAAAAAAAAAATTCCATGATTCAAAGAATTTTTTTCTAAAAAAGGTCAAGTTAAATACGATTTTAATTGGAAAATATATAATATCTATGTCACTAATTTGTGATAGATTTGTGATAGGTTATCTAAAAGACACGATGCTTGGGGCTACAATGTAAATACCTCTTATAGTATTATATATATTTCTTTCAGGTAAATAATAACATACTTTAATATAAATATTAAATTTAGAGTATAATTCTTTTATATATGCTTATAATATATCATTGAAACCTTTGATATTGATCATTATTCTCATATACAGGAGATTCTTTTATTTATATTATTATGTTACATAAAATAAAATAATATATAAATGCAATGCAAGTTAGAATCAATCATAAGTTTTCTTTACTAATTACATTCTTATCTTAAAAAATAAATTCCATGATTCAAAGAAATTTGTCTAAAAAAAATTCACGTTAAATACGATTTTAATTGGAAAATATATAATATTCATGCCACTTATCTAAAAGACACTATGTTTGGGGCTTCAATTCAGCATGTATACCTTGGAAAATAATGAAATTTTCATGTTAAGTAACTAAAACCAACATTTTACTCTGCAATTTTGACCATCCCTTTGGAATAGATATATATTGCAAAAAAATTAAAATAAGATTAAAAAATAAAAAATATTTCATGTAAGCATGAAACTATAGACACCAGAACATAGATTACATTATAAAGATCCAAAAGAAGTATTCAGATTACATTATAAAGATCCAGAAGAAGTATTATGTCGGCTTGTTGCAACTGACCTAAAATATAAAAAAAAAAAAGACTGTAAAAGAGAAATAAGATTCGATCAAAATCGCAACATGTTCCACAACTCCTATGAATAAACATAAGACAATAGTGATAAAAGATGAAGGCCAAGAAATAATTTAATGGTGAAGTGAGTATTCATTGGTCTATGTGTGTATTTCATTATTTGTTAATAGTAATTATAAACATATATTAATATATGCTTATAATATAAGCTTAACAGAAATATGCTCCACGATATATGCTTATAATATATCATTAAAAAGCTCTTTAAATATATATTAATATAAGACTAATTTTAGTTTAAGATTTAAAATGTTCTAAATTATAAAGGCAAAATAATCAAAACATATAATTTTTCAAGAAGAGTTTGAAATGTAAAGGATTATTGTCTTTTATAATCAAATAAAAAAATAAAATAAATATTGAAGATACTATCCTTGATAAAAAGTTTTCTTTAATTAGGACTCTAATTTAATTTGATTTGATTTAATTATATAGGAGGGTTAAAATTAAGATTTTGAAAAGAAAAAAAAAACGTAAGAACATAATTTCTAATAATAATATACTTTAATATAAATATTAAATTTATAGTATAATTCTTTTATATATGATTATAATATATCATTGAAAAGTTCTTTAAATATATATTAATATAAGGCTAATTTTAGTCTAAGATTCAAAATTTTCTAGATTATAAAAGAAAAATAATCAAAACATGTAATTTTTTCACAAAGAATTTGATATGTAAAGGACTCTGGCCTTTTATAATGAAATAAAAAATAAAATAAATATTGAATTACGTTATTATCCTTAATAAAGATTTTTATTTAATTAGGACTCTAATTTAATTGAAAAGTTCTTTAAATATATCTTAATATAAGACTAATTTTCATTTAAGATAAAAAAAAATGTTCTAGATTGTAAAAGCAAAATAATCAAAACATATAAATTTTTCATGAAGAGTTCGAATATGCTTATAATATATCATTGAAAAGCTCTTTACATATATATTAATATAAGACTAATTTTAGTCTAATTATGTTATTTATAATTTTGATTTGGATGGACTCTATTAAATTAAATAAGATTTTGAAACAATAAAACGTAAGAATATAATTTCTAATAATAACATAGTTTAATTAAAATATTAAATTTATAATATATTTTTTTATATATGCTTATAATATATCATTGAAAAGCTCTTTAAATATATCTTAATATAAGACTAATTTTAATTTTAGTTTAAGATTCAAAATGTTCTAGATTGTAAAAGCAAAATAATCAAAACATGTAATTTTTTCAAGAAGAGTTTGAATATGCTTATAATATATAATTGAAAAGCTCTTTAAGTATATATTAATATAAAACTAATTTTAATTAATATAAGACTAATTTTAGTCTAATTATTTTATTCACAATTGTGCTTTGGATGGACTCTATTAAATTAAATAAGATTTTGAAAAAAAAAACATAAGAACATAATTTCTTATAATAACATACTTTAATTAAAATATTAAATTTATACAATATATTTTTTTATATGTGCTTATAATATATCATTGAAAAGCTCTTTAAATATATATTAATATATGGCTAATTTTAGTCTATGATTCAAAATATTCTAGATTATAAAAGCAAAATAATCAAAACATGTAATTTCTTAAAAAAGAGTTTGTAAAGTAAATGACTCTTGCCTTTTATAATCAAAGAAATAAATAAAATAAATAATGAATTACGTTACTATCCTTAATAAAGAGTTTTCTTTAATTAGGTCTCTAATTGAATTTGATTTGATTTAATTATGTAGGAGGGTTAAAATTGACATTATGAAAAATGGATGAAACATTCATATTTATATAGTGTAATAGATAATATATATATATATATATATATATATATATATATATATATATATATATATATTATTTATGTTATTTAAGTCACCCACTACAAGAAAAGGCATTTTTGTCTTAATTCTTGTTGGGAGAGAGGGTCTGGTTTGCAAAACTAGCTCTACTTTTGAGAGCTTGGGGTTCTCTCTCGTTAGTTTGGGTTGTGAGGTTTGATCTTTTAGAATTGGAGTGAGATTAGATATGGGAAGGGGAGGGGATTCGAGGGATTAAAGTGGACTCTCAGTAACAACAATGGCTGTTGCTTCTTGTTGTTTAAGGGATAAATGCAAAGATTTGACTAATTCAAACAACTCAATCTACAGAAACTGCATACAGAGTTTCTTGCATATGCTAATATTATGATGTCTTGCTTGTTAAATTAAAGTGAATATTTGAGGATTCAACCACAATTAAAGAGAAGATAAATGAAATCAGGGCAAATGAAAATGGGGGGATGAAATTGGGAAATTTGGGGGGAAAAATGCGAATTTTCCCACCAAATAATTAGAGTTAGGTAACTTTTGTTAAATTTGAACGGAAACTTGACGGAATGTATGTAATATGTTAAATTATAAAATTTCGGATATCAACTTTGTAAGTCATGGAAATATAGGTTTCAAAATTGAAATAAGGGTATAGTTTGAATATTAAAAATGTAATTTACCCTATATATAATAATAAATTCCACATTTAAAGGCAAAACTATAGCTTTCTTTAATTTTATCCATATTAAAGGATTAATTTTTAAAAGGTAAAATGGATTTTTGTTTTTTGTTTTTTGTTTTTTGAAGGAAGCAGATCTTTTTTCATGATCAATATTAGAACAAAAATTCATATGACTTGCATCCACAAAATTCGGAGGCTTCGTCCAAATAAATGGGCTAGCATAGGAACAAGATGACATAGAAATAGCATGAGATATCTCATTCGCTTGCCTACAAACAAAGCAAACAGTTGCTTGAGAAAATAAAGCTAAAAATTTCCTACAACTCAAAATAATTGATCCAAATTCTGAAATAAACTCCACATCTCCATTCATAGCATTGACCATCTTCTTTGCATCCATTTCAAAAACCACTTTTGAAATATTCAAACTTTTAATCCAAGATAATGCTTCCCATAAGTCCATAACTTCACCCTCACCGACATCGTACATACCAACAAAAGTATATGATCTGCACGCTACAAAGCTCCCGGTATCATCTCTCAAAATCATACCCACACCAGTTTCATTTGTGTTTCTAAAAAAAGTTACATCAATATTGCATTTCAAAAAAATTTCAATCGGCTTATGCCAAAGCAAGCATGAAGGTTGCTTGTTAATTCCCTCTTGGTATCCCAAACGTGTTCTCGAAGCAAGCCAATCACATAAGAAGATTTTATAACACTAAACACAGTGGCAACAGGTGTGGCATGTTGATTATTCCAAAAGAAATTCTTTCTTTCTTTCCAAATGTTCAAGGCTACAACACAAAACAAACCAAAGGTCAAATCCCTTGAGTGCTTGTATCATATTAAAAATCCATTCCCCAACCGCACCGATCGAATCAGTCCAATATTTAACAATAGACTTAATCTTCAATTCATCCCAATATTGTTCAGCAAATAAACAATTAACAAGATTATGCCAGCTATTTTCATCATCAACATTACACATTGAGCATAAAGGAGAAAGAGGAATACCTTTTCTTTGTAGGTTCAACTTTGACGGTATTCGGAGCTTCCATAACCCCCTCCAATTACCTTGAATAGGCTCATCATCCTCCGTAACTATATCCAAAAGAATTCTATAACCCGACTTCACCATGTATTTGACATCTTTTGTATAGCGCCAAATCAAATGATCCTCAGTTCTAGATGAGAGCAACGGAATCCTTGTAATTCTTTCAATGTCTCTCTTAATAAACCATTCCTCAAGAAGCTCAAGGTCCCAATTATCATAAGATCATGTACTCGGATCTCACTATGTATTGAAATAGGTGGAGACTCAATATAAAAATTAGCATCATCACGTAGCCATGGAGTACCCCATACTTTCACCTTATAGCCACTGGCGATTCTCCATCTCAACGCTTGTGAGCCCCAAATGCTCCACCAAAAAAAACTTGGATTGTGCTCAAGTTCCTCTGCAAGGCTCACAGGAAGCAAGAAAGTACTCATACAATAAGCTGGTGTGGCTTTTGCTGCTACTTCGATCAGAATCTCTTTTCCAGCTTTTGAAATAGGCTTAGACCGCCAACTCTCAAGTCTTTTCCATAATCGGTCCTTAAGATATCCAAAAACTGCTTTCTTATCCCTTCCAACAAGGCTTGGCAACCCAAGATATCTTAAACAATGAGTAGATTTGAATCGAATGAATTTTTGTTTCAAACTTCAAATGTTTAGGAAAAAGTTATCTTATTCATTAAAGATCTTAATCTTAAAAGCAATGTACTTTTTCTTCAAATTAATATATATAATTATTTATTTCTAAAATTAGAATATGGTTTTGAGCGGGAAAATCATTGCAATTCTAATTTTGATAATATTCTTGTTTTATAATATATAAAAATAAAAAAATATATGTATCCATAGACTTAGGCTAATTAATGATAGGTACATCTCTCAATCCATGCATGGTCTTCGGTTCGAGTCCCTCCAACCCCATTTGTAATTCATAATATATATATTATAATTTTAATTTTTAAAATCATAAATATTTAGTCTCCTAAAAACTATGAAAATGTCTTTTAATTTCGATTTGGTCAATCATCACAATAAAAAAGGAAATCTCAAAAGAGCCTTACCAAAACCTATGTGTATATGATTGAATGATTAATTGAAAACATGTTTCCAAACTTAAATTTCGATCAATTTTATTTATTAATTAGAAAAAAATTGAAATACAAGGTTGAAATGATGACTTTTGAACGGATTTTACTATTTCGAGAAAATAATAAAAAAATATTTTGTTATCATATATATATAGGGGTAGCACTCATTTGTACCCAATATATATAGTAGAAAATGAAAAATACCCACTTAATAAGAAACTAAGTTTTCTACCCAATTTGAAGAGAAAATTACCTAACTACCCTTATATCCAACAATACTTGGTGAAGTCAATTGGGGAAAATGAAGTCAAAATTACCTCAAACCATCCCTAGAAAATTACCGTAGAAATTACCAGAAATTACTTGAATTGCTCTTCGTGATTTGAGGTGGTGTCTTCGTGATTTCTGTTGGAGGATCAATCAAGCATCGTGCCCGGTTTGGAATTAATCGGCGGCGGCACCATTATGTCGGACATCGAGGGAGAAGATGGGTGTTGGTGACCCATTGGGAAGAGAAGGCGGTAGCGGCGGGTGTTTTCAGATCTGTTGAGGAGAGGAGGGAGGCGGAAGGCGGCGACGGTGGCGCGACAGCTTGTCGGAGAATGGCAACAGGGGAACAAGTAAGTGCATCCTTAAGTTTTGTTGGAGAATGGCCATTGTCTCAAAAACTGGCATCCTTGAGTTTAGGATTTCATGAGGGTAGATGTGTAGGATTTTACGATTTGTGCAAAAAAAACATGATTTTGAGCATTGATTTGAACATCAATTTTTTGATATGTGCACATAAAACATCAATTTTGCACATTGATTTGTGGAATTTGTTGCAAGAATTTGTAGAAATCGATGAACCTATTCATGAATTAGGGTATAGATCACGAGGGTAGATGTGTAGATCACGATGGTGTTTGCTTGATAACGATTGTGTAGGCTTAGTAACGATGAATGCTTGATAACGATTGTGTAGGCTTAGTAACGATGAATGCGATAGATCACGATGGTATAGGCTTAGTAATGGGATAGATCACGATGGTGTTTGCTTGATCACGATGGTATAGGCTTAGTAACAGGATAGATCACGATGGTATAGGCATAGTAACGATGGAAGCATAGATCACGATGCATAATAGATCACGAAGCTCAGACAGATAACGGTGTTAGGATGGTAGATCACGGTGCTCATGAATTTTTTTTTTTAGAATACTATATTTAGTTCCAAATATTAAAATCACTTTAAAAATAAAAATAATTTTTAAAATATCTCAAAAAAAATAAAATATATCATAATATGAATTGCTCATATAATAATATAAATAATAATCATAATAAAAATTATTTTTAATCATGTTTTATACACACATACTTAATTCATACATTCTGAAAATACTTGTAAAAATAGTAATATTATTTGTAGAAATATAACTCATAAAATTAATTTTTAAGATTAATATATTTGTAAAATACTAGAAATTAGTAATATTTGCCTGAAATCATTTGCTGTTGTTACTGATTCAAAACAGTTTATATTTTTCATATTTTACTAATCATTTGGATGCTTAGTAACGATGATATAGACGACGATGCTCATGTTAAAAATGTAGAAAATTTTGATTTTGCAGATTAATAAATATGGCATAAAATATTTAAACGACTTAAAAAAAATTTAATTTTTTTTCCAGAATACTATATTTAGTTCAAAATATTAAAATGACTTTAAAAATTAAAATAATTTTTAAAATATCTCCAAAAAATTAAAATATATCATAATATGAATTGCTCATATAATAATAATATAAATGATAATCATAATAAAAATTATTATTAATCATGTTTTATACACACATACTTAATTCATACATTCTGAAAATACTTGTAAAAGTAGTAATATTATTTGTAGAAATATAACTCATAAAATTAATTTTTAAGATTAATATATTTGTAAAATACTAGAAATTAGTAATATTTGCCTGAAATCATTTGTTGTTGTTACTGATTCAAAACAGTTTATATTTTTCATATTTTACTAATCATTTGGATGCTTAGTAACGATGATATAGACGACGATGCTCATGTTAAAAATGTAGAAAATTTTGATTTTGCAGATTAATAAATATGGCATAAAATATTTAAACGACTTAAAAAAAATTTAATTTTTTTTTCCAGAATACTATATTTAGTTCAAAATATTAAAATGACATAAAAAATTAAAATAATTTTTAAAATATCTCCAAAAAAAATTAAAATATATCATAATATGAATTGCTCATATAATAATAATATAAATGATAATCATAATAAAAATTATTTTTATTCATGTTTTATACACACATACTTAATTCATACAATCTGAAAATACTTGTAAAAATAGTAATATTATTTGTAGAAATATAACTCATAAAATTAATTTTTAAGATTAATATATTTGTAAAATACTAGAAATTAGTAATATTTGCCTGAAATCATTTGCTGTTGTTACTGATTCAAAACAGTTTATATTTTTCATATTTTACTAATCATTTGGATGCTTAGTAACGATGATAATTATAGATGACGATGCTCATGGTAAAAATGTAGAAAATTTTGATTTTGCAGATTAATAAATGTGGCATAAAATATTTAAACGACTTAAAAAAATTTAATTTTTTTTCCAGAATACTATATTTAGTTCAAAATATTAAAATGACTTTAAAAATTAAAATAATTTTTAAAATATCTCCAAAAAATTAAAATATATCATAATATGAATTGCTCATATAATAATAATATAAATGATAATCATAATAAAAATTATTATTAATCATGTTTTATACACACATACTTAATTCATACATTCTGAAAATACTTGTAAAAGTAGTAATATTATTTGTAGAAATATAACTCATAAAATTAATTTTTAAGATTAATATATTTGTAAAATACTAGAAATTAGTAATATTTGCCTGAAATCATTTGTTGTTGTTACTGATTCAAAACAGTTTATATTTTTCATATTTTACTAATCATTTGGATGCTTAGTAACGATGATATAGACGACGATGCTCATGTTAAAAATGTAGAAAATTTTGATTTTGCAGATTAATAAATATGGCATAAAATATTTAAACGACTTAAAAAAAATTTAATTTTTTTTTCCAGAATACTATATTTAGTTCAAAATATTAAAATGACATAAAAAATTAAAATAATTTTTAAAATATCTCCAAAAAAAATTAAAATATATCATAATATGAATTGCTCATATAATAATAATATAAATGATAATCATAATAAAAATTATTTTTATTCATGTTTTATACACACATACTTAATTCATACAATCTGAAAATACTTGTAAAAATAGTAATATTATTTGTAGAAATATAACTCATAAAATTAATTTTTAAGATTAATATATTTGTAAAATACTAGAAATTAGTAATATTTGCCTGAAATCATTTGCTGTTGTTACTGATTCAAAACAGTTTATATTTTTCATATTTTACTAATCATTTGGATGCTTAGTAACGATGATAATTATAGATGACGATGCTCATGGTAAAAATGTAGAAAATTTTGATTTTGCAGATTAATAAATGTGGCATAAAATATTTAAACGACTTAAAAAAATTTAATTTTTTTTCCAGAATACTATATTTAGTTCAAAATATTAAAATGACTTTAAAAATTAAAATAATTTTTAAAATATCTCCAAAAAAAATTAAAATATATCATAAAATGAATTGCTCATATAATAATAATTTAAATGATAATCATAATAAAAATTATTTTTATTCATGTTTTATACACACATACTTATTCATACAATCTGAAAATACTTGTAAAAATAGTAATATTATTTGTAGAAATATAACTCATAAAATTAATTTTTAAGATTAATATATTTGTAAAATACTAGAAATTAGTAATATTTGCCTGAAATCATTTGTTGTTGTTACTGATTCAAAACAGTTTATATTTTTCATATTTTACTAATCATTTGGATGCTTAGTAACGATGATATAGACGACGATGCTCATGTTAAAAATGTAGAAAATTTTGATTTTTCAGATTAATAAATGTGGCATAAAATATTTAAACGACTTAAAAAAAATTTAATTTTTTTTTCCAGAATACTATATTTAGTTCAAAATATTAAAATGACTTTAAAAATTAAAATAATTTTTAAAATATCTCCAAAAAAAATTAAAATATATCATAATATGAATTGCTCATATAATAATAATATAAATGATAATCATAATAAAAAATATTTTTATTCATGTTTTATACACACATACTTAATTCATACAATCTGAAAATACTTGTAAAAATAGTAATATTATTTGTAGAAATATAACTCATAAAATTAATTTTTAAGATTAATATATTTGTAAAATACTAGAAATTAGTAATATTTGCCTGAAATCATTTGTTGTTGTTACTGATTCAAAACAGTTTATATTTTTCATATTTTACTAATCATTTGGATGCTTAGTAACGATGATATAGACGACGATGCTCATGTTAAAAATGTAGAAAATTTTGATTTTGCAGATTAATAAATATGGCATAAAATATTTAAACGACTTAAAAAAATTTAATTTTTTTTTTCCAGAATACTATATTTAGTTCAAAATATTAAAATGACTTTAAAAATTAAAATGATTTTTAAAATATCTCCAAAAAAATTAAAATATATCATAATATGAATTGCTCATATAATAATAATATAAATGATAATCATAATAAAAATTATTTTTTTTCATGTTTTATACACACATACTTAATTCATACAATCTGAAAATACTTGTAAAAATAGTAATATTATTTGTAGAAATATAACTCATAAAATTAATTTTTAAGATTAATATATTTGTAAAATACTAGAAATTAGTAATATTCGCCTGAAATCATTTGTTGTTGTTACTGATTCAAAATAGTTTATATTTTTCATATTTTACTAATCATTTGGATGCTTAGTAACGATGATAATTATAGATGACGATGCTCATGGTAAAAATGTAGAAAATTTTGATTTTGCAGATTAATAAATGTGGCATAAAATATTTAAACGACTTAAATTTTTTTTATTCCACTTGATATGTGTTTATTCCACTTGATAGATCAATTCTAACATTATAATTATTTGCAAATTCTTAACAGCCACAGTGGAAGTGGCGGGGACATTTGAACTTAGAGGCTAGATGTAGTACATATTATCTGAGTAAGGTTATTAGAGACATAGATAAGGAGCTGAGCCTCTACGATAGGTTAGATGTGTTTCAGCGGTCTTGGTTTGGTCATTTCTTGAGGTTTAACAAGCATGTCGTTATTAGTGGTCAAGGACTTCTCTATCTATTCAACCGAGAGATCATCCAATCCAGGAGGGAGTCCACACGAGCGTTGGTTCCATGTTGGAGATCGATCTTTGAGGTTTTCGAAGTACGAGTTCTGTATGATCACAGGGCTGAAATTCGGAAGTTCCGAATTTCAGCCCGATTGTCCACTGGAGCCACCTCAGGATAGTGTGTATAGGAGGAGTTTTGATGGCAAGCCGTGGTAACCGGCGATTTGTTTAACCGTTTTAAGAATGGAGAGTTCCGAAGCCGTCCAGATGATGCAGTGAAGATTTCGTATATATTGTTGCTGACACTGTATTTGTTTGGTATGGATGTACGCATGCCGGTACCCTATTGGCTATCGAGTTTGGTCGAGCAGGCTACTGTGTTTAATAAATTCCCTTGGGGCTCGTATGTTTTTCAGCGATTGATGCATTAGTTGGACCATTCCCTACATCCTTTACCATCCGGCGCTCCAAGACCACTATATCATTTATACAGATATCAAATCGCTTTGCAGGTATATTAGTTTTGACTATTTAAGTTGTGTACTCGGATTAAGTATTGTGTCAATCAATTATGATCTAACATTATCGTTATTGTCACTTTGTAGATCTGGGCTTTTGAATGCATACCTGAATTCGGTTCGCAATAGGAGAGAAGAAATCGGATGAATTTCCAAGAGGCGTCCGATGGCGAAGTCCAGGAAAGCGTCTAAGTATTCCTGACATCTTCAATGCACGATCGGTGAGTAATTGTGAACTTAGAGTTATTTATCTTATACTTCTTATGAATCTAAAATCTAATTTAATGTCAATATGCATAAGATCGAGTGCATTCAGTTGGTGCCTACACAGACAGAGACTGCATCACCATATATGGCTGACATTGAGATGGACATCTTATCTGGAGTAAGATTTGTCCATCAGGATCGACCGATTGGACGTAGTGTAGGTGGGCCGAGAATGGCTAGGTCGGACACTGTTCGTTCTCAGGAAACAAAGAGAACGTCGAGAACTAATAAACGGGCTTCAAAGAGAACAAAAATTGACAGGGCTATTGACATTGCCGAGGGAGGTGACGAGGGTAATCCTCCAGCAACAACCACTTCATCCCCACTAGCACCTCCCCCACCTGCAGCCTCGTGTGGACCACCACCACCACCTGAGGTATGGGTTCTTACTCAAGAGTTTGCGAATTTTTATAAATGTCTTTTAAATTCTCCATTAATAAACACTTATTGGTTATTTTTTTTACTTTTGTTGTTTAATCAGAAATTGAGAGACGATTCAAAGAAGCGGTGTAAATCCAAGAAGTTATCTGCACGAGCGACTTCTAATTAAATTAATGGTCTATATTCACTGAGTTGTGACTCATAAAAATCGCATATTTGTGTTTCTATGTTCAATAACTCTTTTGATGTGGATTGTATATATAGATGCCACGTTATACAGGTCGGCCGGCTGATGCCTCGTTCAACCTTCTCCTCCTCCTCATTTTGCATTTTGGAACGCATGTATCATGATTTGTATTTAATATGACTTATGCTGAGATATTGGTTGTGTGTTTTAATTATATATGATATTAGTCATTAAATAATATTTGTATACTTATATGGATCAGTGAAATGTCAGTATGATTTATCAACATGATAAATATTTTATTGTTAATATATGTCATATGGGGGTAGGGTGTTACAGTTTCGTTTGGTATCAGAACTGGGATATGATTCCTTAGGGTCATTATGCATTTATAAGCATTATACATCATATGTATTTGATATTGATATTGCATTTAAATAAAAAAGAAACGTGGACATTCATGAGCATGAATCATTGAGGAGAGAAGGTTAAGTCATGTCACGTCAATCAATAGAGGCATCTCATACATTACATGCATCACATGAGCATGCACAACATTCACCTAGATGGGCAGAACAAGAGGTACAGGGGCCAGGTACAGGTTCCAGAAGTAAAAATTTTAAAGAGCTCTGTAAATTAGGAGCAGTTGACTTTTATGGGACTACTGATCCTGCTGAAGTTGAGACATGACTCAAAAGAATAGAAAGAGTTTTTTGCATGATGAGATGCACAGTAGAGGAATGGTTTGACTTTGCAGTGTCACTTTTATAAGGGGATGCATATGATTGGTGGGAGACAGTTCCACATGCTATAGTACAGCCGCCAATCCTTACTTGGGATGATTTTCTCACTGTGTTCAGAGACAGGTATATGCCAGAGGTATACCGAGATGATAAACAAAGGGAATTTATATCTCTTAAACAGGGGAATATGTAAGTTGTTGAGTATGAAGTTAAATTTACTCAATCATCACCTTATGCGGCTGCGATTGTTGCTACTGAACGAGATAGATGTAGACGTTTTGAGGAGGGACTTGTATATGATATTCGAAGCAAGATTATACCTTGGGATCTCCGTACTTACACAGATTTACGTACTGCAGTAGTTAGGGCCGATACTTTGTTAAAAGAACGACAAACATATTTTCAAAAGCAAAAGAGAGAGTCAATGACTCATGATAGTGAGTCAAGTGGGAAGCCAATTAAACGTCAGAGTTTTTCCTCTCCAGCACAGACATTTAGCAGAGGTGGTCCAGCCGGTCAGAGAGGTGGATGTGTACAGACTTTTGGTCGTGGAGGTGGTAGAGGACTTAGCCCGACAATACAGACACAACCTATGTGTCAGCATTGTGGTCGATATCATACAGGAGAGTGCCGAGTGCTTATTGGAGGTTGCTATTACTGTGGACAATAAGGACATTTTTATAGGGAATGTCCAGCTGGACCTGATAGATCAAACACTGGCAGAACGAAATCAGAATCGACAGTGCAAAATATTCGGCCAGCAGCACCAGTGGCGAGTGTTGGTAGAGGTCGTGGTAGAGGTCAGACTTTGAGGTCTACTATTAGTAGAGGAAGATCAGAGACATCGGGAACACGATCACATGGTCAGTCACGAATTTTTGTTATGTCGCAGCGGGAGGCAATTACAGCACCCGAGAGGATTTACCAGGACTACCACCAGATAGAGAGACAGAGTTCATTATAGATTTGATACCGAGTACCACACCAATCTCTATTCTTCCATATCGGATGGCCCCATTAGAGTTACAGGAATTGAAGAAACAATTGCAGGAACTGCTAGACAAAGGGTATATACGGGCTAGTGTATCACCTTGGGATGCGTCAGTGCTTTTCGTGAAAAAGAAAGATGGTACATTACGACTGTGCATAGATTATCGAAAACTGAATCAAGTGACAGTAAAGAACAAATACCCATTACCACAGATAGATGATTTATTTGATCAGCTATAGGATGCGTAAGTATTTTCCAAGATAGATCTTCGATCTAGGTACCATCAGTTAAAGATAGCCACAGATGATATTCCGAAGACAACATTCAGAACTCGATATGGGCATTATGAATTTTTGGTGATGCCATTCGGTTTGACCAATGCACCAGCAGCATTCATAGCTTTAATGAATAAAGTGTTCCAACCTTTCCTTGATAGATTTGTCATTGTCTTCACTGATGATATACTGGTATATTCACAGAGTACGGAGGAGCACGCAGATCATTTACGGATAGTGTTACAAATCTTGCGAGAAAAATAACTATATGCAAAGTTGAGTAAACGTGAGTTTTGGTTGGATCATGTGGTATTTTTGAGACACATAGTATCGGGACAAGGCATAGAGATCGATTCTAGAAAGATTAAGGCAGTGGTAAACTGGGAGGTGCCAACGACAGTTTCGGAGGTTCGAAGCTTTCTTGGTATGGCTGGATACTACAGACGGTTTGTCGAAGGATTTTCCATTATAGCAGCGCCACTCACAAAACTGCTACGAAAGAATATTTCATTTCATTGGAGTGACAGGTGCAAACAGAGCTTTGATGAGTTAATGCATCGTTTGACTACAGCACTGATACTCACAATTTCTACAAGCACTGGGGGATTTGTCATTTATAGTGATGCTTCGCATCAAGGACTTAGTTGTGTTCTAATGCCGAATGGGAAAGTAATTACTTATGCGTCACGACAATTACGACCACACGAAGTTTTCTATCCTGTTCATGATTTAGAGTTGGCGGCAGTGGTATTTGCTTTAAAAATTTGGCGACATTATCTTTATAGAGAGACATTCCAGATATTTACCGATCATAAAAGCTTGAAGTATTTGATGAGCCAGAGAGAACTAAACATGCGACAGAGACGTTGGATGGAATTATTGAAAGATTATGATTACACGATAGAGTATCATCCAGGAAGTCGGAAGTTCAATGGTACAGTGGCACATATACATATGACTCCATTTTCAGATTTGATTGCTCTACGAAGTTTGAACACAAGACTACAGTTAGATACAGGTGGAGTGCTGATTGCTACCTTGGAGATTCGTCTGGTATTGAGACAACGAATACAAGATGCACAAAACAGAGATGAAAAATTGACAGAAATTATTGAACAAGTGCGACATGGCAAAGACATATCATTTGATTTACAAGATCGTACATTAATGATTGGTACTAGGTTGTGTGTACCTGACGTTGAGGATTTACGACGAGAGATTTTAGATGAGGCACACAATGCACCGTATGCTATGCATCCAGGCACAACAAAGATGCATCACACATTGAGACAACATTATTGGTGGCCAAAAATGAAGAATGATGTTGCTGAATTTATTTCCAGATGTCTTACTTGTCAGCAAGTTAAAGCAGAACATCAAGCACCCGTAGGTACGCTGAAACCCCTATCTATTCCGATTTGGAAATGGGAGCAGATTATGATGGATTTTATTTTTGGATTACCGAAAATACAAGGGAATAATGCTATTTGGGTAATCGTGGATAGATTGACTAAATCAGCACATTTCTTACCTTTACATTGGGGTTGTTCATTAGATCAATTGGCAGAGAAGTACGTTAGAGAAATTGTACGACTCCATGGTATACTAGTGTCCATTGTTTCAGATAGAGATCCGAGATTTACTTCTCGATTTTGGGAGAGTTTTCAAACAGCTATGGGGACCAAATTACACTTCAGTACAACTTTTCACCCTCAAACAGATGTCCAATCAGAAAGGACTGTACAGACGTTAGAAGAGATGTTACGCGTTTGTGTCATTGAGTTTCAAGGTTCGTGGGATAGATATATTCCATTAATGGAATTTTCTTATAATAACCAATTTCATAGTAGCATTGGAATGGCACCATATGAGGCATTATATTGAAGAAAGTGCAGAAGTCCACTATATTGGGATAAAGAGGGTATAGAAATTTTAGAAGGGCCGGAAATTGTTCAGAACACAATTGACAAGGTTGATGTCATTAAAAGTAAATTGAAGGTTGCACAAGACCGACAAAAGAGCTACTTTGATCAACATAGAAAAGAGATGGAATATCAAGTTGATGATAAAGTATTTTTATGGGTTTCTCCTTGGAAAGGTGTTATGAGATTCGGTAACAAAGGAAAATTAAGCCCAAGCTATATTGGGCTATACGATATCATCAGAAAAGTTGGACCATTGGCATACGAGTTAGCTTTACCTCCAGAATTGGCTCAAATCCACAATATTTTTCATGTTAGTATGTTTCGACGATATCGATCTGATCCTTCACATATATTGCGGGATTCAGAGGTACAGATTGTAGAAAACTTAAGCTGCATAGAAGAACCGGTCTCGATAGCAGATTTTAAAATCAAACAATTGTGGAACAGAGTAATTCTAATGGTTAAAAGTTATTTGGAGAAACCATGATATAGAGGAAGCAACCTGGGAGACAGAAGAAAAGATGAAAAAGTTATATCCATATTTATTCACTGGTAACTAATATTCTTACTGGTACATTGCATAGATGAATAACAATTTTTTAGGACAAAATTCTTATAGAGGGGGAGAATTGTAACATCCTCGACCAAAACATACATGTCATTTGGCATTCATTTCATGCATCATTTAAATATTAAATTATTTATATGTTTTTACATAATTGATGTTGAGAAAACCCTATCATAATTGATTGAGTTTAGTGATATTCAAGTGCACAATATAAAGTAATTAATTGTTGATGGTGTCAATTATAGAAAGGAAATTAAAATATACAAAAATAGATAATAATTGAATAATTGAATTGATTATGGGTATAAATATAAGTGCACAATATATAATATATATATATGTACATGCAAATTAATAATGGCTGGGTGTATGTAAAGTTGGACTATTATTATTATAATATATATAAGTAGCATATGTATATATATGTGTACACGCATTTGTTATATATATATATATATATATGAAAGGGAGTTTAATATTATAATATATATATATATATTTATATGTAAGTATCGTGGCAGAAAGTTAAGTTTGACAACATTTGTCATAATAATATTAAATAAATAAGAATTTATGGAGGAAGTAGGGTGAGGCGGTGGAGTAAATAACAAAAAGAAAAAAAATAGAAAAAAGAAAGTGCAGCAGAGAAAGAAAGACAAAAATAGAGAGAAAAGGAAAGAAGAACAGAGGAAAAAGAAGCAGGGAAAGAAAAGAAAGAAAAGCGAAAGGTTTGTGAATTCGGGTTCGTTTCTTCACCATTTTGCTTTAGATTTTGAGGGGAGCTCGTGGTGACATGCTCTTCGATTTGATCGGAGTGAATTCTCAAAGATTATCCCAAAAAGGTACAAAGAAATTAGTGCATTAGATATATCTCAAGTTATCGTAATTTGTTGGATGTTTTGGGAACTTTAGAGGCTGAATTGGGGAAAACTTAAAACATGAAACTTATAGCCCTATCTTTTAGCTAAACTCAGAAGAAAACCGTGGATGACTCGGTTAAGTATGGAGTGAGATAATGTCAAAAGAATAAAGGTTGCTAGAATTTAGTATTATATATGAAATAAATGAAATTAAGCATACATGTATTGCATTTCATTGCTTAATAGAAATATATATTAAGGGGACAAGTAGGCTAAATTGTATTGAATCATATAAGAGCACGGGCTGTAGAACGGGAGGAGGAACCAGAGCGACAAATGGATTATTTATCATAGTCGGGTTAGTATATACCGTATATGTGATTTATATGCAATGTTTGTTATATGTGGTATATAAGAAATATGTATTTACATGAATTTGTTATTGGATCGAATGATATATTGGTAAATGCATACGTGATCATATGTTCAAATGATTGTTGTGTTGCATTACAATTCGCATGAAATAAAAAGGCATGTGACTGTCTTCCTATGAAGCTGTATACAAAGTGGAGACCTTCGGGTCAAATTCATATTAGAGACCTATGGGTCTATATATATAGTGGAGACCTTCGGGTCATAATCATATTGGAGACCTACGGGTCTATATACACAGTGGCATATTGAAAATCCCATGACAGATCCAAGCTTGAGCAGTTCATAGAATAATAAACCGGACATAGTGGCGTTTGCATATGTTTATGATTAATGTTAATGATTGTTATTTGTTTATTGTTTAATTAAATTAACGGTCTATATTCACTGAGTTGCGACTTATAAAAATCGCATATTTGTTTTTTTAGGTTCAATAACTCTTTTGACGTGGGTTGTATATATAGACGTCACGTTATACAGGTCGGCCAACTGATGCCTCGTGCAACCTTCTCCTCCTCCTCATTTTGCATTTTGGAACGCATGTATCATGATTTGTATTTAATATGACTTATGCTGAGATATTTGATGTGTGTTTTAATTATATATGATATTAGTCATTAAATAATATTTGTATACTTATATGGATCAGTGAAATATCAGTATGATCTATCAACATGATAAATATTTTATTGTTAATATACGTCATATGGGGGTAGGGTGTTACAATTTTTCTTTTTTTTTTTTCATTTTCTTATTATATTAATCACACCCAAATTTTTAGGAATATATTAAGTTATAGTTGAAACATGTATGAACTTTTTTTTAGGAGTAGATAGATATTTCAAAAGGATATTTCTTTATTTGAAATACATATATATTGATCGTAGTATTTTTATAAACAATCATGATTTTACTTTATATAGATATCTCATATCTGGATATTCGAATATCCAAATATATTATTATACGACATTTTTTATAGCACACATTCAGATAAATTTCAACATAAATATACATTTAACAAACTCATAAAGATATCAAGAATTTCCAATATCAATAAAAATCGTAGATAATAACTAACAAATCTTGACATAATGTAAATATACACATTTTGTTTTCAATATCCAAAAAATCTATTTATATTAAATTAGATATCACATATCTAAAAAAATCTATATTTCAACTCCTAAATATATTCACTCTCTATTAATTGTTTCTTAAATATATTAGGAACACTCTTGTACCCCTGGGCATGGATCCTAGGATCCGTGCCCCCGATCCGATCTGATCCGACCCGGTCTGTAAACGGGTTGGTATATATAGTTTTTTTCCTCTTTATTTCTCTCAGCAACAATAACCATAATTATTGCTCCTCAAATTCAGCCTAATTATTGCTCGAAATATTTGCCCTCAGCGCACATCACAACCCTCTAGCCATTGCACCACCGCCGTCGCTAGCGACTTCGTTGATAAATTTATCAACGAAGCCATCAAACCCTCCGCCACCGTCGATTCTATCCCAATTCTCCTCATAACTCATCAATTACTTTTGTCTCGTAATGCAAACACTATATCAAACAATGTTGGAAGATTTGAGTAATGAACAATCAAATACAATTGTTATATTGTCAGGTGAAGAAGATGAAGAAAATTCTGCAACATCTATTTTTCTTAACCAAGTTATTCATATAGTAAATGAAGGTAATCAACGTTAATTTTATTCAATTCACTGTGTTTGTTGACTTTCCAGTGGAAGTTTAATTTTGATTTTATTATTTCAATTCTATTAACAACATTGCTCACTGTTATACAAAAAATATGCTTCAGGTATTAGTAATATATTCTATATGTATTACATAGTTATCTATATGGCATTACAGACTCTTATATTTCAATGATATTTAATTTCTGAAAAATATTTTAACGTATTACAGAAATACTCTGTACGTATTACGTAAATGAAGTACGAGTATTATATATATGAACTAATGGTATTATATATAGACTCTGCAGTATTACACAATTACACTTGAACTGGTGGTATTCAAATTATGTCTTAGGTATTAATAAAATATTTTATAGGTATCACACATGTTTCCTATATGGTATTATAGAAATTTATGCTTCAATGATATGTAATTTTAGGAAAAATATTCATGAGGTCTTACCGAATTATTCTATAAGTCTTACATAAATAAAATACAGGTATTATATATATGAACTAATGGTATTAGATATAAATTCCGCAGTATTACAGAATTATATATTTTCAACTGCATCTACTAATTATATGTTCTATAAGTATTACAAAATTACAAAATTGTTAGTCATATGTATTGAAATTACTAGTTGAACAATAATGTTTTTAAGCTTACACAAAATTTTCAGAACTACATATACAAAACTAGATATACATGTGATATATATATATATAATGTACTCAGAATGACAGGTATTAAACATTTGTTTTGTACGTATTAGTAATATATTTTATAGGTATTATACATTTTCCCTATATGGTATTACAGAAATTTATGCTTTAATGATATGTAATTTTTTGAAAATATTTCTGAGGTATTCTATAATTGTTACATAAATGAACTACAATTATTATATATATGTAAAATGTTAGTCATATAATATTTTTAAGCTTACACACCATTTTCAGAACTAAAAATTCAGAAATAGATATACATGTGACATATACAATGTACCCAGAATGACAGATATTGAACATTTGTTCTGTAGGTATTATAAAACTTCTATACAGGTATTTCATGTATGAACTAATGGTATTAGATATTTCTCTTGCAGATGTCATGCCTGAGGAAATTGATGTACTTGGATTAACAACAAATACAAATATTGAAGGTAATACACTATGATTTTAACTGATTATGCTTTATATTGTTATGAAAATCCTTTAATATATTATTTTTTTATTGTTGAGTTTAATTCAGAACTTGAGTTTTGAGTTGTTATAGTACTTTTCAAAATACTTTGCAGTTAATATGTATTTGTTCTATAGATATTACATATCTATTCTAAAAGATATATAATATTCTTTCTGTAGATGATATAAATGGCTCTTTAATTGGACTAACAAGACAGACAATTGATGAGATGTATGAACTTTATCGAAAGCATGCTTGTGCATTGGGATTTTCTGTTCGTAAATCAACTACAAGATACTTTTCAGATGATAAACATATAGAGGTAGGAAAGAAGTTTGTATGCTCTTGTCAAGGACTAAAGAAGCAGGCAACTGGTTCAACGAAAAATAGAAAAAAATTTCCAATCACAAGAACAAACTATAATGCTCTGATGAGGGTGAAGATGAATGATCAAGGCTCGTTCACAGTTATAGACCATGTAGTATTACATAATCATCCATTAACAAGATCAGATCTCAATCATCTTCATCGTTCAGAAAGAAAGATAGACGAGGCAAAAAGCAAGGCAATCGAGCACATGGTGACTTCAGGATTATCAGCAACAAATTCTTATAGATACATGGTAAACAATGCTGGTGGTGAGGAAGTACTTGGGCATACGAAGATGGATCATATGAACTTTGTTAATCGAATAAAGATGAAAGCAATAGAATCAGGGGACGCATAAAATTTGATTGACATGATACAAGAAGAACAAGCAAACGAAGAAGACTTTTTCTATAGAGTTCAGCTGGATGACGAAGGGAGACTGAGTAATATTTTTTGAAGGGACTCCATGATGAAAGAAGATTATCAGATCTATGGGGATGTTGTGGTATTTGATACAACCTACAGAACTAACAAATATAACCTCATTTGTTCGCCATTTGTTGGTATTAACAATCATCGAAGGAATGTCATGTTTGGTTGTACATTTTTTGCCGATGAAAAAACAGAAACATTTGAGTGGCTTTTCGAGGTATTCAAGAAGTCAATGGCATGGAAATGTCTTGTAACTATTTTCACAGACTAAGATCAAGCTATTGCAAATGCAATACAAAAGGTATTCTCTGCTCATGCTTATATAATACATTTACTGCTAATTACTGATACCTATATATAGTTTGTGGAATACATGTAATATAAATGAACAACACCCCAAGGCCATGGTACACTTATAAGTTCAGTTAGCAAAATCTGAAACTTGATTCTAACGCCACTAAGTTAAATTCCATTCTACTACTCATAATCATGCCAAATGCAATATAAATGGTATTCTCTATTCATGCTTATATAGTAGCTTTACTGCTACTTATTGATACATATATATATTGTATAGAATACCTGTAATGTAACTTACTGATACCTTAAGCATCACAATGCAGGTATTCCCTCAAACAAAACATCGTGTTTGTCTGTGGCATCTGCACCAGAATGCAATTAGTAGATTTGCAGAGCTAAATCCAGATAGGGCATTCAAAGAAACATTCAATAAGTGTTTATCAGGTTGTGTAGATGAGAATGAGTTTGAAATCTGTTGGAAAACTATGTGTTGGTCCCAAGTGGTGTTCGAGGTTCAGAGGGGGGTGAATGAACCTTGGTCGATTTTGAAAATCTGTTTAAAACTTACTGTTCTACAAGTTACTTGAACTTGCAGCGCCAGTTAGTTACTGCTTACAGCACTAGGATGCAGTGCTGCTCGCTGTAACTTAGAGTTTTGTACGCAGCGGAAAAATAAAGGTTTTAAGACACAAGGCTGGTTTTCTCAAATATGATCCTTTTCAAAGCGTTTTATGCTTATGACAGAGATAGATATAAAAGATAAAGCACAGATAAGAAAACGATTAAACACTTATGGCTTATAGTGGTTCGAAGGTGGTGTAACCTTTCTACATCCACTCTACTGCTACCTCGAGCAGGAACTTCGTTAAACAAGATTGATTTACAGGACACTCCTAACAATCTATCAACTTATAAAGTTAAACACCTACGAGAGTCCAGCGTCCACACAGCAACTGCAAACTCTAAAGGCAAACCCACACAGGGTTTCACACTCCCACACAGGGAAGCTGCCTAAAACTTAGACAACTATACAAACAGCAAGGATTTCTCCTATCAACAGTTCGACACCTAATACAACCTACGCACACAGCAACAAGGTTAAAAAGAAAATAAATCTTCAACTGGTGAGAAGTAGTCTTGATCTCTGAGAGCTCCTTTTGTTGTTGTAAACTGCTCCTAGAAGGTTGAGTGGCTGAACATGTGAAAGCTTGAAGAGCTTTAGATGATATGAGAATTTCCTCTCGACTTTGTCCAGTAATTTCTTCAATTAGCCACTCCTTCTATTTATACTTGTGGGGAGGATATCCATTGAAGGAGATATCTCCCATTTTGAATTAAAGTGTTCTTGATCAAAGGCATGACTTGCATTTAATGCGACTTGACTTTTCTTTCTGGAGCATTTAATGCGATGGTTACGACTCGCAGCTTTCTGTGGCGCGTCAGTCCACGTGGCGTCTTGGCATTGGCTCCGTGTCTGTAATATTGATCTTCTCTGGAACGGCTCTATTTATCCTTGATTGGATCTTCATTCCTCGTACTGTATTTTTCCTTCCTCGGATTGCAGGATACTTCTTCAGTTTGTCATTGGCGTTGTCAACTGATAGAGTAGTAAGTTTCGCGTTGTATCGTAGGTCTGCTGGCAGCTGTTTATTCTTTATAGCACTGCTGTAACTCAGACCTTCTTGCAATATCTGTAGCTTTTTCTTACAGCGATGCTGCATGCCGTTTTTACTTACTTTGCTACAATGCTGCAACTGTTTTCTTGCAGCAGCTAATTGCCGCCCTTTCTTGCAGCTTATCTTCGAACATCCTCTAAGGGTATTGTCTCAACAGCCGCCCCTTCAGAGGTCTTCTTATCCTCAGAGTGTTGTCAGAACAACAGCCTCGTCTGAGGTCTTCAGCAAGGACCCCATCTCCTCGGTCGGTCCTGTATCCTCAACAGTCTCTGCTGCAAGAATGGGTTCTTACAGCTCCTGTTAGTTTCTTGCAGCAGTTACTTGCTTTCTGAGATCTTCTTTCAGAACAGCTTTCTCACAACCTGCTGACTACTTTTTCAGTATCATATCTCCTTCTTACTCAGGATACCTCTTCTAGCTTGTTGTTCCCTACAGCATGCTGATCCTCAGAAGTGTTCTCTTACTACTTCTAAGGTTGGTTTTCCTTGAATCTTGGAAAACCATTACATGATCTTTCCTTCAGTATCGATAAGCTTGCGATCATGTAATGTGGAAACTAGGTATCAATACCTTAAGCAAACTGTTCTTCTCTTATTGTGTTATTTGTGTTTTATCTTATTAAGATAACTACTGAAATATCCCAACAATTTCCCCCTTTTGTCTTGATGATGACAAAACACAATAAGACAAGAGTCAATAAAACAGAATACTCTTTATTGAAGCTAAGATATTGTACAAGTACAAATTCTATTTAATATAAAAGTAAGTAAGCTACTACTCCCCCATCTAGCTTCACTTCTTTCTTCAGCTTCAACCAGTTTGCCGTTTCCACGCTTTTCCACCAGGGAGCTCTTCTTCTCCATCTCTAGCATCTCTGATCTATGCATGTCTTTTTCAGCATGTTTTCATCAGCCAGCTGCTCTGATGTGCTTCTGATGGTAGGTGACTTCTGATTGCCATTATTAACTGCTTTCTCCTTGCTATAAGGCTTCAACATCATTTTGACTCTTGGCTTGAAACTCTTCCCCCTTTTTGTCATCTTCTTTCACATGGTTACGCAGGGTGGAGTTACAATGCCAAATATGGTAAGTCAGGGTCTTCTCTTGCCCATCAATTACTGCCCAAGATCATCGAGCAGTAACCTATTCGTACTTCCCACCAAGCATCCTCCTTCTTATTCCTACCCTAGGAAATAAGCTGCTCAGCTTTGGCACGCGACAAGAGATCAGGAAACTGACCGGTAGATGATCAGTTACCTATGCAGCTTCGTCAACATCCAGGCACGTTCACCTTGGATCCTAGATGACTGCTGGTCTGGGTTGTGATTTTGTCTTTTACTTTACCCAGACTCCAGCTTAAAGCTGCTTGACACTGGATCCTTAGATATCTTGTGAAACACCTGCTGTTCTATTTTATCTCCATGAATGGCAGTAGGTGTCTTCTCTATCCAAGGATTGGTCGTTGATGGCTTCTTTCGGTCCCATATCTTTATCTGGGTTGAGAGAGTCAGACCAGTGTCATCTGAATGGAGGATGGATGCGTGCTCCTTAGCATCCATCTCGTAGAGGCCGTCTCCTTTTCTGAAGATCTTCTCTGCTTCTAGGAAAGCAGATCCTCTACACTACATTCTTCTGAAGACCTTCTCTGTTTCGAGTTTAACAGAGAAGTGTTTTCATCGTCGTCTTCATCTCCATCTCTTTCTCCGTCTTCTTGGCTCTCCATCTTCTTCTTTATGAGAGTGTAACTCACATGTGAAATAGGCTTTTCTTGTGGGATTTTGGTGAGTAATGAATGTGTAAAAGGATGGTGAGGAGTCGGGTGTATATATAGGCGTTTGAGTGGTTTTTCAATCAACGGTTGGAAGATGAAACACACGATCTGATGGTTGATTTAAAAGGTGGAGGGGTTTCCTTTTATTTCCCAAGGAAGTTACCGCCACTTGTCGGTTTCTTTGGATAGATCTTCATTTTTGCCTTTTTGTCTTCTAAAAAGGTAGATTTTCATCTTTTTGTTCTTTTGAAAAGGTAGATTTTACCTTTTCGTTGATGTGATTGGTCAGCTGTCTATCTAGATCTTCTGCTCATGCTAAGATCTCCTATCACTTCTTCAGTTGAGACGTCCACTTGTGATACCACTTGATATTCCACTTGTCGGTATCATACCACTTGTTGTCTTATTGTCTTGTGATACTACTTGATAGTCCTTTTAAGGTTTCAGCAGCCTGGGTATGAGATTGCAGAGTATAAATACTCTTTTGAAATAAATGTTGTAACCAAGTGCTGTTTACTCTCCAATTTTCTTGTTGTGTTGTAAGAATAAAAGATGCAGCGATGTTTGAACCCAGTGCTGTATCCAAACGCAGCTTACAGCACTATACTTGCAGCTTCTTGCAAGCATGTAGATATTCCCCCTGGGCTTCTGCATTTTCTTCTTCACTCATAATCCTGTTATTCTCCTGATAACACTTGATGATTCTGAACCTGTATAGCACTTGTTAGAAAATCTTGTTTCAAACAAAGAATAGTATCCTGTCTTAAGAAGCTGATTGAGCATTAGAGTGTATTCAATATTGCTTGTGGGAGAATCCTGTCTTGATTAGGTTCAGTATTCTGCTTCAATAACCTGAGCATCCTTGAATGAAAATACAAAGTATAAGATGAGTTCCCCCTTACTTAGGGACCTCATAACTCCCCTTTTCTTTTGGTATAGGTTTCTGAGCTGTCTGAATTCTGATCATTCCACCTGTTTGGATCAGTATGTGTCCTATTTGAATTCCTTTGATCTTGTCTCAGATTTTGTTTAGTCTCATCAGGTAGATACCACTTATTGTTGACATTACTTGTTGATGAAGGCACTTGTTGGCGATACCACTTATTGGTAGTGTTTGCTTCTTTTCTTACCGCAACCTTCGTAGTTGCCTCCTTAGTAACTTTAGCCACTATAAAAGGTGTAGCTTAAATTACTCCAGCAACTTCCATAGTTGCTTCCTTAATGATCTCAACTACTATAAAAAGTGTAGCCTTGATTTTTTCTGCAACTTCTCTAGCATCTTGTAGTGAGAATTCATGTGTGGTGACTTTGCTTTTAGAATCCTCAGCCCTTTGATCACAGATGCTCTTGCTTCCTCATTGTCTTCCTTCAACAGTTTACTCTTCCTTTTCTTGACTTCTTGTTGATCGGATTTTTTTTTCATGGGTAGTCGTTATTCTCCTCAGATGTTTGTTCCTCGCATAGATAAGATATATTGGTTAATAGTGAGAACTTGGATTCGAATGTTATGCATGATAAGAAGACATGATCTAGGTTAAGAAAAACATAATAAAATGGTTTAAACCAACAGAAAACGGGTGGATCTGGGTAGGTAGCCTACACTTGTTGGCTTTTAACCCAACTCACTCTGATACCACTTGTTGGTCCCAAGTGGTGTCCGAGGTTCAGAGGGGTGGTGAATGAACCTTGGTCGATTTTGAAAATCTATTTAAAACTTATTGTTCTACAAGTTACTTGAACTTGCAATGCCAGTCAGTTACTGCTTACAGCACTAGGATGCAGTGCTGCTCGCTGTAACTTAGAGTTTTGTATGCAGTGGAAAAATAAAGGTTTTAAGACACAAGGCTGGTTTTCTCAAATATGATCCTTTCCAAAGCGTTTTATGCTTATGACAGAGATAGATATAAAAGATAAAGCGCAGATAAGAAAGTGATAAAACACTTATGGCTTATAGTGGTTCGAAGGTGGTGTAACCCTTCTACGTCCACTCCACTGATACCTCGAGCAGGAACTTCGTTAAGCAAGATTGATTTACAGGATACTCCTAACAATCTATCAACTTACAAAGTTAAACACCTATTAACGTCCAGCATCCATACAGCAACTGCAAACTCTAAAGGCAAACCCACACAGGATTTCACACTCCCACACAGGGAAGCTGCCTAAAACTTAGACAACTATGCAAACAACAAGGATTTCTCATATCAACTGTTTGACACCTAAAACAACCTACGCACACATCAACAAGGTTAAAAAGAAAATAAATCTTCAACTGGTGAGAAGCAGTCTTGATCTCTGAGAGCTTCTTTTGTTGTTGTAAACTGCTCCTAGAAGGTTGAGTGGCTGAACATGTGAAAGCTTGAAGAGCTTTGGATGATATGTGAATTTCCTCTCAACTTTGTCCAACAATTTCTTCAATCAGCCACTCCTTCTATTTATACTTATAGGGAGGATATCCGTTAATGGAGATATCTCCCATTTTGAATTAAAGTGTTCTTGATCAAAGGCATGGCTTGCATTTAATGCGACTTGACTTTTCTTTCTGGAGCATTTAATGCGATGGTTGCGGCTCGCAGCTTTCTGCGGCGTGTCAGTCCACGTGGCGTTTCGGCATTGGCTCCGTGTCTGCAACTTTGATCTTCTCTGGAATGGCTTTATTTATCCTTGATTGGATCTTCGTTCCTTGTACTGCATTTATCCTTCCTCGGATTGCAGGATACTTCTTCAGTTTGTCATTGGCGCTGTAAACTGATGGAGTAGTAAGTTTCGCGATGTATCCTAGGTCTGCTTGCAGCTGCTTATTCTTTATAGCACTGCTGTAACTCAGACCTTCTTGCAGTATCAATAGTTTTTTCTTGCAGCGATGTTGCATGCCGTTTTTACTTACTTTGCTGCAATGCTGCAACTGCTTTCTTATAGCAGCTACTTGTCGCCCTTTCTTGCAGCTTCTCTTCAAACATCCTCTAAGGGTACTGTCTCAACAGCCGCCCCTTCAGAGGTCTTCTCATCCTCAAAGTGTTGTCAGAACAACAGCCTCGCCTGAGGTCTTCAGCAAGGACCCTGTCTCCTCGGTCGGTCCTGTATCCTCAACAGTCTCTGCTGCAAGAATGGGTTCTTACAGCTCCTGTTGGTTTCTTGCAGCAGTTACTTGCTTTCTGAGATCTTTTAGAACAGCTTTCTCACAACCTGCTGACTACTTTTTTAGTATCCTATCTCCTTCTTACTCAGGATACCTCTTCTAGCTTGTTGTTCCCTACAACATGCTAATCCTCAGAAGTGTTCTCTTACTACTTCTAAGGTTGGTTTTCCTTGAATCTTGGAAAGCCATTACATGATCTTTCCTTCAGTATCGATAAGCTTGTGATCATGTAATGTGGAAACTAGGTATCAATACCTTAAGCAAAATGTTCTTCTCTTATTGTGTTATTTGTGTTTTGTTTTATCAAGATAACTACTGAAATATCCCAACACTATGATAACACAATATGGTTTGGAGAACCATTCGTGGTTTACAAGACTCTATGGATTAAAAGAAAAATGGTGTATAGCATTGAATAAAGACTTCTTCTCAGCTAGAATGCTATCATCTCAAAGAAGTGATAGTACAAATTATGCCATTAGGTTCAATGTGAAAAAAACAACAAGCTTGACTGATTTTTACAGAATTTTCAAGGAGACAATGAAAAATTGGAGACTGAAGGAGCAATATGATGAATTTTAGTCATCAAGAACAAATCCTGAATCCACATTACCAATGACGAGTATGTTAAAACATGTTTCAAATGTCTACACTTTGCATGTTTTCAAAGATTTTGAAGATGAATTCATTAAATGCATTTCAAGTAGGTCAACAGTGTTAATGGTTGAGAATAGCACAATGGTTTATTATGTTTCATCACATATTGATAATGGTACTATGCATCGAGTTATATTTGATTGTGAGATGAAGCTGATAACATGTACATGCAAGAAATTCTAGGAATATGGTATGTTATGTTATCATTGTTTCAGAGTACTACATGTAGACTCTGTACAAAGTATACCAGATACTTATGTACAAAAGAGATGGATAAAACTTGCTAAATCAGAAGTTTAGGACAGATTTAAATGTTTGACAACGACAACCGAAAATGTAAGTGATAGTATTCCTTGGCGACATGATATAGCACGAAAGTATTACAACCTTGTGTTGAAATGTCTAGGAAATGGGGAAGCAAGAAGAATTCTTGAAGAAAGTTATAAAAGAGATCTTCTTGCAATAGAGTATCTGATATCTCCAACAGTTTCTACAACTCAATCTCAAGCATCAACACAATCAAATGTTGTTCTTGATCCAGCACGTTTGGTTACAAAAGGATGATGACCAAGGATTAAAGGTCATTTTGAAAAGTATAAAAAGACCAAAGATTCTACTTCAAATTCAACATCAACAAAGGAGTTTGGCTCGAAGACACCTAATGTTAGATATTTTTGATTTGATTCTATAATTGTAAATCCAGAATACTATTGATTTATAATAGTTCAAACTTTCTGACCATATATATTTATATTTGTAAGGAAAGAAATGTAAATACCTAAAAGAAACATATGTAATACCTATAAGTTGTTTATATAATACCTAAAAGAAACATATGTAATACCTATAAGCTGTTTATATAATACCTAAAAGAGACATGTGTTACATACAATATTTGTTTTATACATAAAAAGATCTATGTAATATCTACAATGAATTTATAAAAATACATGAAACAAACATGAATAATATTTATACAGTATTACATATTTACCTTATATATAATTTTGTACCTTACAGAACATACCTAAAAGAACTGTGTAATACTCATGAAGTATTTCTATAATACCTGAAATAAGCATATGTAATACCTAATAGTTATTAGGTTATAAGCATATGTAATACCTAATGATCATGTGTGGTACCTGTATTGAAATGATTTGATACCCATATAGGTAAAATATTTACTTATTTATTAACTTAAACATTTGTTCTGTACGTATTAGTAATATATTCTATAGGTATTATACATGTTTCTCATATGGTATTACAGAAATATATGCTTTAATGATATGTAATTTTTTGAAAATATTTCTGAGGTATTCTATAAGTGTTACATAAATGAACTACAAGTATTATATATATGAAAAATGTTAAGTCATAATATTTTTAAGCTTACACACCATTTTCAGAACTAAATATTTAGAAATAGATATACATGTGATATATACAATGTACTTAGAATGACAGATATTGAACATTTTAGTTCATACATGAAATACCTGTAGAGAAGTTTTTTAATACCTACAAACAAATGGTATTAGATATAGATCCACAGATATTACATTTTTACATACTTGAACTCCATATATATAATACATTTATGCTATTATAAAAATACTTTACATCTACTACTTATATGTTCTAAAAGTACTAGAAAATTAAAGGTTTGAGTATATGAAATAAGAATTGTGGTATTCATTATCTTCATTCACATCATCCTCGTCTTTCCTTTTTCTATTAAATTTGCCATTCTGATCTGGAGGAGACCCTTGACCTTCTCCACTTCCCTGATCATATTTGCCTTGATCATCAGACTTACTTTGACTCCTTGGCTCAATCTTTTTTTTCCTGATTACATGCTGCCATATATTCCTCAGCTCCTCAATCCGAACAGGTTTGACCAAATAATCACAAGCACCGTGAGTAATTCCTTTCATCACAAGTTTGGGATCACCATTTGCAGATAACACTGCAACAACACATGATTAAAATAAATTATTACTCATGTGACTATGCATGAAATTAGTGAACCAAACTTCTGCACTTAGATGCAAAACTCAAGGGCCAAATGAGAGATTTCCAATTCCAAGAAAAATTGCCCTAAATCTTGGTAAATATACAAAACAAGACGAGAAAGAAAAGTACGTACTGATAACAGGTAGATCCATTTCAAGACCAACAAGCTCGAGCAGCTTAAAACCATCCATGTCCGGCATATGGACATCGCTGATCACCAAGTCAAATGTATCTTTATTTTCCCTCAACATTTTCAGCGCCATCCTTGCCTGACTCGTTGTAGTGACTGTTAAACCCAAAAAAAAAAAACATATTTGTGAAAAATCAGGTTTAGTCATTTACAAAGATCAAGCAAACTGTCTGGACTTAAAACATGAGAACACATTCTCATCCTGGACTTAGATGCAAATCAACAGTATCAAAATTTCAGACTATGAATATATAAATACAGAAAAAGATACACCACAGAACAATAGTGCATTTAAAATCTTATAGATCACAGGAACTTAGGAACTTTCAAAAGTATATTCAACTTTCTATGATGAAAGGGCTACTTGGACACGGTCTTGTTTACGATCCAATGATTCTCTCGAAAAGTCCTCTCATTGCAGAAAAGCCCTCAAACCAGCAAGATCATTTGTAAACAGAAAAACATGTGATTCAGAAAAAAACACCCTATCCTATCAGTGGAAATAACAGGAATTCACCAATTTCATTTCCCTCAAATTCATTGAACACAACAATCAGAACATTTCACTAAACCCAACAACAAGAAGTTGGAAAGTAACAATTAGATCCATAAAATGCAAAAACTTGAGTGCAAAAGTTAAACCACTAGGTTACTACAATCTTGAAGCTTCAAAATTCAAGATTCGTGGGAGTAAATACAATCATTACATGATAGAAATATAGAATCTTCACCGAATTGAAAGATTATTACAGAAACAAAGCAACTATCCTTAAGTTAAACCAAAAGAAGATGGAACATGGAAACTGTATTGAGAGTCAGAGAAGAAGATTTCAATTGAAAATCCATGGAATCTCGTATGCCAATCAAGGTGAGAGAAAGAGCAGAAGAAGATTATACCATGATACTGGCATTTCCTAAGCAGAGTTTCCAATAACTTCAAGCAGATTGGGTCATCATCAACAGCAAGAACACGCAGGCCCACTGGAAAATTGTCATAACTTTCATTCTCGTCCCTGATTTGCTCCACAGTCATTTTTCCAGCCCTCAATTCCAAACACCCCAGATTTGAAAAACAGAGATTGGAGGCTAAAAAGTCAAATCTTGAATGCTAAAAGTTACTTTCTTGAACAATTGACAAAAGCCCAGATGCAGAAAGCTTCCTTTTACATCAAGAATACAAGAAATAACACAAACTGAGAGAGATCACCACTAAATAAAAACAAAAGATAACACAAACTACTCCTTTGTCTGTATGTTTGTGTGTGCGTAGAGAGAGAGAGAGAGAGGGGCAAAAACTTAGTTGAGGTAAAGTTGTAGATTTGGACAATGATGAAGATTTCAACTCAATAAAACACGAAATCCTTTCAGTTTCTCTTTCACCCTTCCTAAAGAACTCTTTGTGTAAGTGTAGATCTTTTTTGCCTTTTGCTTCTCTCCTTTTCTCCCCTTACACTACCCATTCTCAGTCTTCCTCAATCCAACCTAAAATAAAATATTAATTTCTCTCTCATCCACCTGTTCAATCCACAACTCAAATTAATTTTTTTTTATCCACATTCACAACTCAACCCAACCTAAAATAATAATTATTATTTTATTATTTATTAATTACATATATTTTATATTTAATATTTATTATATTTAAAATGTATAAAAATTACATTAAATAATTTAATATTCTAAATCTATAATTATAATACGAAAAATAATTTAAAACACATTTAGAATAAGATACAATAACGAAATTACAAGAGTTAAGAATTGATTCAAAACTTGGATAATTTTGAGAGTTTAGATAGTTTTGGGAGTTTGGAAAAGAATTAGGATGGTTTGGATCCATGATTGAAATTGAGAGATAAATGATAAAAAATAGAGGAGAAAATAGAGAATTTTAGATGATGTTCCAAAATATGTCAATATTGATATCTATTTATAGAGAATTAAAAAATATGTATTTAAAATATATATATATATATATATATATTTTAAATACATATTATCCACAATATTTATAATATACATTTTATCGATATAAAATCTAATTGAACCAATAAAAAAATGACATGTGTCGAATTTTTATTGAATGATCCATATTGAGAAGGTTGATGATTTAGGTTGAGATACCAATCAAGATTGCCAACCAATTACCATATTGGAAATTATTTTAATTTTTTTTTTTGTCTTGTTCTGCTTTCAGGTCGTCAAACCAAGGCGATGTGGGTAGTCTTAATGACTGGTGACAAAAGGTCGGTATATCATTACAAAATATGGATATAGATACATAATAGTATACGTAAATTCATGAGTGTAGTGGGATTGAATAATGGAGCTTTATGGAGACAAATAATGGAGGTTTTGTTTAGAGCAATTTCTCTCTCTCTCTCTCTCCTTTTCAGAATGAGCCAGAAGAAGCATGCAATGCCCGCATGGGCGTAGCTTAGTTGGTTCCTGGGTGGCAGATTGCTACAAGGACGCAGGATCGAGTCCTGGCAGCCGCAGTGTGGGAGTTTTATTCCTCAATTTGGGGGATAGCTCCTTGTGGGCACCAGACACTGGTCCTCCCACCTAATGGGCCGCTAAGTCACCATGATTTACATCCTCCACCAATCCCTGTCGGGCCGGGGGTGGGGGCCCTGGGGGCGAGGGTTTCGCCTTTTGCTACAAGAAGAAGCATGCAATTTTGGAAGTGGAAGACTTTTTCGGGAATGATTAGGTGTGCTCATCCCCTCCTAGAGGTCAATGCACCACAGTATTATTGTAAATCACGACCTTTAACTAGCATAGATTGTAAAAAAAAAAAAAAAAAAAACTAGCATAGATTGTACCTTAGGATAACCCTATCCAATGTACAAGTTTTAATGCAAGCATTACCCACACGTTGTCCTTGTGAAATTTGCATTCAAATTATTGTCCTTGGTTCTACGGAAAATAATGTTGTTTTTATTATAATATTGAATATAAACTTTGTGATGAAGAAAACTTGGTGATTAAGGCTAAATTTTCTCTATATATACATGTAATGGAATGGAATAAAGAGACAATAAATTCTCTCATCTCATCTACTTTTCTCTTCTCGTCTCGTCTTTTATTTACGCATTGCTTTCATACGTTTTTCGTTTGTTTTACTTCTAGCTTATTTTATAGTTATCGTAATAATTTACAACACGTTATCAGCACGAGTTTTTGCTCGGGAAAAGGTTTGTAGATTTATATCGTTATTTTTATATTCTGTGTTTTATTATGGCTAGAATTGAAAATAAAAAATTTCAAATTCTCGATGTTTCTGGCGTAAACTATTTGTCCTGGTGCCAAGATATTAAACTACACTTACAAGGGTTGGATCTCGTGAAAACCCTTGAATGTGTAAATATCGAGGAGGCCAACAGGAAAGATGAGGCTAACGCCATGATCTTTATACGCCACCATTTATCGGAGGATTTGAAAGATGAATACATACAGTTTGAAAGGCCATCAGAGATATGGCAAAAACTGAAAGAAAGATTTGATCACACAAAGACTGTGATCCTACCACGGGCGCAGTATGATTGACAGTATATAAGACTGCAAGACTTTAAATTAGTCTCCGATCAATGGGCCAATCTAGAGGTTGTAGACAAAGATCCGGGCGTGGTGCCTGGAGAGGAGGTGGACGTGGTAGTCCCCATCATGATGATCGAGGTTGACGTCATGATAATAATAAAGATAACCGACGTGGACATGGTTATTCTCGTCCAAATAATTATCCGGTCAATCAAGATAACCGATTTCAGTGGAACCGTGACAAAGGCAAGATGCCCACGGAGAAATCTTATGACAATAATTGCAATAGATGTGGAATGACTGGCCATTGGGCCAAAGTTTGAAGGACTGCCCAACACCTGGTAGATCTGTACCAGGATTCAATAAAAAACAAAGGAAATGGAGTCCAGACACACGCCATTGAGGCAAAAATGTCTTTTACTACCCCTCGAAACGTCACACTTCAAATCATGAATGATCAAGTTCAAGATGGGAAATCTCTTGAACTATTAGATTTTTTTAGGACCTTGATCCCATTGTATAAAGTGACAAGTGGCGGTGATAGATCCAAACTTAGAATTTGGTAATTTTGTGTATAGACCTCTCTCGGAAGATGGCATACCCGAGATCGAGTAGATTTTATCTTTTTGTCAATAGCAATGTACATATCTCTTAAATGATAAATTTTTGAAATTAACCTTATATTATATAATATTATGAAATTGTTATTTTATTATAGTGATTCCAGTATTAATATATTTTTGTATAATCAGGCAATACATGGAGCATACTAATAAAAAGAATCACTGTCTACTCGATAGTGCAACAACGCACTCAATATTCACAGATAAAATATATTTCTTGAGTGTGACATTGTGCAAAGCACAAGTAAGAACCATATCAAGTCCCGTTGAGATTATTGATAGCTCCGGGAATGCAACAATTATGTTGCCTAATGGTACCACTCTGCATATTGAAAATGCACTTTTATCTGGTAGATCAAAAACATGTCTACTAAGTTTTAAAGATGTTAGACGCAATGGATACCATATAGCGACATTGGTTGAAAATGCCAAAGAATATCTTTGCGTCACATCATATGATATAAACAAAAGGAATGTTCATGAGAAATTTGAAGCAACAGCTTCTGGACTATATTGTGTCCCGATTCGAGCTTTCGAATCCTATGCCACCATGCCATGCAAATTGGTTAATCCCGATATACTTGGATTATGGCATGATCGTCTGGGTCACCCCGGGACTACTATGATGCGTGGATTGTAGAACATACTAAAGGACACCCTTTAACGAATACAAAGATATTGATGTCAAATGATTATTTTTGTGAATCATGTTCACAAGGAAAGCTCATTATAAAACCTTCTGTGATAAAAGTTGGTTATGAATCACCATCGTTTTTACAACGGATACATGGTGATATTTGTGGACTAATTCACCCATCGAGTGGACCATTTCGATATTTTATGGTTCTGATAGACGCATCTTCTAGATGGTCTCACGTATGCTTGTTATCTATGCGCAATGTTGCATTCGCGTGTTTGCTTGCACAAATTATTAAATTCCGAGCACATTTTCCTAATCATCCTATTAAAAATATAAGGATGGATAATGCCGGAGAATTTACATCAAAATATTTTGATGAATATTGTGCAGCACTGGGAATTAATGTTGAGCACTTAGTAGCATACGTTCATACTCAATATGGATTAGCAGAATCTCTTGTCAAGAGATTCCAAATTATTGCTCGAACTTTATTAGTGAGATCAAAGCTCACTAGTACAACATGGGGACATGCCGTATTGCATGTATCATCTTTAATTAGATTACGTCCCAGTGCGTATCATATGCATTCCCCAATGCAATTAACCTTGGGCTTTGAGCCAGACATTTCGCATCTTCGCACATTTGGGTGTGTTGTACAGGTGCCAATTCCACCTCCACAAAGGACAAAAATGGGTCCCCAACGCCGACTTGGCATATACGTCGGGTTTGATTCACCATCGATTATTAGGTTTTTGGAACCAATGACGGGTGATTTATTCTCCGCTAGGTTTGCGGATTGTCATTTTAATGAAACGCCATTTCTATCAATCGGTAAGACAATCCTTGATAATAATAAACCTATGCATGTTGAGAATCTCACATGGTATGAGCAGAATTTGTCTCATGCACGCACACTTGAATGTGAAAATGAGGTCAGTAGAATCATAAATTTACATAATATTGCTAATAGACTTCCTGACGCATTTAATGATGCCAGTAAAGTCACGAAGTCTTATATTCCAGCTGTGAACACTCCAGCTAGGATCGATGTTCCTAATGAACATGTGAAAATGAATTCTGATGGACCAAAACAAAAACGGGGTCGACCCATTGGCTCAAAGGACTCTGTTCCTCGAAAAACCAAGAAAGGGGTTTATGAGCCCTTTAATCAAGTGAGTTCTAATGAGCAAGCTCCAGGTGAATCTGTAGAGCCTAGTAAAACAATCATGATGATATCAAATTCAGAAAATATCGAGAATTCCATAAGCTACTACAATTATGTATGGGATAGAAATGAGATCATTATTGATGACATTTTTGCGTTCTTGGTTGCTCAAGAGATTTTGAGCGATGAATGTAATAGTGAACCACGTTCCATAATAGAATATCGTCAAAGGGATGACTGGCCTAAATGGGAGGAAACAATCAAATTTGAATTAGCTTCACTAAATAAACGGAATGTATTCGGGTTTATCACTCAAACTCCGGAAAATATAAAGTCTATTGGGTATAAATGGGTATTTGTCCGTAAGAGAAATGAGAATAATGAAATTGTACGATATAAGGCCCGACTTGTTGCCCAAGGGTTCTCTCAGAGACCTGTGATTGATTATGATGAGATGTATTCACCAGTAATGGATATGATCACTTTCCGTTTTCTCATTAGTATGGTTGTCCATGAAAATTTGGACATGCGTCTTATGGACGTAGTAACAGCTTATCTATATGGTTCACTTGATTCTGATATCTACATGAAAATTCCTGATGGATTTAAAATACCAAAAATGGGTAATCCCCGTGAGCTATACTCGATCAAATTACAAAGATCATTGTATGGACTAAAGTAGTCTGGTCGCATGTGATATCATAGACTAAGTGAATACCTTATCAGAGAAGGTTACAAAAATGATTCAATTTGCCCATGCGTTTTTATTAGAAAATCAGAAACCGGATTTGCTATAATTGCAGTTTATGTAGATGACATGAACCTCATTGGCACCCCTGAGGATTTGGCCAATGCTACTGCATATTTGAAGAAAGAATTTGAAGTTAAAGACCTTGGGAAAACCAAACTCTGTCTCGTTCTTCAGCTAGAGCATAGAGCAAATGACATTTTTATTTATCAATCTGCGTACACTGAGCGACTGCTTAAAATGTTTAATATGAAGAGTGCTCATTCTTTAAGCACTCCTATGGTGGTACGTTGTTTAGACCCTAATAAAGATCCATTTCGACCTAAAGAGTTTGATGAAGAGATACTTGGCCAAGAGGTGCCGTATCTTAATGCTATTGGAGCATTGATGTATCTAGCATAATGTACAAGACCAGATATCATATTTGCAGTCAATGTGCTTGCTCGATATAGTTCTGAGCCAACCTGGAGACACTGGAACAGAATTAAACATATTTTTAGTTATCTCCGTGGTACTATAAATTTGGGATTGTTATATTCAAATAATACAACTAACTTGGGGTTAGTTGGTTATGCAGATGCGGGATATAGATCTGATCCGCACAAAGCTCGATCACAAACTGGATATTTATTTTGTTATAATGGCACAACCATTTCATGACGGTCTACTAAACAGATATTGGTTGCCACATCTTCCAACCACTCTGAACTTATTGCTCTTTATGAGGCAGACAGAGAGTGTGTTTGGTTAAGATCAGTTATAGCACATATAAGGAATGCATGTGGGTTAAATCTGACTACCACTACGCCTACAATAATTTATGAGGATAATGCTGCTTGCATAGCACAAATTAAAGGCGGGTATATAAAAGGTGATAGGACTAAGCATATATCACCAAAATTTTTCCATACTCACGATCTTCAGAAAAATGGAGAGATAAATGTTCAACAAATTCGTTCATGTCACAATCTTGCTGATTTATTCACAAAATCCCTGCCTACATCTACATTTGAGAAATTGGTATACGACATCAATATGAGAAGATCCAACGAGAAGCAAGATTGAAAGTTTACTTCTAGACTCATGTTAATCGCTTCAGGGGAAGTGAAAATGTTGCATATATGTGTTGTACTCTTTTTCCCTCATCCCAATTTTTTGTCCCAATGGGTTTTTCTGGTTTGAGGTTTTTAACGAGACAACTTATGCACATGACATAACAAAGTTAAATTCAAGGGGAAGTATTATAATATTAAATATAAACTTTGTGATCAAGTAAACTTAGTGATCAAGAAAACTTGGTGGTCAAGGCTAAATTTTCTCTATATATACATGTAATGGAATGGAATAAAGAGACAACAAATTCTCTCCTCTCATCTACTTTTCTCTTCTCATCTCGTCTTATATTTACGCATTGCTTTCGTACGTTTTTCGTTTGTTTTACTTCTAGCTTATTTGATAGTTATCGTAATTATTTACAACAGTTTTGGAAATGTTAATGTTGTCTTCATCAATGATGTATAATGCATGAAATTATTGATTCTCAAAAACTAATTATTAATTCACAAAAACTCATGTGAGACAATCTCACGAATAGTTTTCGTGAGACGAAGTCCCATCACCCACAAACAACATGTGGTTTGAGTGTTGGATAATTGAGTTGTGGGTTGATCCGTCTCGTGCATTAAAATTTCGTGAGACGATCTTACAAGAGACTTACTCTTATTGATTTTATGATTTATTTTATGTTAATTTGAATGGTAAAATAAGTGTATTAATGGATAGTTAGATGGCTACACTAAATATTATTTGGTGAATATAATTTGTTAATTAAAATTGTTGTTAAAATTAAATTGTTTCGATAATATATATAAATGAGAAATTGGATTTTAGAATAGATGATTTGGATCACAAAACAGTTGTAAGAAAAGAGAGTAGTATATACTCATCAAATGTTACTTCACTCTACGTGTCCATATATTAATGTGTTCATTACTGATTTATCAAAAATTCAATACAACCATCAATTTAAATCACAATATTTAAATGAATGAGTTTTTTACATATCAACGATGGACACATTAAAACTTATCCATGGTGAATAGAAGATCATTATTTATGTCATACATGAAGAAATAATACTAACTGAACTGGTTTAATCAAATAGTAATTTTTTTTTTTGGAAAGATATTCAAACAGTACATTAGAGAAAAAAATTAAAGCAATTTACATGTGAGTAATTGAGGCTTTTTGTAGAAGTAATAATCTACTAAGAATCTTCATAATAATTTAGCCCTTTAATGCTAAATACTAATATTCTCATTTTCCTTTTGTGGAAATCATTTATGGCATCCAGCAAATCAAAGTTTCCTTATTTGAATAAAAAAAAGGTGCTTAATTTGTGCGCTTCATTTTCAAGAAATTGTCACTTCACGTTTAATTTAAGTACCAAAGTCTAGAGGTAATTAATTCACCCTCTAATATGATGGAAACTATTGATTTAAAAATATATAAAAATTTATTATGAATATTAAGTTTATTTTAATTTAAAGCAATTAAAATAACACAAAAAATTCTTTGCCCTAGGGGCATGGATCCTAGGATCCATTCCCCGCCCCGACCTGACCCGGGAAGAATATGGGTCGGTATATATACAGTTTTTTTTTTCGCTGTTCATCTCTTTGGCTTTCTCTTCGCAGGTTTAGTACTTGGATTAACAACATTGATGTACTTGGATTAACAACAAATACAAATATTGAAGGTAATACAATCTAATTTTAACTGATTAACTGATTCAGGTATTAGTAATATATTCTATAGGTGTAACACACAAACAATAAAGATACCACATATCTGTCAATTTCAGTCTAATTATATAAACATACTTTTGAGAATCCACCCCAACATGAACACATTCATCACCCTCATGCTTCTTAATTGCTTTCTTTTAAGCTCTTGTACGACTACAAAAAAATTATACATAAATTATTCACTTAAAAAAAAAAAAAAAAATCAAAAGATTTAAGATTATAAACTTAAATACCTGGCAACAGCAAATGAATTCCCCTTAATTTGTTCATCAGCAATAGAAACAATTTGCTTTTCACTTCAAAACAGAAAAAACAAAAAACAAAAATATTAGTCTGTTTTTACTTCAATATACATATGATACCTTAACTACATATATATAATACCTTAAACATGTTTATATGATACCTTCAGCTAATATATATGATACCTTAAATTAATATACATGATACCTTAAAGGTTTCAATTTGATACCTCAAAAAAAATATTAATATGTGCATGACATACCTGTCAGCAACTTCCACCACCTTCTCCTTCTGCTTCCTCTTCGAACCAGCAACTAATTCTTTTTTCATTTCACCCACAATCTCATCCTTACTTCTTATCTGTTTCCTAGTTTTTATATATGATCAACATAGTCTTCCTTTTTCCTCCAGCAAAATTACTTTTCTCCATAATACTAACACAACAAAATAAAATTACAACACAATATTATGAATGATTTCATTATTTCTTCAACATCAACAAAAACACACACATTAAAAACAGAACCATAACAACAAATAAAAACACACACAACACCTAAAACTCAACAAAATGAAACAACAAACTAATCATAAACTCACTGTAAAACAAGTATTCATGCAAAAAACTAAGAAAAGAAACAAACAATTACAGAAAACAAAAACCCTAGAAATAAAAAACACACACATAAAAAACACGAAAAATCAAGTACACAACAAAACGAAAATAAAAATAACAACATTACAACACCTAAAAACACAATCTATAAAAAAACGACCATAAAACCAACAAAACTTACCACTATCGATTCGAAGCGATATTCTCCAAAACTTCTTCGAAAATAGAGATAATGCCGAACACCTTTTAGTGAGTTTCATTTGTAATAAGCTGAATTTATATATGTTTTTAAATTTTAAACTCTTAATTAAAGAAACATTTGGAAGGATTATTTTAGACGAAGGGATTTGAAATATTGTGTGGACTTTGGAGTAAGGGACATGTGATTTGATATGTTATTGAAATATATTAATAATTAAAAGTACATTTGGATATTCAAATTAACTCGTATTATATTTTTTATGGATTAAAAAAAATTGATCTAAAATTAATGCATATTAATTCAAATGAATCCCTATTGAAAAAGGGTGTACACGATTAAATCATTTTTGGAAAAATTCAGGTGACATTGAATTTGTAGAATAAATATACTACCCTATAACTAGATAAAACCAACTATAGAAAAATAATTAATGAATTTTATTTGAATACTTAATAAAAACTATATATTACATTATAATATATATAATAATATCGACAATCATCACATTAAGAGAATAAATATAATAATTGAACAATTACTAGTCTATATATATATAAAATTTAAAACTCAGATCCATTATTCAAATCAAACTCTATTTTGTAATATATGAGTTGTGGGTAGAGTCGTTAATTAGTGAAATTAGATATGTAAACGGTCCCATAAGAATCCTAACTACTAATTCAGGATTGGTTTATCATTCTAACTTCCCTTTTAAATTTCTTGAAAATTAAATCAAATGTTCAAAGTATTGAATTTCCAAAGCCACAATTTAGTTCAGTATTCCATAGCTATTAAAATAATCCTAATCATTATTGCAATCATCAAATACGTATATTAATGTTTTATTTTTTGTCATTATGAATTGTACGATTTTGAATATTGTTTCATACAATATCCTTTTTCTCATTGCGCAAACACAGTTTCAAATCCTAGACTAATTTTTTCAATGGGGTTAGAATTTGATGTTGCTTCAATCCGACACTCTTATTCTCCAGATAAAAACTCGAAACCTCTGACCCGAATACCTGCAAAACAAAAACTGGGAGGGGTTCCCGGCGATGGGACTCCGACGCTCAAGTCAGTGAAGTTGCTAGGCAATCTTTTAGTGAAAGCGTATATCTGTGTTTTCGTAATGTGATTGTGCATAAAAATGAAAAGAACGAGCATTATAAGTTTATATACTACCTGTGAAACGTAGCAGTTGCATTTACCCGAAAAAAGTGGGAAATGGGCGACTGGTATGCGAGAATGACAGTTATTAGAATTCAAATCTGTTCACTTCGCTCATCATTAATCAGTTCGTCAACATGCCTCAAAATTAATTAGTTCGTATTATGTTCGCAATCGGTTTACAACCAGGCCTTACATGTATACTCATACCAAGTAGAAATTAGTTCATTCCTCCTAAAGAAACCCTTGTTCGCTTTTTTAAATTATTCACACCTGTTGACTTTGACTTTGGTTCGGTTTAGAAGAAAAATCCCGGTCCGTTACAATTCGACCATATCAGAACTGATCATATGCGTCAATATATATATATATATAAACCTTATGTTTTATATATATATATATATATATATATATATATATCTATATCTATATAGACCTTATGTTTTACCACTGCATGACGTGCTGTGAAAGTGAAACATTTGAAATCAAGATCAAAACTAAATTTTTAATAGAGAAAAAAATAATAATAAAGTGGAAAAGCAAGAATGGCATTGCCTTGTATGTGAATTTAGCTACTTTTTATTCTCTTCTTTACACCCGAAAATGGAGAAACTACTTTTAATTCTCTTTTGATTATAATCTGCATACATATGATGTGGTGGGTGTCTATCCTTTGCTTTATGCTGACATAAGACTTTCTCAGATAAGATACTTTTTGATTCGATCACTTGAAAACATGATCCACATGAAAAACAAAGGATAAGATACTTTTTGAGTGCACATCTTCTAAAAAATTATATTATATATATATGGTAAAAAATAAAAACACATCTCAAGTATATGTGAATTCTATGTGTAAATTTAGTCTAATGATAGGTACATCTCTCGACCTGAGTAAGGTCTCGGTTCGAGTCCCCCCACCTTAGTTGTAACTAAAAAACAAAGTTATACATGATTTAGTACTTTACTATATCATTTTTTTTACCAAACACCCTACGGGGTGAGGGGTTTAGGCAGACCCCCAACCTATGCATATAATTTTAATTTTCATTTCACTATATAAACTATAAGAAGTTTGCAAGTTACAAAATTTCGGTTGCCACGTCATCAAATTTTGTCGTAGACTTTTCAGGTGTATTTCCAACTTGGCATTTTACTATATGAAAGAGTAAATTTGTTTTGAAGATGCCTATTAAAATATCTTCATTACCAAAAATCTTCTTCTTTTGTAATTAAAGTTTAGTTTATCAATAATGACAGTTAAAATTCAAGAAAATGTCGATTTTCATGTCGTCGATGAACGTGAGCTATTATCGGTGGAATTTTACGACGTGATAGTTGTAAATATTGTAGACTGCAAAACGTGTGTACTTTATGTAGTAAATTGAAAACTCTTAAAGTTCATATAGTAAAGTGTTAAATTGAAATGCACCTGAAAAATCTCCGACAAGATTTGATGACGCGACAGCTGAAAATATTTTAACCTGTAAAATTCATGTAGTTTATATTGTGAAATGAAAACATTTATAAATAATATAGTAAAGTGTGAAATCACATATATTTGAGATGTGTTTTTGTATTTTACCCATATATATATATATATATATATATATATATATACATATATATATATATGTCCCAATAAGATATAATTAGTTAAACAGTTGTAGGGTCATACAAATATGAAGATATAATAAAGATTAAAAGGTAGAAAAATTAAAGTTCTGCATAATGTTGGACCCCCCGACCCGAGCTCGGCTCGAAGAACTACCTAACCGAGTTGAGGTAGGGCCAACCCGAGGTGATACTTCCAGGGCAAATCAGTCATCGGCCGACCCGAGACGAGTTAGTGCAGGTTGAAGATAGCCAACCAGAGATGGATTGAAATTGAAGCAAAGTTGGAAGAGCTAGGATAAGCCGAGGTCGAGTTCGATTAGAGTGAAGATGTAGAGAATAAAATTCAATACTTAGACAAAATATGTCATAGCCAAGGCGATTAGAATCAAGCTAGAGATGGACGCGTCAAGCTAAGATCATACACCTACTAGAGATTCAATATATCTACATAATCAAAGGAAGATCTAAAATGATAAGGAGAGAAGATGACCGAAAAGAGCTCAATAGACTTAGTTTATTTTGAAAAAAGAAGTTCAAAAAAGAAAGGATATCAAGATCAAATCATATCTAATTTTAGATATGATTAGACCTAAATATCAAGAAGTTTAGTTCTTGAACCCCAAGTTATGTATTTTAGGCCTAATCTATAAATAGAGTCTTAAGTCTTATTGAAAGAAGTTCTGAAATTATTTTATTAAAAGCAAAATAGAGATATTTTTCCTCTCATCCTTATATAAAATACGTTTTGGCCGACCAACATTAACCAACTAGAATAAGCTTACCTAATTTACCCGAGTAGGCACCAAGCATCGTCTTTTATCTATTTTATCTATTTTATTTACTGTTATTCAGCTTCGATCTTACAAATCAGATCGAGTTATTTGGGTGTTTGACTAGGAGTTTGTGTTCTCCAAATTCTGATACCAACATTTTGGCGCTACAAGGAAGGGGGAGACAGAGCATAACTATAATTAACATTTAGGCGCCAACATTCTACCCACACCATGAATGATGAAGAGAACCTGAACTTTCCACGAGGCTTTCAAGGCTAGAACATGCAACCAGGGGAATCCAACCAACTCCCACAAACCACCCCTGGGGCAATAATCAACAACACGCCTCTGGACGAAATATCTCTAGGAATTCCTATCATCGGAGGGGGAGGGGCTCGAGAGATTGTGATGTCTTCATATAAAATGAAAGTCGTGATGGCTCAGCTAGGAGAATGGCTGAAAAAGGCCGAGGCTAGAGAAAAAAGTCATAAATATATGAGTTGGAATAAGATGCCCAATCTTCGGATGAGTTAAGACAAAATATGAGAGACCTAAGAAAGGCACCAATTGGGGAGCAGAGCTGAGAAATGACCCCATCACCTGAAAAAGCCCGATCTGATGGCAGGCTAAGACCGAGCTGAATTGAGATACCAATCAAGAGCATGAGTGTCTTCAACTGAATGGGCCTTATCTCGGCATTGGAAGCCAGAAAGTTGCAAAGGATGCTGGAATTCCAAAAAGAGACCTGCCAGCACGATAATGGAAAGGTTGAATAGAATGCGAGAAATTCTCAAATTGATGAAGAATAGCAAGATTTGAGGAGGAAATGACTAACATCCAAGCTCGAAAAGTAGGATTAGAGAAATGAGGCTGAGAAGAACATCACATTTTACCAACCAGATCTCAAGTAGGATCACCCCAACCTAGTTCAAGATACCTCTGATCGGCCTCTCCAACGAAGACACCGACCTTAGCACACACTTAGACAAGTATACTTCATGGATGAAGTTACAAGGAATAAAAGAAGAATTGATGTATAAAGCATTTTCCTTGACTTTTGGTGACCAAGCTCAAAGATGGTTCTGATCTCTCCTAAACTATTCCATCGGGGGGTAGGATGAGCTGACAGGGTTATTCCTAACACAATTCACTAGGTCAAAGATGAGGTTAACCCAAAAAAAAAGAGGTTGATGGATATTAAATAGAGGAAGGATGAATCACTAAGGTCATAATTGGACAGATTCAACAAACTCATACTCGAGATGGAACATATCTTGGACGATGCAGTCCTCATGGCAATTATGGTTAAGTTGAGACCAAGTTTAAGATTTTGGTGGTCAGTCATAAAACGGGCCAAAAACTTACCATGAGTTCCTGACTCGTGTTGACCATCATATCGGGGCTGAGAAGGTGATTCCAGATGAAAAGCTGACCTCAACCAAGGTATAGAAAAAAGAAGGAAAAAGGAAGAGCACATGACAGTTCAAGCATACGGAAGAGTTCTAACCCTATTAAAGTGAAGAGCTCAATCATGTCCGCAACATCCTGACCGTGAGCCCGTCTTAGGTCTTTATAGAAATAAAATACCAAAACTTGTTGCCGGAGGCTGAACCAATGAACACAGATCCGACCCACATCAATCAAGATAGGTATTGCCGCTACCATAGAGTGCCAGGACATGACATGGACGAATGCTAATTGTTACTGACCAAGCTGATGAAATTAATTGACCAAGGGGACCTCAAGGGATACATAAAGAATCCCGAGTAAAAAAGGTGTGAGAGACCTCAACAAAACCACCTCCATATCTTCGGAACAGAGCAACAAGAGAAATACACATAGTCAACAATAATTCTGGAGAGCAAAGGGCCTTTAGCGGGTGAGGCGTGAACAACTTAACTTGGTAAGAAATAGCTACCAATGATGTAACCCACCGAGGTCTAAGCCTACACATGTACCTCTAACTTTCACCGAGCAAGACACTGAGTGTATAGTTCACCCCATAGTGACGCCTTGATAGTGTCGATATATATCTCCCTAACAATGGTCCATAGAGTTCTAGTCGACATAGGGAGTTATGTTAATGTGCTTTATTTGAGCACTTTCAAAAGGATGAGGTGTCATGAATCTCAGCTCCAACCTTCCTCAAACATAATCTAAGGCTTTGGTGGTAAAAGAACAAGTGTGCTTGGGACATGCAAGCTTAGTGTCATGTTCGGGAAAGATGACCAAATAGTGTATACCACAATTGAATTCAAGGTGGTAGACCTCAATTCAAACTACAACACCATTCTGGGACGACCACTATTAGCAAAATCAAAGGTAGTAATATCAATATATCTAGCCATAAAGTTTCCCATCGAAAACGAGATCTATATGGTGAGAGGAAATCAGCTAGCGGCTAAGGAGTGCGAGATGGGACTGAAGCCATGAGAGCTCAACACGATCGAACAATCGCAGCCCAGAATAATAGATGAACAAATGGATGACACGTTTAAAGAGACAACAATGGAGATCACCGAGCTCAACCCTGAGACCGAGCTCATGGAAGTGGAAGATGAACCCGAGCTCAGAATTATCCGAGAGGGTCAACAAAAATTTTAAAGTCGGCTTATCATTTGGGATAGTCGAGCAGGGGTCAGATGAACAAATGAATAAGATAGAGCAGCCAATAGAAGAATATGAGACCTTTGATCCCAAGAATGAAAGATTGAAGAAGAGAGCAACACCAATAAAAGAGCTAGACGTCATCCAACTCTATACTAACCGACCTGAGATGGAATTGAAGATCGATAGAAAGCTTCAAGATCTATTCAGAGGAGAATTGAACATTTCCTAAAGGAGAACACAAATGTCTTCGTATGGTGTCACGAGAGCATGAAATGATATCTGCCACCACCTGAACATAGACCCTGAAGCAAAACTAAAGTCTAGAAAGACATAAGCTCAGTCTGCAGATGTACGAGGGACTAGAGTTAGAAGTCCAAAACTTGTTCAGAAATGGTTTTATCAAGGAGAAACAATACGCGATCTGGGTATCCAATCATGTGCTGGTCAGGAAAGCGAATGGGGTTTGGAGATTATGTGTGGACTTCATCAACCTAAATAAAACATGTCCCAAAAATTGTTACCCGTTGTCTAATATAGACCAGCTCATCAATACAACAACCGGACATAAGGTAATGAGTTTTATGGATGCTTACTTAGGATATCACCATATACCTATGGCCAAGAAGGACCAGGTACACACTACATTCATCACAGACCGAGCTCAATATTGTTATATAATGATACCTTTCAATCTTAAAAATGCCGGAGCAACCTACCAAAGATTGCTGAACAAAATGTTTGCGGCTCAAATCGGGAAAACCATGGAGGTCTACATAGATGACATGTTGGTGAAGTCAAAAAATGTAGTTGACCACATCACCCACTTAGCAAAAATGTTCGGCGTACTAAGAAAGTACAGGATGAAGTTGAACCCCAACAATTGCTCCTTTGTGGTTGAATTGGGAAAGTTTCTAAACTACATGATCAACCAAAGGGTAATAGAGGCAAATCTAGAAAAAGATTGAAGCAATAATGATTCTGACCCCACCGAGAAAGGTGAAAGACGTGTAACGCCTAACAAGAAAGGTTTCCGCGCTAAACATGTTCATATCACAATCAACAAACAAATGTACACCTTTATTTAATCTAATCAAGAAAGATTCCAAGTTCGAATGGAATGAAGAATGCAATGCAACTCTAGAAGAGTTGAAAAGACACTAATAGCAACCCGGGTATTAATAAAGTCCAAGGCCAAAGAAAAATTACAGCTCTACCTAGTAGTCTCAACATACGCTGTAAGTGATGGGCTAGTTCAAGTAGAAAAAGAGGCTCAACAACCTGTCTATTATGTGAGCCAATCACAATGCGATACAGAGCTGTGATATCTGGCAATGGAGAAATTAGCATACGTTCTACTCATCTCGGCCAGGAAATTAAGGTCATACTTCCTCGCACACTAGATTGAAGTCTTAACCAATTTTCCTTTGAAACAAGTGCTAAGCCGACCAAACACTTCAGGTTGACTCCTCAAATGGGCTGTTGAGCTTGGCCAATATGATATCCAGTAACACCCAAGACGACCATCAAGGGGTAGGCCCTAGTCGACTTCATAGCTAAATTTACCCTAGTAGTGGTGCTCCAAGAAGAGAAAGTCGAGAGGCATTGGAAAGTGTTTGTGGACAAATCATCCACTTCAAAAAGCGCAAGGGCTGGAATTATGCTCATCAGCCCAACCAATAAGTACTTCTGCTTGGCATTAATTGAGAGAAGTCCACAAAGGGATTTGTGGCATGCATATTGGAGGACAAGCTCCGACCTTACAAAATAATTAGGCAAGACTACTTTTGGCCTAGCCTAAAAAAGGACACAATCACATTTTCTCGAAAATGTAACAGGTGCCAAAGATGCACACGATAAGGTCTCGGACTGAAAGAGCTAAACTCGGAAATGGCTCCCTGACCATTCATAAAATGGAGGATCGGTCTGATGGTCCATTGCCAATGGGCTAAGGTGGAGTGAGATTCACAATAGTAGTAGTAGACCATTTCACTAAGTGGACGGAGGCCGAGCTGCTTGTAAAAATAACCAAGGCCAGGATCACGGACTTCGTATGGAAGTCAATCATATGTCGTTTTTGGCATCTCGCATATTGTGGTCACCGACAATGACTATTAATTCAACTCGGAAGACTTTAAAGAAATTACTTACGATATCATCCTAGAAGAGCTCAACAAACTTAGTTTATTTTGAGAAAAGAAGTTCAAAAAATGAAGGAAATCAAGATCAAATCATATTCGATTATAGATAGGATTAGATCTATATTTTACGTATTTACACCCGAAAATCAATGGATTTGTTCTCAAACCCCAAGTTATGTATCTTAGACATAGTATATAAATAGAGCCTTAAGCCTTATTGAATGAGGTTCCGAAATTATTGTATTAAAAGCAAAATAGAGAGATTTTCCTCTCATATGTATATAAAATATGTTCTGGCCGGCCAACATCGAACTGACTAAAATAAGCCTACCTAATTTGCCCGAGTAAGCATCGGAAACCATCTTTTGTCTATTTTATCCATTTTATTTATTGTTATTTAGTTTAGATCTTACGAACCAAATCGAATTATTTGGGTGTTTGACTAGAAATTTGTGCTCTACAAATTCTAACGTCAACACATAATACATGCAAATTTCTGCAAAAGGGTTCATTGTTTGACAAATCAACAGAGTATATATACAGACATATATATATTGGAAAATGGAAATCTATGACATTTTAACTATTAGACACAATAAAAAGTGAATTTTATCCACTCCATAAAAAAATAAGTTTTTTACCTATCTTTTTTCAAACCACCGTAAATGTCTTTATCCCTTTTAATGATTATATGCAGTTGCCACCTCTACAACCTCTACCATCTCTATCACCTTCATATAATTCAAAATATTCTCATCTCTTTCATCTTTTCCTCTCACTTCTCTTTTAGAATTGATTCGAAAGAAATTTCATCTCTTAGTTATTACTCAAAATTGGTAATTAATAAGGATATGAAAAATTCTCATCATAAATTAGTGAATTGCATAAGAGAATTGGATAGAATAATAAGAAACAATATAAGTAAATACTAAAAAGTGAGAGATTATTTCTTGAATAGTAGATAACTTGGAGGAAAAATCCTCATTTCAACTATTTATATCTATTTTACAAGGGTGAAGAAGACAATTTATCTCTAATATAAAATCTATAATTACATAAGGTATTCGGCCCATTGAACCTAGGTTTGTTGGGCCCAAATCCATCTTGACTATATCCACATTAGCTACTTCCACTGGTATGATCAAGTAGATCTGATAGCAAAGCTGGATGGTCGTAGCACAATTGTTCGAAGCTGACAGTCCACGTCTCAAAATGCATGGGAGCACCTCGTTGTTGTGGCAGAACTCAATTTACAGAGAGAGTTAGTTTCTAAGGTATACCTCGTTTCTTAAACAAAGCTATTGTATTTCTCGACATGCCAATTTCTCAGATAGAGCTGTTATCTTTCTCGACAGAGCCAATTTCTCGGGTAGACCTCATTTCTCAAACAGAACTGTTGTCTTTATCGGGTAAAGCTTGTTCTTAGGTATACCTCATTTCTCAAGCAGAGCTACTGTCTCTCTCAGGCAAACCTTGTTTCTTAGATATAGTTGTTGTTATTCTTGAGCAAGGCTCGTTTTTAGGGTAGACCTCATTTCTCAAGCATACCTGAGTTCTACTTGACTATTTCATTAAGGTTTACGAGACCTTGATTGCAGATGAGCTGGGATTTGGCCCCTATCAATGGGAGAAATCCCAAATCTATGTTGAGATCTGGTCTTTGTTGACTGAGGATTACGCAGATTTTAAAATGGGATATGGCCCCTACCGACAATAGAAATCACAGATCTATATTGAGATCTGGCCCTTAGTGACAGAGGATTACACATACCTTAAGATGGGATCCGATCCCTATCGACGGGTGATAAGTAGGAAAGTTGCGCCTTCTTATGTGTTTAATTAGGCGTTGGGTTTTAGTTGCATATTCATGTTATTTTGTTATATTTTCCTACTTATTAATTCATCTTGGTAGATCTCTTCGATTCTTTGTTTTTGTGTATTTTAGGGACTTAATGGAGCTATTCTGAGGATGAATCCTAAGTGCAAATGTTGGAGTGAAGCATAGGAGAGCAAGGCATAAAGTTGCTGGATTTTGGAGCTAAAAACGTTGAACAATATATTGACACAAGCTGCGCCCATGTTGACTGACACGCCCGTGTTGGGCCATTTCACTGAAGCTGTTTAGAATCCCAATCTTAATTATTTCGGCCCAAGATTTGTAGGTCACGGCCAGGACATAATGGAGACCTATCTTAGACGTATTTAAGGGAGTTTTGTGGGGGATTGATGAACATTAGAATACAGACGTGAAAACGAGGTTTTATCATCTTTTCTTTTGGAGTTTTTGAAGCTGATATGCAAGGCTAGACTACGTTTGCTTGGTTCGAAGGGAAGTTGAAACCCAAAACCTCTTTTATGCTTTGATTGATTCTAGTAGCATATTTTCTAATTTATTCTCATGAATTGATTGTGTTATTCTATGATTAAGTCTGATCTACTTTATTGAATTTACACATGTCTGTTGCTAGAATTGAGATTACAATCCGTAATTGTTGTTATTCTTGATTCATAGTAGCGAACTAGTGGTCTAGCATCACTAGGGATAACACAACCTAAGATACATGAATCGTCGTATGTATTTGTTGCTTAGACTAACCTATTTTCCTGGATCTCAAAGTTATCGTTGCATTAAATCTAGTTTACTAGGTTGTCCAATGATTAGGTCTAATTAACGATCGTATCTTAATTAGATATACTTAAGGGAAAATCTGAATAACTCGTCATACTTGTTATTTGAGGGTTAGTAATTCATGAGGAAAGAAGAGAATATTGTTACAATCAATTTTACATAGTTGAGTGAGGGTGGAAACGGAACTGAGAACCAAGTGCTTTCTTAATTGATTAAATTCCATTCTAATTGCTTGTTTTATTCTTGAAGCTTTCTCTAGAACTTTAAATCCAAAAACCCCCCCTGTTTTCTTAATTGAACTTTAAATGCAAAATAATTAGTTTTACCCGTTCTCCGTGGGATCAACCTTTGCTTATCACTTCTATATCTTTGTAGTGGTTTCAATAGAGAATTATATTTAATTGTTTCGTGCCGGCGACAACACGGTCAAATTTTGGCACCGTTGTCAGGGAGCGGTGTTATATATATATATTTGTGTTTTTAGTTCTGACACTGGCACGCTGGACTAACACTAGGACATCCAGTGTCACGCCTGCAGCCTGTGTTACTTGTTTGGTAGATGATAACACGTTCTTTTGGCAGGAGAAACTTTGAATACTATCCAGAGCTTGCAAAAAGAGAACGTGACTTGTGAAAGATGACTAAGGAAAGGTTGAAAGAATTGTCATTTCACTTGGAGCAAGAGAGTAGTGATTCAGACAACAGTGAGGAAGACACGAAGGCATCCACGCGAACGCTAAAATAGCTAGCAAATCCTGATCTTGCTCAGCAACCTCTCTGCATTAATTTCTCTGATTTTAATGAAAATAGTAATTTTGAGCTTAAATCGGGATTAATTCACTTATTACCTCATTTCCATGGTTTGGTAGGAGAGGACCCACACAAGCATCTCAAGGAATTCCATGTTGTGTGCACGAGCTGAAGCCCACTACTGTGACTGAAGAACGGATTAAGTTGCGTGCATTTCCATTCTCCCTGAAGGATGCCACAAATGATTGGTTGTATTACTTACCATCAGGCACGGTGACTACATGGAAAGGGATGGAACGATTATATGCCATTGACGAGAGTAAAGCCAAAGCAACAGTAGTATTTATATCATTCGTGGGTGCGACTAACTCTCCATGAGGTAATTCTATGATTTTCCAAGGTAAAAGAGCTCCTGACCAATTAGAAACAAAAATAAATAGAAACATAGTTCCAATAAAAGGAACCCAAGGGCCATATTCTTCTCCAATTTGGGTTTTACTCACATCTCGAAGAAATTCTGGCCCCTAGTCGGAATGGTTTGTGGGTTCCGAACAGCTATAGTAGCTGAACCAATAAGATGGCAATTACAATCCAAGAAGTAATAAGTACTTGGCCGTGTACTTGGAACCCCCCTATTTGCCAATAGAAATGTTGGCCTACTTCCACACCGGATATATCATATAACCCTTTTAGTGTGTTGATGGAACATGATAGCACATTCATATTGCCCTCTAAAAAATCGAATTTTAAACAAAATTATTTTGATTCAACCATCTCTTTGTCTACTTGAATCGGATATTTTGAATACCAACTAATATTTTGAATGCCAGTAGGAATTGAACCTACGAATTCGCCAATTATGAGTTGGGTGCTTTAACCATTCAGCCATGGATGCTTAGGGGGGATCCTCGTACATGGTGAATAACCAAATTCCAATTGAAATGAAATCTTTAGGATAAATCAATGCAATTTAGGAGGAATCAATGAAAGGACATCAATTCCAATCCTGGATTTTCGAATTGAGAGAGATCAAGAATTCTCACTATTTCTTAGATTCATGGACCCAATTCAATTCAGTGGGGTCTTTCATTCGCATTTTTTTCCACCAAGAACGTTTTCTAAAACTCCTCGACCCCCGAATTTTGAGTATCCTACTTTCACGCAATTCACAGGGTTCAACAAGCAATCGATATTTCACGATCAGGGGTGTAATACTATTTGTAGTAGTGGTCCTTATATATCGTATTAATAATCGAAATATGGTCGAAAGAAAAAATCTCTATTTGAGGGGGCTTCTTCCTATACCTAAGAATTCCATTGGACCCAGAAATGATACATTGGAAGAATCGGTTGGGTCTTCCAATATCAATAGGTTGATTGTTTCGCTCCTGTATCTTCCAAAAGGAAAAAAGATCTCATTCTTGGAGCGATATTTCCCTGCATCACGTGTTGCCAATTTGCGAAAATAAATATGTGGAATCCAGTAAATGCAGGGGGAATCACTTTATGAATATTGGGAGTGCTTCAAACCACTTTGTTCAAGTTGTCCGCAACATCAGATTAGCGAGCAACTCCTCCTTCAATACTTCTATGAAGGACTTTCGTTGATGGACAAGAACATGATCAATGCAACAAGTGGTGGAGCTTTGGTCAATAAAACTCCATGTTAAGTGTGTGAAATACACTTAATATACATGGTTGTAAGTGTGTTTATCATATTATCTTGGTCATAAATGAATCATAACTACGAGAAATTGGTTGATATAGGTACAAGAGGTGAAAACGGCGTAAAGGAGACAAAGCGTGCGAAAAACGGCAGAAATAGGGTCAGTACCACGGTATCCATATTCAGTACTGCGGTACCCGAAGTGGAGAACCAAAGCTCTGATTTTTGCACCTCAGTACCGCGGTACCGACTTCTAGAGATTTCACGATGTTGTCTCAGTACCGCGGTACTCACATCTCAGTACCGCGGTACCCGTTGCGCAGTTTGTTAGAAAGACGCGATTTTCATGCTTCCAACGAATTTAAGAGTCCTTTGCCTCTTGGGATATATATAAATCATGTTAAGACCTAGAAAAAGACAACTTCTACCCAATGAGAGAAGCAAGACGACCGAGCAAAGAAACAAAGATCGGCATCAATCCAAGATTTTGTTTTTATTCGTTTCGGTATGAACTTCTTTATTTTTATAACAATGCGTAGCTAGAGTTTTCCTCTTTAGGGTTTTATTCGAACCCTATGTGTGATTTATGAACCCTTTATTTCGATTCTAATGCGAGTTTGATTTGCGATTCCTTCTTCTACTTGTTGTTGATTAAGTGCATGAATTTGGCCAATTTGTGTATCTTTATATTATTGTCGAATTTAAATCGGAAGATTGGTTTGATAATTAGAATTGTGGTAGAAGATCCTTCGAGTTAATTGAACAGGATAATGTTTAATTGCATGTGAAGTCGTAGGAATATAGATTTCACCTTAGGAAGCTATATTTGGGATTTATGCTTAATGCTTTGTTATGAATTTAATTGCATAGGAATATAGTAAATTTTTCATAACATTAGATTCATGCATTACGTGGAAACGAGGTATGATTATATTAGCATCTCAAGTTAGGAATTGAGAATTAAATCTTGCATGAGAAAAGAATAAAGGGGAATTAAAACACATAGGGGGAGATAAAATCCTAAGTTCGTTTAATTTGTCTCTGTTTAATTGTGATCACTAGTTTCGTTGCTTTTCGTAGTTTGAAAAATAACTCTCAAAATTGGATTCGCTGGATAGGATAATAAGTTGTAGGAATCTGGTACTTATGATAGATAGTTATTATTTTCCTTGTGGGTTCGATATCCGGACTTTTTAGTCCACTATATTTGTCACATCTTGAATTTTATAAGATACTCGAAACGCAAAACCTTGAAAAGTGACTATATATATACTTACTTTTTTTTCAAGCTAACAAATAACAAACTAACAAAAATGACATATCACAAGCAACGCTTCATCTATACCAGAGCATAAGCCAAAATCTTACATCAACTGTCATCAGAGTTTCCATAACCCAAACATATAACACTATGGCGCAACGATTATATACATATCTCAAAAATTTAACAAAACCAACACGGTCAAAAGCAAAATAAGCCCAAGGTTTAGCCCCGCAGGTCGTCATCCATGTACACCGTCCCAAAACATCGTTGGAGCGCCAAAACATGCTAGCAAGACCCAAAAGCTCATCAAACGTTGCCCTGCTCACCTACAATGCATAAACTAGGTGAGCTAAAGCTCAGTAAGCAGAAATCATGCATGCACTGTCATAAAAATGGTTGTGAGGACTTTAAGACTACCATGAATGCATGGCTTTGATATCTTTTACTATGTTGGGCCCTTGACCCATCTACAGTACATCGGAAAGGAGCTAGCTCAATAATCTCTGTACTTTGCTTTGCTTTGCTTTAAAGTCATGTTTATGGCCCAATATCTTCGAACCATAACCACGGCTCGCATGCCATAGACACACTTTTACTATGAAAGCCGATACCGGCCTCGATGTACTAGTAGTGGTCAATTTTGCTTTAACTTTGCTCTTTGTATGATATGATGTGCACACAGACTCAACATGTCTTCTATGCATACACCTATCTATGCTCATGAATAATATGTACAAAATTCAATGCCAATGCATCATCTTTAATCACACATAAAAAGTAATCACCAATATCAAGAAACGCAAATTCACTATTATCATATAATACAAGTAAACACATAAAATACTATGTTCATGCATTGTAGTTGCAAATGAATTTCTACTTACCTTACTTCTCCGTGAACTTCCTTGTCTCTTGCGTTATCAAGATTAATCTAAAATAGCAAGTTAAATATTTTATTAGGATATTAAAACCAATAGAAGCAATTTTGAAGGATTACAATATTTTCTATTGGACTTACTCGAAATAAGCTTCCTAAATCAATTTAATTTATAGATAAATTCATTCCCAAAGTCTCCCCAAAGATTCATTTAATTTAAACTATTGATTATAATTAATAAATTAAAAATTAAAATTACATCTTGCATAGTTGAATCACATATTTAACTGATTTTATTAAAAACAATTATGTTATAAGACTAAAAAGGAATTACATAAACTCATATACATTCCATTAAAGAATAACGTAATTATAAGATTATTGTTATTATGTATAAACTTAATTAATCCTTAAATAATTAATTCATCATACCATACAGCAACAAATTGGCCAAATTCCATTCAATCTATATAGTATACACATACGTCCTTATTAGTTCCTAATTAAATTATACTTGATAATTAACTAATCACTTTGACAAACAAATTATTAACTTGATTCCATTAACATATGAGCATAAGATTGAATACATAACTTTAATTACAAACTGCATACCTTTTCTTTTCGTTTTCTGTTCAGCCTTTGTCTCTTTTTTTTTTTTTTTACAAAAATGATGCATAAATAGATATATCACTAACCACCGCCTCCCTATATGCTTCTCCAGTGAGCTTTCATATTATTATTATATTATTATTATTATATTACAAATACTTAGATGCATACACGTGTGTGCTTACAAGGCATGCGCATATCATATACATAACCATAGTTAATGCCACTTTTTTTTTATAGATATATATATAAGTACACACACGCACATGATATATATATATATAATATATACCAACAACACTTGTATATAATATATATAAATATACAAATTAATAGCGCTTCTTATATATATATATACATATACTGTCACTTACATATAAATATATATATTAAACCTCTTTCATAAGTACAACATTTACGTATGTATATATAATATTACCTAAACATATATATAAAATTAATATAAAATTATATAATTAATTATTAATACTTTTAATTAAATAATTTACATTACGAACTTGAACATTATTAGAGTCTCAACCAATTATGATGAGGTTTTCTCAACACCAATTAGATAAGAGCATATAAATAATTCAATAATTAAAAGCAAACTATAATAACGTAAGATCACAAATAACACATAAATAACACGAGATGCATATGATGTATGAAATATATGAGAAGCTCGTGTATCACAATATTACTTGTCACGATACGTGCACCTGCGTAGTGTTAGTTTTTGCACAACACTCCACAAGCCACGAGGGAATTAATTGCTAACATGGTGGCAAATTCCCAACAATTCGGCATTCGAGGCGATGCACCCATAAAAAGGGTGAACGAGGTGAATGATTCTTCAATAGAGAAAAAAATATCTGAATTAACCTCTTTTGTTCGCCAACTTGCTGTAGGAAAACAACAGGTAAAACCATGCCGTCTTTGCTAAATGACGGAGCATGAGACCGAATCATGTCCTGTTTTGATTGATGAGATTGAAGCACGCGCAAATGCCGTGGGGGCTGAAAATTATCAGGAAATGAAGTATGATCCATTCTCAAACACCTACAATCTAGGTTGGCGAGATCATCCCAATCTTCGTTGGGGAGGGAATATGCAGCAACATCAAAATTCATTTCCAAATCACCATCAAGGGTTATTTCAGCCCAAGCCGCCGGAACCACCTCCCGACTCAAGCAAATCTTTAGAAGAAATGCTTAAGACTCTTACATCTAACACTGTTCAATTCCAACAGGGTATGATGAAATTCCAGTAAGGCATGATGCAATTCCAACAAGAAACAAGGTCAAACATTCACAACCTAGAAAATCAAGTTGGCCAATTAGCAACAACTATGAATCGGCTTGAATCGCAGAATAGAGGAAAATTACCATCTCAACCCGAGATCAACCCCACGAAGAATGTGAGTGCAATGACCCTGAGGAGTGGAAAACGGCTCGAGGAATCGAAGAAACCTATTTCGAATTCAGAAACTAAAGATCACAGTGAAAATCATGAGTCTGTCGACGCTCGACATAGGCGCGTCACTCAACACGACCCAGCCTATGTCACTGAACAGACTACAGAAAAACAGGTACAAATTGATCCATCTCTTCAAATTAAAACTGATCGCCCACATTTTCCTTGCAGGTTGGAGAAGAAAAAACAATAGGAAAAGAAAAGGGAAATGTTAGAGATGTTTCGCAAAGTCGAGTTAAATATACCATTGATCGACGCAATCAAAAAAATTCTGAGGTATGCTAAATTTCTCAAAGATCTTTGCACCAACAAGAGAAAATTGAATGGTAATGAAAAAGTTATGATGGGAGAAAATGTATCAGCCATGTTTCGAAAGAAAATTCCTCCCAAATGTAAGGATCCAGGTATGTTCCCATGTATAATTGTAAATACCAGAATTGAGCGTGCCATGCTAGACTTAGGAGCCTCGATTAATGTTATGCCTAGATCAATTTATGCCTCCTTAAACATTGGCCCTTTGAAAAAAACTGGTGTTATCATTCAGCTTATGGATCATAGTATGGCTTATCCTGATGGGGTAGTGGAGAATCTATTGGTTGAAGTTAATAAGTTGGTGTTTCTTGCCGATTTTTATGTGTTAAATATGGGGGATGAAACATTACCTAAATCCATTCCTATTCTGCTTGGAAGACCATTTTTAAATACTTCGCAAACTAAAATAGATGTTCGTGAGGGAACCCTCACGATGGAATTTGATGGCGAAGTTATAGAATTTAATATTTTTGACACCATGAAATATCCTGATGATGATAACTCTGTTTTTGCTTTAAGTGCGATTGACCCTCTTGTCGAGGAAGTTTTTGAGATGAATTGCAGGAACAATTTGGAAATGGTGCTAACCAGAAACTTGAGAGATAAAACACTTCTCACCAAAGTTTCAAAGCTTAAAGCAATAAATTGGATAAAGCTCAATGGAGGATTGGACATGGTAGGTTGTGATGCATCTTCTTTGAAACCAATTCCAAAACCTCCTTGGTGATCTGGTGATTTCTATTCCACACTTTTTATTATTGCTCCAATTTCCTTGCATATATTAATCTTTGTCTTGTCTATATCTTTTGTTGTGTTTTGATGATGAGTTGCTTGAGGACAAGCAAGATTTTAAGTGTGGGAGGATGAAGAGTTGTTGCATATTTGATTAAGTGTGGAGTAGATCACATATCTTGCATTTAGGTTCATATAGTTGCATGTAGCTTGTTTTTTTTTGTATTAGGATTCATGTTTACTTTCTTTAGCACGTTTCATTTTTTCTTGTATTTGTATAATTAAAAAAAACAAGAACAAAAAAGTGTTGAGTAAGAGAGCTTGCAATGATGATTCGAGTATTGTTTATTTGGGAATTCGATGATGTGTTGGGAAATGTGTTGTTGAGCTTTGCTTTGTGTTGGTTAAAATTTGCTTAATGTCGTCTTGGGAAATTGCTGTTAGGAAGGATAGTATTGGTTTGAAATTGATCTGTGACTTTGAGTTGATTTGTTTTGCCTACTTATATCTTAAGATGTACTTTTTAATTCCTTGATGGAAGTAGTTTAGATTGAAACTTGTGAAAGTTGGATCACTTTTGATGAACCCCCTTGGTTGGAAAATAATTGATGTGGTTGGTGATAAAGGTGTTGAGTTGAAAAAAAATTGAGATGTGAAAAGATGATGGGGTGTGGAATCAACTGTCTGTTCCTAGGGGTCCAAAGACTTGAAAGAAAAAATGCAGAAAAAAAATTCGTAGTAGTTCATGGACTAACCTAAGAATGGTGTGGAGCTACCAACCCCATCCAAAAATATATATATGTTAGACGAAGAATCATCGTCTTTGTGAAAAAGAAAGAGAAGAAAAAAAGAAAAATAATTGGAGAAAAAATGGGGGTGATTCATTGTGTGTGAAATCTTAACGAGTTTTAATTTAGATGATGTTGCCTTTGATCAAGCTTCATGTTCCCTTTGTGCGTCCTTTGGAGTTATCGCCAAACACTACTTTAGGGCCTTTGTATGGTTGGAAGTCCCTAAATCCGGCTTTGTTGTCAGTCATATGTTTGAAGCAGCCACTATCAATGTATCATTCATCATTGTTGTTTCCTAACAACTGTACCTGCAAGTAGATCAGACAGTTTTAGGTACCCATACAAGTACGGGTCCTGGGGGGTTAGTGCATTTTGGAACTCACACCTGTCTTATGGTAATTAATTTACCAGAGGCTATGTTGGTTCTCATCTTGTAAGAGTTCTGGGTAGGGTTATGTTTATTAGCTTGTTGTTTTCAGGTCCTATGCTTTCTGTTTGTAAAAGGTATTCCTTTATACATTTCCTAAGTATACATCTGATGGAATCTTGGCATGAATGTCTTGGTTCTCAGAGAGTGAATCTCTTAATCTAACTTAGAAAATGACTGTTTTCTTCTCTTTCTAACAGCATACTGATTATGCTGCTTTCTGAGATTCTTTACAGGCTTATTGTTTTCCTCCTGCTGAAGGGGTTTCTTCCCCTTATCCGGAATACTTATTTTGTTCAAGCTTTCATTCAATAAGGTAAGCTCTTGAGCAAAAGGAACTCGAGCTTAAAAAAACTTTCCAGCTTTTGATGAGCTGGCTTCATTCTGAGAGGTACTAGCACAGTAACCTAGACCAATTCCAGAATTGGTGATCTGGGTTCTTTGAATGCATTCATGTGCTTTCTTTGCTGATTTGCTATATATACTAATAGTGTTTTGAAATTCAGCTTTTTCAGTTTCTAGCTTAGTGACTAGCAGTTTGAACTTAGAGACCTCAGCTCTGAGTTGATTGCATTGAGTACTGAAATACTCTAGGTCAGCAACATGTTCTTTCAGTATTGTCTGCTCACCCTTGAGCTGACGGTTCTCTTCTTTGAGTTCTTCATGAGCTGAATTTATCTATTCAAAGTCACTCATGATCTGTCTAAAATACTGGATCATGTTAAGCTTTTCAGAACTTGAAGAGTTAAGAGATTGTGAAGTTACCTCTTCTTCTTCATTGTCCTTGTAGTCCTTGGCCATGGGGCAGATCAGTGCTTCATCATCAGATGAGGAGCTATAGGTGCTTTCTGATAAGAGATCATCTTTGTCTACAGTGTTGGAGATGTTTTCTGCTTTGAGGACTTCATTTTCAGTGAGAAGTGCCCTAAGCTTTTTTTTTTCATTTCTCCTCTTATCGCTTCTCTTCTTCATCTCTTCCTCTGTATACTTCTGTACTTGTGGATGAGGACAGTTTCTGATAAAATGGCCGGGTCTTCTGTAATTGTAACACAGGTCAGTGGATCCTGTGTCAGCTTGCTGATGTGGTTTGATCTGAGGACTTCTTTCTGATGATTGCGGTTGTCTTCTAAAGTTATTCTCTTTGTGGTTATTCTTTATAAATCTTCGGAATTTCTTCAGTAGGAGCGTCATTTCTTCTTCTGTATCCTCAGTAAGCACTTCCTATTTTTTCTCTTTCAGTTTGTTGTTGTATGTGCCAACAGCAACCTAACTATTTGCAATGAGTGTTGTAATCTTTGCGTTCGTTCCTTCCATCTCCTTTCTCATTCTTTCAATATCATATTCAAAGGATTTCAGATCGGATAAGAGATCGAAAGTACTCATCGCGTTGAGGTTCAACGACACTCTCATCATAGTCTTTTTGCTATGTCATTCATAAAGTAAGGCTCGTAGTACCTTCATGTTTTTCTCCTTTTGGGTGTATGTTCTACCCAAAGATTCAAGCTCACTCACAATGGCTGTGAATCTCTGATCGAGCTGTTCAAGGGTTTCCCCAGTCTTTATGTTGAATTGCTCAAATAGTTGGATGGCTTTAGAGATCCTGTTATCTCGGGCAAGTTCATTGCCTTCACATATCATCCCTAGTATTATCCATATTTCTTTGGTTGTGGAGCAGCTTTTGACCTTGCTAAATGTTCATTTGTCTAGTGTAAGAAACAAGGCATTTTTGGCTACATTGTCAAGGTTTGATCTCTTTTGGTCTTCAGGGTATACTCATGTCTCTCCTTGATAATATATTCCTATGGTGGTGGTGCTCTTCTGAGTCTTAGTGCAGCTTTCTGTGGTCTGACACTTGGTAGTATATCATCATCAACATTAACTGCGTCTTCCACTTCACCGCCTACTGCCTCAGCTGCTACTTCAGCACGTCTATACTCACGAAGTTGCTCAACATATGCAGCATTTGCTTTGTAGATCACTGGTGGTCCTTCAGTGATGACGAACCATATTTCGTCGTGCATAGCTGATAGATGGGCTTACATGCGTATCCTCCAGTCGTCATATTCATCTATGGAAAACATAGGCAGCTTGTGATGTGAGGGATCCATGCTTAAGCTAAGAGATGAGTTTTGGTCTCGTGAAAGTGAAAACGGTTTATCCAAATACAAAAAGGATGGATCTGGGTTAGTTACCAGTTAAGTCGGCTTTTAACCCAACTTGCTCTGATACCACTTGTTGGTCCCTTAAGTCCCAAGTGGTCAGAGGTCCAAAGGGGGGTGAATGAACCTCTATCGATTTTCCAAACTCTTTTAAAAACTTTTCTGTATATAACAGGTTTCTGACCCAAGGGCAGTAACCAGTCTTGAATCAGCAACCTGGCTCAAAGCTCAATCAGGTTACTGACCCAGTATCAGAATGTAGTGCAGCGGAATAAACTTGATAGAGTTCTTTTTGGAAACCATTTTTCATTTACAAGTATGCTCTTTGCCAATCTTTAATGCACGATGCTTATGATGTATACTGTAAGATATATGATATGATAAAGTGCAAGCCAGTAAGTAAATTAAAGCATATAAACACACAAGGTTTATAGTGGTTCGAAGGTGGTGTAAGTTTTCTACATCCACTCTACTCCTTAACACAAAGAGGATCTTTATTAGGTTAGTTTGAATTACAAGCCTCGTTTTACAAACCTTTTCCTAACAAACTACGCCTACTAGAATCTCAAACTCTAGTCGAAGGCCACAACCCACAAAGGGTACAATCCCACAAAGGGCAAGTAATCTATTTCTAGACTACACACTTAGCAAGGATCTAATCCTCTCAACTAAGTTACACCATAAAACAACCTAGCGCACACAGCACAATGGTTAAAGAAAATAAAAGGTTTTTCAACTGGTGATGAGCAGTCTTGATCTTTGAAGGTCAATGCTGTTGTTAGCTGCTTCTTCAAGGTTGAGTGACTGAGCTTAATATGAGCTTTTGAGAGTGAAAGACTTGAAAGATTTTGCAGTGAGTTTCAAAGCTTCAGTAGTCTTCATGGTCACTATTTCCTTCTATTTATAGATCTTTGGAATATGCCCATTGAAGAGAGGCATTGTTCTTGTTGCAGTTCAAATATGATCTTTCATATCTTTGTGATTAATGTGATTGACAACTTGAGAGTATAAGGCATGTCCTACTCTTATCCGCATTAATGGCGACATACTCTGGTTGTAGAGCCACAGTTCCAGGTAGCATCTTCTCATTGGTTTGGCTCAAACTTCTTTCCAACGACTCTTTATCAGTAACCTTCCTCGTACTGCATTCAATATATATTTCTTGTACTGTGATAAACGAGCTGAGCGAAGATTGTCAGCTTGTTGTTTTGTTCTTCAGAACTTGTATCTAGGATGTCAGCTTCCTGATGTAGGTCGGCTTCCTGATGTAGGTCAGCTTCCTGTCCTGACTTCTCTTTACTAGCATCCTGTCTTCGTGTAATTTCCTTGGTTTAGTCATTTGTTTGGTCTTCTTTGTTTCTTCCTGATCTTCTGTTTGCTCGATTATCCTTTGAACATGAGGGTTCTTTGAAACTTTATTTCAAGCCTTTATCTTTATTTTTCTTAATACCTATTTATAAATCCATGGTCATATGCCTATAGGTCTATGTTTTCCACTTATAAAATGTGGAGTATGGGTACTCTAATTTTCTATCAAATATTACATTGTCTCATCAAAACTTTCATAGAATTTTCCCAACATCATGAGACACCTCCAGAGAGGGATCCTAGTGGGATAACCTTATTATCTAATATATTGAAGCAATTAAACTATTAAGAAAGTACTACATGTCCTTAGGGTTAGCTCACCCCGAACCATACTATAACATAAAGGAATGTGGGAGTCGCTCGCCCACTAAACCTTACTTTCATAGACCAGACACTCTCGCCCTTATGGTCGTCGCCCGGTAGGGAAGCTACCTATCGGTTATAACTACGGGGCTTTGGCCATAGATTTCATACATAACTTATTAATTTAATTATCAACACATAGTAGAGAGTAGAAGTTACCCACTTGTACGTTGATTGTGCAAGGATTGCTTTTGGATTCACCGATTATCTCAAACTGCGTTCGACACACTTAACTGTTTAGTCTCTTATGTCATATAACATAATATTTTTTATTTTATATTAGGTTACTTTAACCTAAAGCATAATCATTAGTAATTTAATGTAAACACTTCGTCCTAAATGCAAATATTAACATGATTCTATACACTTCATTCAAGCGTTTATAATAATCATACTTTATTCAATATATACTTTATTTATATGAAGCTTTAAAGATGATCCTATCATACATAATTTATCTAAGTGAGATTAGAACATTAAATACATCATCATACTTATAACTTAATTGTTAAGCATTTAAACTAGCAATTTTAGACCTAAAATGACATATAAAGATGTAATAATTTTAATAATTCATATATAATTTCTAAAATCACAAAATTATTCATATAATCACATATTTTATTTTATTATAACATACTGACAATTCATAAATTTTAACTGCTTGTACAAAGAATTAAAAATCACACATTTAACTAATTTTTTCACTTCAATTTCAGCTGAAAAACAACCTTTAATGAAAAATTCACCATACCTTATAGAATTGATGAAAACCTTTCTTCTTTTTACAGAATTTAGACAACATGTCGAAGTATAACATATAAATATTTTAAGTAGAAATAAAGCTCACTTAATTAGTTATATATTTTACAAGCTGGATAAAAACAGTGCATAACATAGGCTGAAACCAGGGTTACTTGTAAAACAATTTATAAATTTATTTGTGCTCCAAAATTCACAAGGTAAATTTTATCAAGTTATTAAGAGTCATTAATATAACATAGAAAACTATGGCTTATAAATATGATTTAAATAAATAGTTATGATTTTTAGAACTAGACTGAGAACAGGACATGGTCTATGCAGAAAACAGGCTATGTTGTAAAATTCGGTATAAATCGTACAAGACTCAAAAAAATGCATACTAAATTTCTTCACGTACCTAAGAACTAGTTCTAAAACATAGTAAAAGATCATACATAAAATCAATGGATACAGCTCAAGAAAATTGTATGTTCGAACCTAAAAACAGAGTGGATTTGTCACAGAACAGGGTCATGTTTGAAAATTCATAGTAAATTGAGACTAACTCCAAATCTTTTGAAATTTAATACACATGTTCTAGACTTAATATACTAAATTGTGGTAAAAGTGTTTAGCCTAAATCGATTCCTACATCGTTCAGAACATTTCTAAATAGAGAAGCAGAATATAAAATGGAATTGTAGCATAACAAGCTATTTTGTTTCATTCAAGAAATTTATAAAAAACTTATTCTCAACCCTAATTCCAAAGAACATCTTTGGACTTCATAATATATGCTGAAAGTAAGAAAATATCAGAATCTAAGAAAGAAATAAGAAGGTTTTAGCTAAAATACCTTCAAAGTTAAAAGATGTAGAACTTAGTGGACTTTTGGTTTCTCTTTTCTTTGGTTCAACTACTTATGGCTGATTTTGCTTCTCTTCATATCAAATAGTTTTGGACGAGAGAGAGTATATCATCAAGTAGTAGGTGTGATGCATATTATGAAGTGAAGTAGGATGACAAGGTGATTAGGTGTCTAGAGTATAGGTTGCTTAGTCATTACTTAACATGTAAGATTTTGATTAAAATAATAAAAATTAAATTGCCTTGTCATCTTGATATTTTGGTGTCTTATATTACATTATATATAAATATATGTATACCTTATTGAAGAGACTAACAATAATAGTATAATGTATAATTCACATAAATGTGAAAATTATATAACATAAAAGTAAGTATTAAAAATTTACACACTTAGATTAATAAGTATTGTGGTTATTTTAATATTCACTATAGTGCATGCTCATTCAAGTAAAATGTTTTGTTTCATAAAAACACATATAAAGATTTTAAGTAAAATTTCATAAAAAGAAAGCATTCGAATGTGGTAACGAATAAAATTAGCATATAAACTTAATATCATTTTATTCATTTAAAATTTAACTAGTATCTTATCTTTTTACTTCCGTTCACATGTATCGAGTGAGTGGAGATCGAGCTCGGTTTCTTCCGTGAGCAATCCTGCAAAACCCTTAAAATTTCGAAAGAAATACATGTCATAAAATCTTTAAAATAATCAAGCACAACGAAATTCATAAATCATATTTTTATGTAATATAAGATCTCACACTTAAATCATTCTTAAATGAACATTAAAAGAAATTTTATAAAATATGCAATGCGGATTTTCTTGAAAACGGGGTGTTACAACATATACCACCACAACTAACTCAATCAGAATCCTTATTACCTTGATTCAAATCATCATTGACAACATGATCTTTATCACATGATTCAATATGATTTGTATTACCACTACAACCAAGACCAAACCTACCATCATCTATCAGTGTCATTGTTTTCAACATATGACAATATTAAGAGAAAATGATGGTCCACCTCTTTCGACGGTCAATGCATGTGTAATTTGTAGCTCTTGGTAAATGTTTAAGTGTATTAGAGTTCAAATTTATTTATGGGACCGAGTGTGAACAACCTATCAACTGATAATACATTATCCTGTAAATGTTTTTGGCCAGCATATGCGTTTTGAGATGTCATCAATTGTACGAACCCACGTGCGTCGAACTAGTTCCAATTGGATCATAAGTTGTCACTCTGTCTAACTCATCATATGTATTTATTTCAATTGTTTTTCTCTTCAGAGTGATAAAACAGACAACTCGGACTCAAGTAGTACAAGTTCCACATCACATTTTTTATCTTCATTTTCATAAGTTTTCCTCCAACATCAACCAAAGTAATGAATTACATGATTTCAAATTTGTGAATTACCTGATTTCAAATTTGTCTATCTACTTCAACAATTCCATCAACCTCATCCAACAAATCAGAATATGGAAATTCTTGTTCTGTAATAGACAAAAGTTCTTCAAACTTAACCTATTTTTATATTCCAAACCTCCCCAATAACCACCAAAATAAACAACCAAATTGTTCTAAGTCATCAGTAATGAAATGATAAAAAGATCATATATATAAATTCAAATTTGTAAAGTCATAAAAATGAGTAAAGAGCACAAGACCCACACAATCTACATGACCTGTTCATTTTCAAAATTTCATTCAAATGATCCTCACACATTCTCAACATTCTGAAATTTTTGTAATAAAAAAATAGATGACGAGAATATGCGAATGTGTTATCTTTCTTCTCCACGAGTGAAATCTTCACATGAATAAAATTTGAAGGAATGAAAATGAGAGAGATACTTTATGTTCGAAAATCTTGAGAAAATAAGTGGAATGAATAAGAGAATGACCGAAGAATATAAAATGAGTGAAGAGAAAGAAAAGATAAAAAACAGAGAGAGAGAGAGAGGTTAATAGAGGTGAGTGGGTGTCCAAAACAATTTTTTCTTTTTTTTTGCTAAAAAGACAATTTTATTATCCTATGGATAATTTAAAGTTTTGTTGTCCTTATATGTTAGAAATACTCATTTTTACTTTTATATATTCAGACAATATTAATAAATGTTATGTATTATAGATGACATCACTTTATATATGACATCTCTTAAATGTTATAAATGTTATGTGTTATCATGACAACTATTAATGTCATATGGTACGTATTAACGTAAGTGTTTGAATTGAAGCAACTGAAATATCAATTGTAGAGATTTTGTGTGCATTTTTTTATGTGACAACATAAAGGACTTTATATAGCAGTCTATTGTAATAGTTTATATATAGTATATTAATTAATATAATTTATCCACAATATATTATTATATATACAGTCCTATTATCCTACCCACCATGGGCATATTAGCATGTATCCACCGCTGACGTGTCAGATATCCTACATACGTATTAATTTCAGTTTACATATAATTAGAGGATAAGATTATTACACAGGTAGACATATTAAGAGTTGTTCACGGTGGATACTTTATCATTTTCGAATTATATATATATAACAATTTTAAAGTGTTAGTATTAATGTAACTATAACTGTTACATAAAACTATACGCCCAAGGCCATCTCCAATGCCACCTCAAAAGCGGTGGCAAACTCTATTTTTTTGAGTCCAAATCCTCTCCATTCCAGCCACAAATGTTGACTCATTTTGCCACTAGTGAACTGTAGGTGACAACGTTGCCACCAGCTGTTCACAATGCAAATCTTTTTTTTTCTTTTTGATTTAATTTTATGTTGTTTATTTATTTATTTATTTGCTTTTATTTGATTTATCTTCATTTAATTGTATCAAATATTTCATCTAGTTATCAATTTACTTTAAATATTATATGTATTATATTATGTGATTTTAGATTTATGAAAATTTTAAAAATTCAAAAACATATTAATTAGTTGTATTGTTCTATTTTATTAATATTTTTGCAAGTTATAACTAATAGAAATATAATAAGATATCATTAGAATTTTAAAATTACAAGATACAACCATTAAATCTCCAAGATTTTTATTTGATACTTCCATAGATTGCATAACACAAGAGAATCTTCGAATTTTTTTCTTTTTAGTTTAACCTTTTTTCACTCCCCCTGGACGCATTTGGGATGATGGACCATCATCATTTTCATCACTTAAGTTAATATTTAATGAACATATTCCTGAAGAAGAGAGACCAGGAGAATCTAGCATTGATGCATCTGATTGTGATGAATAAGTTTTACGTCTCTAATTATAATTATTTTCGGAATCCACAAAAATTTTCATAGTATTGAACACATGACCAAACTTAAATCCCTTTTTATACTTTGGATCTTCCATCAACATAAAAGTTAATATTGAAAGTTTATCTTATGGACTTTACATAAACTAGTAGTACTACCGCGCGATGCACGGTTTACTATGTATTATGATAATATATACGATTTGCAATAATATAATGAAGTTGGTATATTAAAAGGTTATTCATGCCATCTTATTATTTCGAAATTTGTAAAAATCCGTATTTTTTTATTGATACATCAATATTCAACAATTAAATATGAAAATAAAATTGAACATAATATAATAATAGTTTTGTGTTTGTGAGTTTTAATTTATGAATAATTAAGAAGTAATTAATAATTATACTTACTATATGTTTTGTTCATATTTTTGTTCATTTATATCTTTTAATTATTTTCAGAATTTATAAATAATTTTATGCATTCTTTTTTAGATGGATTTGTTCAAAAAGCATTATATTTATTTCAAAAAAAATTAGTTTATATTTATAAATTTAGGTTTCAAATTAATTTTAAATTTTAAAACAATATTTCTTAGATTTTTTAAACCATTTTTCAGATTTTTTTTGGAACATATTATAGTTTTTTAAAACAATTTTTAGATTAATTATATATATATATTTATTTGAAATAATTTTGAATAAATTTTATCAAATATTTTTATTATTTTTATTTAAAAAATTTTATTCAATTTATTGATTTTTATATCTTACACAATTAATATTACATATATATTTGAATTAATTTTTAAATTTTATTTGTTGATTTAAGATTTTCAGACTTATTCTCACAACCTTATAGTAATAATAATTATTATTATTATTATTATTATTAATTTCATATTTATTATTATTTTAATATTTTTAAAATAGTTTCAAACATTTAAACATTTTACAACCCTTCATAAAATAAATTTAGATTTTAAAACTATTTTCCACATCTATATATTAAAATTATAAACTAATTTTCAAAATTTTTAATTTTTTACAATGTTTAAATTTCATTATTTTCAAATTTTAATTATATCATTAAAATATAATCATATCATTTAAGATAGCTTCTTTCGTTTTATCTCTACTCCTATATATAAATTATAAGATAGCTTAAGATATATGTGAAGCTTATATTCTATAAGATACTTAAATGTGTTTTAGTTTTCTTTTTCTTTTTTTCTATTGGTTGATAGTTTGGAAGGGAAAATGACAAATCTGAAATTATCACCAACTTCTTTGTTTTTATATATAGATAGATAAATAAAGTAAGAATATCAACTTACAATATCTTCTTTTGAAGAACCACTTTGATTCAAGTTGTTGGGTCCCAAGTGGTGTCCGAGGTTCAGAGGGGGGGTGAATGAACCTTGGTCGATTTTGAAAATCTGTTAAAACTTTACTGTTCTGCAAGTTACTTGAACTTGCAGAGCCAGTCAGTTACTGCTTACAGCACTAGGATGCAGTGTTGCACGCTGTAACCTAGAGTTTTATACGCAGCGGAAAAATAAGGTTTTAAGACACAAGGCTGGTTTTCTCAAATATGATCCTTTTCAAAACGTTATATACTTATGACAAAGATAAATATAAACGATAAAGTGCAGATAAGAAAGTGATAAAACACTTATGGCTTATAGTGGTTCGAAGATGGTGTAACCCTTCTACGTCCACTCTACTGCTACCTCGAACAGGAACTTTGTTAAGCAAGATTGATTTACAGGACACTCCTAACAATCTATCAACTTACAAAGTTAACCACCTACTAGAGTCCAGTGTTCACACAGCTCCTGCGAACTCTAAAGGCTAACCCACACAGGGTTCCACACTCCCACACAGGGAAGTTGCCTAACACCTAGACAACTATACAAACAGCAAGGATTTCTCCTATCAACTGTTCGACACCTAAAACAACCTAACCACACAGGACAGAGGTTAAAGAGAAAATAAAACTTCAACTGGTGAGAAGCAGTCTTGATCTTGGGTAGCCCCTTTGTTGTTGTAAACTGCTTCTAGAAGGTTGAGTGGCTGAACATATGAAAGCTTAAAAGCTTTGGATGATATGTGAGTTTCCTCTCGACTTTGTCCAGCAATTTCTTCAATCAGCCACACCTTCTATTTATACATCTTGAGAGTATATCTGTTAGGGAAAGTATCCGTTGAAAGAAGACACTTCCCATTTTGAATGTGAACTATGATCTCTCAAGATCTCCTACGTGGTCGCATTAAATGCTTCTTGACTTTTCTCTGTATAGCATTTAATGCGATTGTTGCGGCTTGCAGCTTTTTGCAGTGCGTCAGTCCATGTGGCGTCTCGTCATTGGCTCTGTGTCTGCAACTTTGATCTTCTCTGGAATGGCTCTATTTAATCTTGCTTGGATACTTCTTCAGTTGACTAATTGTCGTTGGCGCTGTATCCTAGGTCTGTTTCCAACTGTTTGTTCTTTACCGCGCTATTGTAACTTAGACCTTCTTGCAGAGTCTTCGTATAGTACTGATGTATCCTTCCTTGCAGTATGTTGTATGTCGTTCCTTTTTACTTCGCTGCAGTGCTGCAACTGCTTTCTTGCAGCAGCTACTTGTCGCCCTTTCATATGCAGCTTCCTCAGTAACCTTTGCTTCTGTAACCTAGATAGGTTCCTTTGAGCTTGCAGCAGCAGCAACATTAACCTCCTCATGAGGTGTCTCTAGCTGCTTAGTGGTTACCTCAACTTATCTCTGCTTCACCTCGAGCATCCTCTAAGGGTGTTGTTCCGGCAGCCGCCCCTTCAGAGGTCTTCTAATCCTCAGAGAGTGTTGTCTGAACAACAACCTCTTCTGAGGTCTTCAGCAAGGACCCCGTCTCCTCGGCCGGTCCTGTAACCTCAACAGTCTTTGTTGTATCTTCTTTTCTTGCAGCTCTTGTTGGTTTCTTGCAGCAGTAACTTGCTTTTTGAATTCTTCTTTCAGAACAGCTTTTCTCACATCCTGCTGACTACTTCTCCAGTATCCTATCTCCTTCTTACTAAGGATACTTCTTCTAGCTTGTTGTTCCCTACAACATGCTGATCCTTAGAAGTGTACTTACTTCTTCTAAGGTTGGTTTTCCTTGAATCTTGGAAAATCATTACATGATCTTTCCTTCAGTATCATTAAGCTTGTGATCATGTAATGTGGAAACTGGGTATCAAAACCTTAAGAAAACTGTTCTTTTCTTATTGTGTTATTGTGTTTTGTCTTATCAAGATAACTACTGAAATATCCCAACACAAGTGCTCAACTTGCACCAGACATTCATTCAACTTTGAGACTACACTTTTGATAACACCCACACGATCACGCAATGACTTGTGTTTTGAGTTTCAATGATAGTGTTTGGTAGAGTAGAATTGTAGTTGGTTTCTATACGTGACCAAAACATGTTTGCAGATTGATTTACTCCTACAATTGGATCTTGAGAGACATTAACAAACGCACCACATAGATGTATAACTTTATCAATAGAATAAGAGGCTTTTCAGAAGGCCATTGTAGATTAACTAAACTAGAAAAGAGAAATGACAAACTAATGAATTGATATGAGAGAGTTACTTCAAGTGTGAATTTTGTAATGAAATGAAGGGTTATTTTATAGATTGGATTATACACACTTCACCACTTTCCAACATAATGAATGGTTAAGATTAAAAGATCAAAATGATTATCAACGGCTATGAATGAATGCACATGGATTGTGTTTTTCTGCACACTCACCACTTTTCAAACACTATGGACGGTTGAGATTAAAAGATTAAAATGATTATCAATGGCTACAAATGAATGCACATGGATTGTGCTTTTCTGCACACTCACCACTTTTCAAATACTATGGACGGTTGAGGTTAAAAGATCAAAATAGTTATCAACAGCTACGAATGAATGCACATGGGTTGAACTTTTTTGGACAATTATATAATGAGCATTTACTGCAATCATTCATCACTTCATTTTCTCACTAGATCTTATATTCTACTTTGTTGTTTCTTATTCAAAGATTACAAATTTCCTTCATTGAAATTTTTGAAATTAAGATGTTTGAATTCCAATTTTGCAAGTCCTTATATATCTTCCTCTTCTAATGATGACGAGTATGAACGCATGATACTCGATCTTCATCGACAAAATCAAATTCTTTATCAAAGAGTTATGTCCAATAATAATATCCTTTGTGAGTGGCTAATAAATTCAAATGTTGAGCCTACTCATGGAGGCTCAATTGTTGGGCATAGAGTAGTACATCGTGATCGAGAAACCGCAGCTCATAATCATTTTAATGATTATTTTGCTGAAAATCCAACATACAATAAATCAATATTTCGCCGTCGGTTTCGCATGTCTCAAAGATTATTTCTTCGAATTGTTGATGCTGTTAAAAACCATGATCATTATTTTTTGCAGAGAAGAGATGTGGTTGGTAGACTTGGTTTGTCTATACTTCAAAAGGTAACAACGGCATTTCGAGTTCTAACATATGTAGTTACAGCAGATGCAATTGATGAATACATAAAAATTGGAGAGTCTACTATAATTGAATATGTAAAACGATTTTGCCGTACTATTGTGAAGATTTTCTCGGAGAAATATTTTAGATCACCGACCGCCGATGATGTTGCAAGACTTCTTTTTATTGGTGAGCAATGTGGGTTTTTAGGAATGTTAGGTAGCCTTGATTGTATGCATTGGACGTGGAAAAATTGTCCTACAGCATGGGCTGGACAATATGTAGATCGTAGTGGTTCTCCAATCATAATTCTTGAAGTTGTTACTGATTATGATATTTGGATATGGCATGCATATTTTGTATGTCAAGATCTAATAATGATATCAATGTGTTGGAGAGATCTCATCTTTTTTCTAATCTTACTAGATGTATTGCTTCATCTACGCATTATGTTATCCAAGAAAAAGAATACAACACGGGTATTATTTAGCAGATGGTATATACCCAAATGGTCAACTCTTGTGCAAACTATTCTCAATCCACATGGTAAAAAAAAGGTATTTTACAGCCATGCAAGAAGGTTGCAGAAAAGATGTGGAACGTGCATTTGGAGTTTTTCAGAGTCGATTTGCAATTGTAGCGAATCCTGCTCGTTTTTGGATGATAAGTGATTTCCAAGACATAATAACCGCATGCATTATAATGCATAATATGATAATCGAGGATGGACGAGATCTCTATGCTCCGATTGTAGAAGCGAGAGAAGTGACAACTCCGGAGGTAGAAATGGCAAATAAGGAAAATTCTAGATTTCAAGATTTTCTTCATCGACATAAAAAAATCAGAGATGCAAATGCTCATTACGAACTTCGAAATGCATTGATCGAACATCTTTGGGAAAAATATGCTAATTCGGAAGGTTAATGACAATCATTATGTAATTTATATTTCTCTATCATTATGTAATTTTTATTTTTCTATCATCATGTAATTTGTTTTTCTAAGCATTGCATTATGTTATATGACTGTGTAATTTTCTTTAGTATTAATATGTATTTGTGATGAAGTTTATAATATAATTTTGGTATATTATATCAATTTTCTTTTACAAGATTTTTTAATTTCATTGAAACATTATATATTTAATTTTTCTATTAACTTAAGTAAACAAACATTTGATAAAATAGAAATATAAAAGAAAAAATGAAGAATATTCTAAAAGAATATTCCAATTGAGTTAAAACTTGAGTTTAATGATTGGAGATAATTTTGATATTTGTAGTAAATTTGGTGGCAAATCCAAGTTTTGAGTCCAAATTTACCTCCAACACTTGGAAATGCTCTAACTGTAGTGATATTACACCTTACATAATGTTTATTGTAACGTTTTTGGATAATGAAATTAACAGTTTTTAGTATATATGAGAAAAAAACTTATCATATTAGTTGAAGAAGTGGATGCTGTAGGAAATTATATTATTTCATATAGAATTCAATTATATTAATTGTTTTCAGATTTTCTCTCGCTTTTCCATGTTCTATTTGACAGATTCGAATTCAACTAGCACTGAAAAGGTCCTAATATTCCACTTGCCTGCATGTGTAGTGTCTTCAATACTATGTGTGTGTGTGTAGGCTTCAATATTGGCCTGGCATCTATATTTTATGAACATGTTCTGTTGTGAGACAAATATTAGGACATAAAAGAAAAATGGATGGTTTAGATTTGACATTAAAAAGTGAACAATAGAATATTAATTAGGCATGCAGTACTATCTCTAAAATGTTCTTTAAAAAAATCTTGGCATATTCTTTAACCCTGGTTTATCAATTCCATATTTCTCACTTTATCATCATATATTGGAAGGGTAGCTATTGTGTGAGACCATCACACGTGCGATGGAACTGCACACGGTCGTGTCCTAGAATACGGTCAATTGTATGTGATAACAATTTATAAATATGTATTTTTCAATTATAATTTATCTGTTTTTCAACTATAAATATATGTTTTAAAGCTATAAGTATGCATCTTTATTATTGTCGTGCATGGTCGATCGTTTCCCAAAATACGATCATGCACTACACATGTTGATGTGTTGTCGCATATGGTCAGACCATATCCCAACCATGACCGTGTACAAGGAAAATAAAACCACTCCATATTTGCATTCTGAGAATGATGGGAAAAATAGGTAGATTGAAATATCATCACTCCATCATAAATATCATGAGTAGGTCTCATGTGCAACTGGTGCATGGTTCTTTGATCCATACACTCGGGTCAGGTCGGATCCAACCCGGATCCGCACATTTTCTTTTTCTTTTTTTTGTCCTAATTTTTATGTTATGTTAGTCATACATTTATATTATATTAGTTATACCTTTATATTATATTAATCATACCCTTATGTCCAGATTTCATACCTTTAGTGCAATACTTTAACTTTAAAAAAAATTTGTTAGCCTTCATACTATGTTAGTCATACCTTTATGTTATATTATGCATACCTTTATATACAAATATCATACATTTATGTAATACTTTAACCCTAAACCCTAATTTCGGCACAAGTTGTAGATGTTTACCTTTATGTGATATTACTCATACATTTATGTGATATTATTTATACATTTATATCAACATAAACATACATTTATGTAATATATAAAGGTACAACTAACATAATTAAAATGTATGACTAATATAACTAAAAGGTATAAAAAGTATTAATAATTATCTGAAAATATGCTAAGGTACATGTATAAATCTAAAAGGTATGACTAACATAACATAAATGTATGTTTAACACTACATAAAGGTATGTCTAATATACTATATAAAGGTATAACATTTGTGATCGAATCTGGGCGAATTTGTGCGCAACCTTGGGACGTGTGCAGACGTATAGTTGCGCGTTGGAGGCGAGTGCACAGTTTCAAAACTATGCAACGGATGTATAAAAGTTTTTGTCAAATATCATCCTGTTAGATTATTCAATTTAAAAAATTATGATAGGAATGGAGATTTTGTCATTCGTTGAGTGTGATCATCATGGAAACTTGGGTTCCCATAACTATAGACTAAAACTCTAATTTCCATGTTTTGAGAAAAATAAAAATAATAAATTCAGTAAAACCTCAAAATACTTAGCAATGTAACACCTAACATAACTTGCTACTTTCAAATAGCAATATAAATCATCATCACACTAATGTAAAAGGAAAAAAAAAAACATTTTATTGAAGTGGCAATAGAACAACAAAAGGTTTAAGCTCCAAAAATGAAGTGAGTGTATACGTTAATTATAGTGAGACGAAAAAGTATAAAAAAATAAAAAAGGTTCTTATGAATTTAAAATTATATTATACAGTATTATAAAATAAAAATAAAATAAAAAATGGGGAAAAATATTGAATCTCCATATAGCTTAATTAACTGGGATGGAAATGGGATCGGTCTAGATTCTCTCATCTTTAATGAAGGATTCCCATTTTGGGTATTAATTCCCTCATCCATGGCTGAGATGGTTCTCATGGGAATTATGCCGAATTGAAAATTATATGTTCCTTCAATAATATGGGCGACAATATTATTAACCATATATGCAAAAATGGGTTAAATTTTAAACTTGATCACATAATTAAATTATTGTTTTCAACAAAATCTTGGATTTTAAATTTGCATCAACTTCTTTTCTAGTGGATATTCATTAATTGTGTTGAAATATCCCTTCTTATAGGCTTCTGTACACATATGACATGAAATGAACTATACCTAGCTAGGTTTGTGCTTAACGTTGTTGAAAGACTTAGTCTGAACCAAAGGCTACGATTGAGTGATTGGGCGGAGACAAATAGTCCGTAATTTTATTGGAATACACGGTAGGTTTGTGCTTAACGTTGTTGAAAGACTTAGTCTGAACCAAAGGCTACGATTGAGTGATTGGGAGGAGACAAATAGTCCGTAATTTTATTGGAATACACGGTAAAGGTTTAGAATTTACGGAAGCATGCATGTTGAGGCTGATATTGATCATAATTGGTTAATTATTCTTAATTTTGTGATTGAAGTGTATTATTGGGAATTATATTTTGAAGCTCTAATGCGTATACGATTTATGATTGTATGATTTTATATCATAATTAAATATACTTATAAAAAATCACGTTCACGATCTGTTGGAATTTCACTTACATAACAAGTACATATCAGTGATTTAGACTGGCCAAAGGAATCGATAATAGCATTTTAGTAAGAAATTTTAACTAGTAAAAGAAAATGAGTAGAGAAGTTGTTTACTGAAAAGATGGTTGAAAAAGTACTAATTAGCTTATCAAAAATGGATAAAAAATACTTGGAAAATATAAACAAAATAAAAGTCCTTTACTTTTTGGTGATGCATGCCCTATATGCTTGTGCCTTATGAAAGACACTATATTTTGCTTTTGAACAAGAAGACATAGCAATAAGGAGGGATTGTGTTTTTATTGATTCTTTTCCATTATTAAGAGGCAAAATATATTCAAATATCATTCTTCATCACAAAGTAAGCACTTTTCTTTTCTTTATCGATCATATGACATATTCTTTTTCCTCTTTAACTTTATAATCCTTCTATATATCCTTATTATAAACCTTTATCTTCATCCACCTTTTCTGCTCTCTTCTCTAATTGGCCAAAACTTTTCTATTACCTTTGCCATTTAAGTTTTCAACACTTCCATCTCACCATTATTAACATTTTGGATCCATATATATATGATCCCTTTCAACCTCCAACAACATTAAAATGGAAACATCAGCTAATTTCAAGTTTCTTTTATTATTCATCGTCTTTATTCTCTTTATGATCTGCACATCAGGTTAGTATATATATCTGCTTTTTTTTTTCTTTTTTTTATATTTCAGAATAATAAGCTCAGCACAGCAAGTTATTTGAAAGAAAATAAAAATCTGTGTCCAAGAAATTATATAACATATATATGTTTAGTTGCATGTACATATTTAGTTGAACATATATGAAGTGTGTAGTTGATGATTCTCTCAGGAATATTAGTTTAATCTGCCTTAAGATTAGTATTGCTGTCAAAGGTTTTCGAACATTAATTGTTTTTGGAAATTGAGGGATCGATGAATTTCAAATTCACTGATTGAAATCATTAAATTTAGAATATATAAGAGCTATATGGGATTCTAAATTCATTTTAAAATGATATTTTTAAATTTATTATTATGGAAATCTATGACTCGAATCAGCAATTAATGATAAATGCAACCTAAGACATTTTCATGTAGGTTATATAATAATCATGAAGAAAGAAACAAATATAATGGAATTAAAGACAATTGCGATATAATATAAGATTTTAAGTCAAAAACTATGCAGAAGAAATTGTGCGTATGTACGTAGTGTATCTTTATATTTTCTAAAAAAAAAAAAGGGGGTGGATCTTTTTAATTATGTTGTGAAATATAAATAATATATTTTGTGTGTCAACATCATATGATGAAACTTTTTCAATCAATAACATAAGATCACCGTGAATATGTGATACAACATGAGCAATCCTCAAATTAATTATTGTAATTTTATTATTTTAAATGTACACAAAAGAAAAAAGAGAATGAAATATTGTAAGTACTTCTCTATAATTTCAGGAAGAAAAACTATTGCTATTTATTTTATAATTAACTTGGTTCGTTCTTAAAAATTATAATGTAGTCAAACCTAATTTGTAAAATCATGGTATACAATTTAGTGGTGCTTGGTTCGGTTAAACCGCCGGTTCCGGTTCCGAACCGGCGGTTCGGAAAACCGGCGGTGGTCTAACCGGAACCGAATCGGGGTATGTTCGGTTCCGGTTCCGGTTTGTAACCGGCGGTTAAACCGCCGGTTTCGATTCGAACCGACGGTTTTCCGGTTTTTTTTTTTTTTTTTTTTTTTACAAAATGTATTCACATGTTAAAAAATATACAACTTTGTATAAATATCCAAAATTTACAACTTACAAAGTATAAAACACTAAGTTTGAATTTAAAAAAATCATAATACATGATATCCTCAAAGATTAGATTCCAACTTAAGAAAAAAAACAATTTATGAAGACTAATATCATAAATGACATGATTTTACATATAAAAAGAAAACAAATGATTATTAAACTTAATTTATTTTAAATATTAATAAGTCAAAATTATGAATATATTAAAAATATTATTTTATTAATATATTAATTAAATTACTTATTTTAGACATATTCCATGAATGAAAACTAAACCTAGTGAACTCTAGAATGAAGTTATTAAACGTTGCATCTGAGGAGAAAGATTTAGAATGCCATTTGTATGAAATTACAGAATCAAAGAATGCAGTAAGGTAGATGAAATCTTTTATTTCAAATAGTATTTTATGTTTTATTTTTTTATTATCATTAAAGTTATGTGTTATAAATTGAAAATTATGTCTGAATTAACATCATTAATAAACATATTATATGCAATGTTAAGGGCATCTACAACACTTAATGCTAATAATATAATAAAATAATATAGAAAAAAATAGTATTTTAGTTTTATTGGTTTCCGCATGTATAACTTTATTTTCTCTTCTCTCTCTTTTAATGTCATTATTACAGGAAATTTTGACACACAACCTTTACATATTATATTATTAAAATATTAATATTTTATTTATTAATATGTCTCAAATGAACCATTGCAAGTGCCCTAAAAGGAAAGTAATGAAATAAGAAATAAAATATGGTTTATAGTATTCGAACTTGACTAACATACAATAAGAGCATCTACATCTGTTTGTTATAATAAATTAAGAATATATTAAAATAATACAAAATAGTTAAAGAAAGAAAACGAAAAAATAATAGAAATAATATTTTTTATTATATTGGGCCCCACCTATGTATGTGTTCACTCTTTCTCTCTCCTCTAATAATAATATTATTATTGCAGGAAAACCTCTGACATCCTCTAAAACATAAATATTATTTTTTATGATTAAAATGTTAATTTTTCTCTTAATAACACATCTAATAACACTCGATGCAGATGCCCTAAGGAGACTAAATATAAATAAACACTTGTACGCTCCATTAACAACCTATCTAGGATTTGTTACACGCCTATTTTTTTTAAAAAATGATTGTCTAATCTGGTAATTTACGGCACGACATTAATACACTATTGTAATTCGTATCAGTATTTTATATTTTGAAGATCACGACTTTAATACACTAATGCAATTTGATTTTAACACATTATTTTGTTTGACACGTGAATTGAATTGGTGAAAAGTACAATTGTGATTCGAATTTTAATAGTGGGTTAATTAAAACCATATTTTTCTACTAAATTCAAAAGGTTGGTATTAAATTGAAATTTCAGAAAAAATGATTTTATTTTTACTAAATTCAAAAAATTAGGATTAAATTATAATTTTGAAAATAATTGTGATTCTTTTTTAGACAGTTATACCTGTAACAAATTATTAGATATTTTGATATTGACAAACATCACTAATTTATTAGTTCTAATCTTCATTTCTTTCTTTTAGCAACTATTTTTATTTCTCACCACTCATTACTCCTTATTATATCATTATGCAAATCCTTTATAAAGGATTAACCATTGTCTATGATCTTTAATCTATTCCACTTTTGCAGCGGAAAAAAACAAGAATAATTAATGAATTTCTCTAAATCTTAGCAAATATTTTTTTTTTTTTTTTTTTTTTTTGCCTCATGCCCATTATTCCTTAATACGACCTTTTTAGCCTAGCTTTATATTAACATGAAAGTTCACACTGATTTTCAGGTTCATTCCTTTCTGATGTCAATGAAATTGTGTTCAAACAACTTAAAAGAGCAGATGAAGAAACATTGCATACACACCACAGAGAATTGATCCAAAGAATAATTCAACATGATTTCATGAATACCCCCATCACAACCTACCCCACCACCCCAGTTACTAACCCTGTCACAACCCCAGCCATTGGGACGGGCCCCGCCCCACCGGACACTTCAACGCCACCAATAATCACCGTCCCTTCGCCAAACCCCATCACCGCCACACCAACTCCTGTTACGATTCCTCCTACGATTACAAATCCAATTAATCCCCCAATTCCGGTAACCAATCCAGTCACCACTCCCAGCACCACTATCCCGGGAGGCCAGCCTGTGGCCAATCCCGGGACAGCTCCGGTCATCCCACCTCCGGTGAATAGCAATGCGCCAGCTGTTCCAGGGCAGAGCTGGTGCGTTGCTCGAGGTGGAATGCCAGAGACTACTATTCAAACAGCCCTTGACTATGCATGTGGTCTTGGAGGTGCGGATTGTTCACCCATCCAGGTGGGAGCTAGTTGTTACAACCCAAATACTCTGGAAAATCACGCATCGTATGCCTTTAATAGCTATTACCAGAGAAATCCTGTGCAAACTAGTTGTGACTTTGGTGGAGCTGCTATGATAACCAATCTCAATCCAAGTAACCACAAAAACTTCAACTTGATTAATTTTACCTATTGTGGGCTCCTTTACAAAATGATGAGCATATTAAGTTGTGCTCTAAAGGGTATGGGGCTTATAATGCTCGATACTCGAATCTAATTAATATAATATGCAGGCTCTGGTTCTTGCGTTTTCACAACATGGTCATCCTCATCGACATCACCAGCAACAACATCTCCGTTAACAACTCCAATACCAACAACAACATCCCCGATAACTCCACTACCAACCCCAACTACGGATTCTTCATCAGGAGCAATACCAGCTGGGTAAATATCACTTTCAATAGACTTGTATTTAACAAAAGACGATTTAATCACATGATACTAATATTGGTCAACTTTTTCAGTTTAGGTACTCCTCCTCCAAACGTCTTGAGTGCAACCAACCCTGCTTTAGGAGGCGGCAATGGAATCACAGGCTACGGTGAAACCCAACCTACGGCAAGCATATCCTCAGCTTCTAAAACGAGCAGTTTGCAACCCTTTGTTGCCTGCATTCTTGTGGTAATCTACATCATCACAAGGAGGACTGTTTTAGATATTTAGAGGCAATCGATGGAAGCACATCATGTACATAAAGTTTTGGGCTGTATAGTTCTTTGCAGGAAACAATAGTGAAGGATTTCTAGTGCCCTTTAGTTCCCACAGTATACTATGCTTAAGAGTTAAGAGTCAATGCTATCAGCATTCAGTGCAGATTGTACATGTATTACCACTAGTCCTGCAGATGCATGTTAGGAGATGAAATATGCATTTGCAACACAAGTAGATAAATATATTTTGGCCTTCTTCCCATTACTACACCTTGTCCAAGTTGTGCATCCTAGGGGTCGACTCATGTTTCTGTATCAATATGATGACACAAGATAGTGATGAACACGAACACAATACAAACATGACAAGGATGATATTAAACACCATACAAAAAATTGTTCTTATAGGGTTTGGACGATAAGACAAACACCATAAACCTGAACACTGATATATTATTTTTGTATCATATTGTTGTGTTGTACCTATAAATGATACATTCATGTTTTACGTGTAATACGAACACAACACGAATTTCCTTGTTCTTAACAGGTCAACACAATTATAACACACAATAACTGTTAAGTCATAACATTGACCTATTATTTTTGTATCGTGCTCGTGTGCAATTGTTTATGAAGCTAAACCTTTGGTTAGAAAGCCTCAATTTCATTCTCCTTTAAGCCATATGAGATTGGTCACACCAAAGAATCTTTATTTTCCTATTTCAAAGATTTTGATATGACTAAAGGTTGAAATTGTTGCAACAAACCAGGCCAACCCCATATGCAAGAAGACATACCTTCAAGAGCGTATTACCAACCAATATAAGAGAAAGGGGAAGAGAGACAAGTTAAACAAATTAACAAAGTATGCTCTAAAGCAATACATTGAAAAGGTCAACTTAAGAAAGATCTCTGCAAATCAACATTTTCTACAAGCATATCAACATTGGAAGCTCCAAAGTACTCTACCTTCTTCATCTTGACCACTTACAACTAACTGATCCTGCTATACAAGAGAATCATATGATCTACTACTATCTTAGCGTCTAGAGAACATTACCAAGATCAACATTGACATTGAAACAACAATCTTGAAACTAGATGTCTCCCAAAAGGTCTGCTTTTCACCATTTGGAGATATACCCGGTTGTTTGGCAGATAACTGATCTCTTAATTCATTTAGAGCTTTATCCCTACGCTCTCCCATCTGTGGAAACAGATGCAAGTAAAAATTAAGGCTGATGACAATGAAAAAATCTAATTGAGCAATATTCACTTAATCAGATATCATATGGTTAAGATGTCCATCTAAGTAAGAGATGGAAGCAGAATTACTCTTTGGAGCTTGCGAGTCTGAGCTCGTGCTTCATGGAGACAAAACTCCAACTTCAAAACTCTTTTTTTCAAATCTTGATCTGCTCTACGGTGCTTCTCTAACTATAAAAATTCAATGTAGGTGTCACAAATTAAACAGAAAGTAATCAACGAGCTTAACAAAGCTGGTAGCACATAAAAGCAAGTTGATAGAAACAAACCTGAGACTCGAGCTCTTTAGTTTTGAGCTCCCAATGGGCAGACAAAATCCTGATTTCATCTCTCAACTTTGCTATTTCTTCGTCCTTTACTGTCAAAAGCTTATTTATGTTGTCAAAATTTCTTGGGGATACCTCATCTAATATTTTCCTAAGCTCAAAGTCTTTATTTGACCCAGAATTTGCTAATGCTTGCATTATCTCATGCTCAAATCTTGAGACTTCATCTTTCAATTGCCTTTGAGAAAATTCTCTTGCTAGAAGATCCTTCTGTATAAGATCTAATTGTTTTGCTAGTGTATTTACACTAATCTCATGCTCTTGCAAAGAGAAATTTTTCTCTTCTAACTCCTTCACAAGTGCTGAGCACTGCATTTGGGCAGATTGAGCAGATGGTGCACTCGCATCTGCAGTTGCTTTGGTTTCTATAAGCTGCAATCGAACTCCATCCAATTCTTTAAAATACTGCAGAGAATAACAATGACAATGCTTCAGATCAAAGATGAGAAAAAATTATAACAAAGAAGGCCACATAAGATTACCAGAAGTAATTCAAAGTCGACAAATATAACATCTTAATATCATGTGCATAAAAGAAAGGGGGAGATAAAAATCTGTTTATCAAATAAATAGACTGAAAAATAGGAAATCTATTAAATTATTACAAAATTGAGAATCAAAATTTTCATGATCATTCATTCTAAAGTAACTCCATCCCAGAAAAGGTGGACCCTAAACAGTAGATTGAGTGCTATAAGCAACATTGTCTTTTTTTTTTTTTTTTGAGAAACAAATAACTAAATATGACTGAAATAAACTTGCAATTGATGAATTAATTGGAAATTTTAATTTTTTGAAGCCACTTCATACTGTCTCTCTTGAGGCACACACACTTTAATTTTATAAATTTGTGTTGCATAAAAGATGTAACAATATGAATTGGAATCACAATACATGTTTGTTTAGCTTTACAGATGAACTAAAATTATAAACCAATAGTAACATATTGTCAAATTATAGCTTTGATTACTATCAAAAAGTTCAACTGGTTAACAGGGAACTTCTCATAAGTTCATTGATCAAGGGTCTATCTACTTTAGAGGTATTTTGTTGTATATAAGTGCAAAACTTCAAAATACTTTTGATTTGGCCTCAAGAGCACGGTGCATTCATAGTTTCAACAATTGCAGCATTCACCCCTAACAAGATTAGGAAGCTTACCAGCTGAGCCATAAATAAGGATGATTTGCTTTCAATACCAATGTCCAAGCCTAACTAAAGTATAACCAAATTTGAACTCTAAAATTGAAGGGGCTGGGACAATTAGCCAGAAGACCAAGCTTAGGAGGACTGTTCTTCCTCTATTTCTTGGGCAAGTCAATATAGGTGAACAGGAAAGCACAATGGTTTGAAGTCTTCTCCTAGTTTCAAGTTTATTCTATATACATTCTAATGCAGACATGTCACAAGGTAAATTGCCTTCTTCCCTCGAGAACATTTATCAAGAATGAAACCTTATCTGCTACTCCACATGTTTCTAATAAGTCATTCTAACCACTGAATAATACGTAATAAAGCCCATAAATATACAATTATGAACCTGAGTTGCATAATGAAGAGAAAATTACTGTTTCACTGTCAATAAAATGCTAGTAGCACAATTTTTTTCCTAAAAGAAATGCTATTACCACAAAGCATCAAATGGGCCTAATAAATAAATGTACAAGATTCCACTTTATGCCAACTAAATGCTAATTATAAGGGGACAGGATCCTAGAACTGTTCAATTGACTGACTATCTTATAAAGGTAACTTATATTGCATAGCACATTTGTATACCATTCCACATCCCAAATACAACAAACAAGAAAATCCAAACAAGAAATCTCAAAAGAGGAACATCAGATGTGTCTAGCCATGGAACAACAGAATACAAAAACTATGAGAATCAAAATGATGACTACATCAAAATTAATCAGTTCAACCAAAACAAATTATCCATCTACACATCCAAGAAGAAAACTAGAATACTAATAAAGAACAAAAATAAAAGGAGAAAATACTAGAATACAAACAAAAAGAACTAACAGTACCATTTCAGCAGCAGAAGTTGAAGCTTGCAGCTGCAAATTTCTCTCATTTAAATTCTTCTGCAGTCTACTCATCTCCTCCTCCATCTCCTTGGCTTTGGTTTCTGCTTCCTATAGAAATCAAATTGAAAAAGAAAAAATTAAACAAACAAGAAAATTCTCCACATCAAGGATCTATTACTTAATTAAGAGAGCCAAAATTCATGGCCACGCCTTATTAATTAAAGCTACTAAATGAATCAGAAAAAGAATTCAGCATGCCTTTCTAGTTAGGGTTTCTTTGGCAACGCACTGCTCCTGAGAGGCAAGGCGGCCTCGGACCTCCTTGAGCTCCGCCGCCAGCGAAACCACGTTTCGCCGGAAACTCTGTTTCTTCTCGCTCAGATCCTTCAGCAGCGGATCCACCTCCCGCACCACCGCCGCCGACGACGCTGACATCACTAAAACCCACACGAAACCAATCGCTGTTACCATTTCTACACGCTGCCTTCTAACGCTTTTAATACAGATTTTTCGAATTTTCAAAATGGGGTTTTCAAATTAAGCAATCACTTCAGGATTTTGAACACCAAATTTATGCCATCTCAATCACAAATTAATCGATTCAGGTGCAGCTAACACTGAAAATAAAAAAGTATATAAATACATTTATGCATATACAGAGAATGTGATTGTATACCCGCGCTGTAACCATGCAAATACTGATTGAGATAAAATGTTTGAGAGAGAGAGAGAAGCAAATTAGTGCACGTTAATCAACTCTTGTATCCATTAATTGAAAATGGAGAATAAGCAAAATATTGGACTTGTGAGAAGTTGTTCAGCAATAATGGCGTCAATCATGTCATTAATCAACGGCTTGAAATGGAGCAGTGGTTGAGTGAAGGGTGGAGATTAATACGTGTGTTTTCAGTGCGAGAATCATGTTATTATGACAACATCACATAACCTGACCTTTGGGGATGGCTCGGGAGGATCCGAGCCTCGAGGGAAATGACAAAATTCAAACCTGATTCCGATTGACCTATGCGCGGCAAAACTAAATTTTGTACTAAGGGTATGTTTGGATGGGAACGGATAGTGGTGCCCATGGTTTGCCAGAAACCGGAACCGGCCGGTTCAGAATCGGCGATCAACGGTTCGGGGAACCGTTGACCCGGTTCCGGTTCCAAACCGGAACTGTAAACCGGTTGCAGCCGGTTTGGTTTCGGTTTATGTATTCTAAAATCGTGAACCACCGGTTCATGGGAATTTTTTTTTTTTATTTGGACGAATGAGGTAGTGCCACGTGTCCGTCGGAGCTCCGGCGAAAAGTAGCCGGAGTCCGACGAAATACAGCGATTGTCACCGGAACCAGCGATTAACCGTCGGTTCGAAACTGGGCCAAACCGGCCCGCCTTTTTTCTAAAAAAAAATTTGACCGTTGGAGATCAACGGTCGAGATCTGCGGACCGTTGTAAATCGCCGGTTCGAACCGCCGGTCCGGCAAAATATATATATATTTTTTAATTTTCTATAAATACCCCCTCCCCCCATTCATTTCCTCACACCATTCCAACACTTCTCTCTCAATTGTCTCTAAATTCTCAAGTTACAATTCAATTTTCAATTCTCAAGTTTTTTTTTCAATTCTCAAGTTCTGATTCAATCGAAAATGTCTCGAAGAGGTTCTTCTTCCGTTGGTTCTTCTCACCGAGGAAAGGCACCGATGCCTCCACCACGAGATGTTGAAGTCGATGATCTTATCGATCAATACACTCCCTACTCTCATTGGAGTGAGGAGTATGCCAATTTGAAGGAGGCTCTCGGACCTTCGACCGTCGCCGACTTTGCCGAAGTGGAGGAGGAGCAGCCGGAGGCCCATCCAACTCAAGAGAGTGACACACGTAGTCGATCCACTTCGACACTTCAAAGTGATATTTTCTCCATACATTTTAAAAAGGAGAAAGTGGCAAATTCGAATGTGGACTACACGGTGACGTGCAACCACTGTGGGAAGAGTTACAAATTCAAGCACGGAGAGAGCTACGGAACGTTCAACAACCACATCATCAAGAAGCATCCGAATAAGATGAGTAATGACCGCTCTCAAACCCATATTCCTCGACAAAATGCCCATTCAATTGGGGGAACCGGAGGTAATGACCCTAACTTCCTTTTTCAATTTAGTCAATTAACTCATAGGAGAGGAGTAGCCGAATTGATTGCTAAAAAACATCTTCATTTTCAATTTCCGACCGATGAAGATTATGAAGATTTTACTTCTCAAGTTTTTCATCCTGCTAGTAGAAGAATATCTAGGAATACCGTTACACGTGATATAGAAAAAATTATAGGTGAATATAAATATGCTTTAATTGAAGAATTAAAAAATTTAACACAACGGGTATCTATTTGTTGTGATGTGTGGAAAGATCCTTATGAAAATCATGATTATTTAGGAGTAACATGTCATTGGATAGATGATGCATGGAACATGCAAAAATGATTAATTGCCTATGTCGAATTTGATGAAAGACATAGTTCCGTAGCAATTGCTAGAAAAATAATAAAAATTGTTAATAATTATGATATAGTGCTAAAAATATTTTCGATCAGTTATGATAATGCCGCTCCTAACACCGCTAGTATACCCACATTAAAGGAATTTTGTAGGCCTCCAATAGATGGTAAACTTTTTCATATTCGTTGTGTACCCCATTGTTTGAATTTGTGTGTACAAGATGGTCTAACCGCTTTGCATGATCAAATTAAACCTATTACGGATGCAATTTATGAAATTGCTAAATCAACACATGGCATAAAAAATGGGCAAGATTTTGTAAAAATAATGGAATGGAAGTTAAGAAATTTGTGATGGACATAAAACATAGATGGAATTTAACTTTTTATATGCTTCATGATTCTTATAATTATAAAGAATTGCTAATTGAATTTTATAAAGAAAACCCACATCAGTTGATATATTTGAATAACAACTCTTGGGATGCATGCATTAATTTAATTCAACTTTTAAAATTTTTTGAAGAAGCCACTAGAGAATTAAGTGGCACTTATTATCCTACTTCTCCATTAGCCTTAGATCATTGTGTTAAAATTGCTTTAATTTTGAATGAATATTGTGCATGTCCTATTATATGTGACACTATTATAGCAATTAAAGCAAAATGGTTAAAATATTTTCACGATCTTCCCAATTTATTTTTACTAGCTAAATTATTAGATCCTAGGATTAGAGAAAATGGTCTAATGGGATTATTACAAATGTATTATAGTGTTTTGTTCCCCCATTTTTTTGTTATCCGATTATGATGCAGTTGACTATATTCCAAATTATATAGAAGTTGCAACTAGAGCTAAAACATATTTGTATGATTTATTTAAAAAATATAAAACCGCATTAGGGGATGATTGTGGGGATAATTTAGGTGGTAGTAGTAGTTCTTCATATAATCCACATAATGTTAGTGGTCTTAGTGCATTTTATGATTTTTATGATAACCGAACACAAAAACGAGCTAGGGGGTCTAATCCCACACAAGAATTAGATACATATTTAAGTTGTACATTTAAATTTATTTCTTTTGAAAACTCTGTGGATCTTTTGAAGTGGTGGTAAAAAAATATCAACACTTATCCTATTTAAAGTCATATTGCAAATGAGATTTTTGCATGTCCCGACTCCAACGTTTCCGTCGAGTGCGCCTTCTCCAAAGGACGACATATGTTGAATCCAAAAGGGGCAAGATTGACCATAGAGAATGGTCAAAACATTACTCTACTTGAAGATTGGCTTTGAGCCAAGAAACATCAACAAAATCTAGATTTATCTGTCTTTGATGACGATAGCCCCGACGAGTATGGCTACGATTTCAACACATCCTCCTCCACCGAAACTAATGGGTAAGTTTGAGGTAAGAGAACTACGTGAGCTTTGATTCTCTAATTTAATTTAGGGATATGTAGGCAATTTCATTCTAAGTTTGATATTCACTTTCAAACTTAGAATGAAACTCAAGCTCTTTCATATTTTTTTACTTCTCTTAATTGTAATGAGAAAATGAACTGTGTGGTAGATGTGTTTCTCAAAGAAAGGAGGAGATAATAAGATGTGTCTTAGATGCACGTCTTATTATGTCCTCTTTTCTTTGAGACACATCATCTACCACACATCATTCTTTTCTCATTACAATTAAGAGAAGTAAGAACTAAGAAATACATGGGTTTTGATTCTCTAATTCAATTTAGGGATACGTAGGAAATTTCATTCTAAGTTTGATATTCACTTTCAAATTTAGAATGAAACTCAAGCTCTTTCATTTTTTTTTTACTTCTCTTAATTGTAATGAGAAAAGGAGTTGTGTGGTAGATGTGTTTCTCAAAGAAATGAAGAGATAATAAGATGTATCTTAGATGCACGTCTTATTATGTCCTCTTTTCTTTGAGACACATCGTCTACCACACAACATTCTTTTCTCATTACAATTAAGAGAAGTAAGAACTAAGAACTACGTGAGTTTTGATTCTCTAATTCAATTTAGGGATAGTAGGCAATTTTATTCTAAGTTTGATATTCACTTTCAAACTTAGAATGAAACTCAAGCTCTTTTTTTTTTCCTCTTTCAATTTGTAATTTGTAAGTTGTAATTTTCTTTTATTGTTTGTAAGTTGTAATTTTTTTAAATTCAAATTTAGAAGTTTGTTGTTTGTAAGTTGTAATTTTTTTAAATTCAAACTTAGAAGTTTGTTGTTTGTAAGTTGTAATTTTTTTTTAATTCAACCACTGATTATTCGTTATTTGTAAGTTATGATTTTTTTTAATTCAAACTTAGTGTTTATACTTTGTAAGTTGTAAATTTTGGATATTTATACAAAGTTCAAAGTTGTATATTTTTTAACATAAATACATTGTTTAAAAAAAAAAGAAACCGGAAAACCGGACGGTTCGAACCGGAACCGGCGGTTAAACCGTCGGTTACAAACCAGAACCAGAACCGTCCATATCCCGGTTCGGTTCCGTTAGACCCCCCCCGGTTTTCCAAACCGCCGGTTTGGAACCGGAACCGGCGGTTTAACCGAACTGGGCACCACTAGGAACGGAGGTCGATTTTGCAAGTTTGGATTTGAGATTTGAGTGAATTTTGTAAAAAATGTGGTTTTGAAAATCTTGTGTTTGTTTTTAGATTTTATAGGATAAAATTATAGTTAAGATGTCATCATCACACTGGGAATTATAGAAAAAATCGATTTTGTTTTTTTTTTTTTGGAAATTTTAGAAAACGTAAATATTTTTATTGAAAATTGTAAAAAAAAGTAAGATGTAGATAAGATTTGTAAATCCACATCCCACAACAAACAAAGATTGAGATTTTGTTCATCTCAAATTCGGATGGGCACATCTCAATCTAAACACATCCTAAGGTTATGTTTGAATAAGGGGATTTTAAATTAATGGATTTTAAATGCACTCATATCGAAGTGGAGTCAAAGTCCACCATAATTCTAGAAATTTAGTTGAAAATGAAAATACTGAATTTCAAATTCATATCTATCAAACACCACAAATAGATTGATTGTTAAAAATTCAAATTTCTCCTCAAATCACTCCATCCAAATGGACCTAAGTGAATTTCAAAAAGACAATTTCTTAAATAAGATCGATTTACGAATTTCATTTCATAGGATGAGTCGGTTTGACCCGAACAATATTTGGTCAACACTCAGTCAACCTGGTTAGCACAATTAGGTAATACTTTTGTTCATGCATTACTTTTATGTGTATGAAGTAATATTATTGAGAAATTATAATTTGATAAATAATACTATGTAAATTTTTTGTGTATCATGTGATATTTTTATGAGTATCATGTAATACATTTTAAATTCATGATTAATTTTGAGAGCATGTAATTTCAAAGGTAATATTTTTATTCTCATCATATAATATTTTTGTGTGTTTTATATGTAATACATTTGTTTATATATATAACTAATAATGCACTCGTACAATGTACGAGATTAATTTAAAAACGATTTATCAATATATTTAAATAATTTAAGTTTATATTGATAATCAATCATAAAATAAATCAAACAAAATAAATAGAATATCAAACTAAAGTTGCATAAATTGAACATGTAGAGCAATAATAATAGTCTAAAAGTTGCTTCAGAATAATATACCTCAGGTTACTCATTGGAGATCTCGAATTTGTATTTGAAACATTCAAGTCCATGCTTTGATTAGATGAAGCAATTGGAGTTTGCTCTTCTTCCAAATCAATGTACTTTGATGATTTTCCATTTGAATTCATTGATAGTAAAATTATATATATATAACAAATAATTAAAAACAATATAAAAAATTCAATAAAAATATATTTGAAGATAATACACTCAAATTTGAATATATACACACACACACTAGAGTCTATATTAAAGTAAAAAATCAAAAGTGGAAATAGGTAAAAATATCCAATATGCATAACAAAAAATGAAAAATATCAATTTCATAAGAAAACATGTTTTTTTTACCCAAAATGAAGACAAAAAGTCATAAATGCCCTTACCCACCCCCTTTAATCCACCCACCATATTTATCACCTATCCCTCTCTCATCTCTCATATGTAAGTTCAAAAATTTTATCTCTCTCTTTCATCTATTTCAAATCCTCTATCTAAAATCAAGAAATGTAGTGAAATTTCATCTCGCATTTGTTGCTCAAAAGAGGTAAGATAAACATTAATTATTTTCAAGTATAGTATAATGTAGTTTATAATTTTTTAATCTGTATATATATTTTTGGAAGTAAATCGAAGCTTAAAAAACCCAAAAACGTATACCAGGAACAGATCACGATAATCAACGTAGATCACGAGGGTGTTTAGCATCGTGATCTGGGTGTTTAGCATCGTGATCTTCAAGGAGCATCGTGATCTAAGTTGTTGGAGAAAAATAGATCACGATGCTCAAGATAGATCACGGTGGTATTTTAGCATCGTTATAGCATCGTGATCTAAGTTGTTGGAAAAAAATAGATCACGATGCTCATGATAGATCACGATGGTAGTTTAGCATCATGATCTACACTGAGCATTGTGATGTGGGTTGATGGGAAAAAATAGATCACGATGCTCTAATACCCTCGTGATTTATCTTGAGCACCGTGATCTGGATTAATGAGAAAAAATAGATCACGATACTCTAACACCCTCGTGATTTATCTTGAGCATCGTGATCTACATTAAGCACCGTGATCTATTTTCAGGAAAATTTTGAAAAAAAGCATAATAGATCACGATGGTGTTGAGCAAGATCTATAGATCACGATGCTCCAACACCACAGTGGTCTATGATAATATAAATTATAATATAATTATAATTAAATATTAAAAAAATTCATAATTTTATTTTAAAAAATCTGAAATATTGTCTTACATTTATAAGTATTTTTTATAAATTGAATATTATATGAAAACTTGAAGAAAAACTTTAAAAATATTATTTCTAAAATCTAATAAATAATGGTTTTAAAATACTATTATTTAAAAATAATAATATTTATTTAAATATTTATAATAAATCTTACAAAAAAATTCATAAATAGTTTTAAGATACTATTAAATAATAATAATAATAACCATAATAAATTGTAAAAAAATCATAATTATTTTAATTTGATAAGATTAAAACTAAAATTCAATTATTTGTAAAATATTTAATACTTTCATTAACACTTAATGTGTGGATCAATTTTTTTTTTTCGCATGAAATTTATCATATCTATTTATGTTTTTCAAAAAGTTTCTATAGGATTTAAATTGTTGTTATATGTTGTGAGACCCGAGCCCCTCGTTACTCTTTGACGAATATAGTTCATGCATCCATGTATTCTATGAATTGCGTGTTGTTTATTATGTAACGTTTGAGTTTACATCGATATCATAGAGTGTGTTTGTTCTATTTATTTATTTATTTAAACTTGTTAAATCTCGTGTTATTTATGTGCTACTTGTGAACTTGCGTGGTTATATTTTCTTTTAAATATTGAATTATGTACATGCTCTTACATAATTGATGATGAGAAAATCTTATCATAATTGGTTGAGACTCTAATGATATTCAAATGCATAATGTAACTTAATTGACTAATAATAATAATTGTATAAACTAAATATAAATTTTGAAAAGAAAAGAAAAAAAATTAATAGATTTAAGAATTATTATAATTATATAAATGTATGTAGTCACATGTGGATAATATATATATATATATATATATATATATATATATATATATGACTGGATAATTAGAGCAGATTCCTAACAGTAGCTTTACATATATATATATATATATATATATATATATATATATATATATATATACACATTTATATGTAAATAATAATGGCCATAAATATTAGTATATAAATATATGTATAAGGCGGTTCACAATAGAATAATAACTCAATCTAGCCACGTGTCTTCCTTTGTGCACTCATGACTAATAGATATCACAATGGGAAAAAAAAACGAAAGGAAAGAAAAAGAAAGAAAAGAAAAAGAAGACGACGAAAGAAAGAAATAAGGTATGCAAGTTAAACTTGAATTTCCATTCCTTTATTTAGTCTACAAAGTATGGCATATGTATGTAGATGCCAATTTATTCAAATGAAGTAGGCTGACTCTTAATTTGTTAGATGGGATAATGAATTGGTTAAGTTAAGTTAGATAGTGATTTTAATTATATAGCTAATTTGTTATTTAATTAAACACATAAATGAATTTATGTAATTTCTTTTTAGCATCTAATAACATTATCTTTTAGAATAAGATCAGTTAGTATGCTTTCAATTGTGCAAAGTAAAAATTTAATTTTCAATGTGTTAATTATAACCAATAATTAAAATTAAAAGAATTTTTGTGAGATTTTGGAAATGATTTGATCTACAAATTAAATTGTTTTAGGAAACTTATTTTGAGTAAGTTAATATAAAATGTTTTAATCCTTTGAAATTGCTTCAATTAATTTTAATAGTCTAATAAAATGTTTAAATTGCTATTTTAGATTAATCTTCATAACACAAGACACAGAGTATTTCATGGGAAGCAAGGTAAGTAGAAATTCATTTGCAACTACAATGTATGAACATAGTATTTCATGATATATATGTATATTGATTTAGTGATATTACGTGATTTTATATCTCCTTGAAAATGACGTGTTTGAGTGATGTTATGTGAAGATATATGTGATGTATTTCGAATATCAATCACGAGCATCAACACGTGCATACGTAAATGATGAAAGTTATTACATTCTGCATGCAAGACATGATTTTAAGATGAAAAGTATTTTTATTGACCACTACTAGCACCGAGACATGAAATCATGCTTACGATATATTATATGGGTAGCCGAGGACATGTAAGACACGGTTATGGTTTGATTCGTTCGGTCGGGGGCCTGTGAGACATGGATATGGCTACCATTACTATATGTTTAGCCGGGGACATGTGAGACATGGTTTGGCTTGATTCGTTCAATCGGAGGCCTGTGAGACATGGATATGACTATAATAATGAATAATGTTATATTGAGCTCTATCCGGTGCCTAGTAGCAAGGTGGTCAAGGGGCCCAGTGAAGGAAAATGATTTTGTAAAGAAATATTTTCATTCATTAGCATGCATCATTGACATCATTTCATATCATTAATGTTATGTGCATAATTTCTCTTTACTGAGCTTATTAGCTCATATAATTCATGCATTGTAGGTGAATCTGCTGATGTATAAGATCATGGACTTATTGACCGTGTTGTTGAGTTCCTACGGGTTCGGAGATGGTGTACATGGATGACGACCTGTTGGGCTACACTATGAGCTTATTTTGCTTTAAACAATGTTTTGATGAAGAACATGGATTTCTGTTTTATCTTCACTTTCTGGGAATAAGTATGTAAAATATAGAAGTGGGTGTGGCTTGACTTTATGATAAATGCTACGAAGCATGCTATATATTTTCTTATCTAGTTTCAGGTGCAAGAAAAGTTATTTGTTACAACGTTTAAAAAGAAAAAAAAGTCACACACTCACTTACAGGTCTTTTAATATGAAAATCTATTACATGTCTAGCTATATTAGAAATGTGGTCGTGACATATGTATTATTATTTAATTATCTAATTGAAGTCTAATAAAAATATTTTTTATTGTAGATGGCAAACAACGAAAATCATTATAGTTTATCGTGGATATTGGCATGAATCGGAGTATAAAAATGGAGAGGATGGTTTGATATATGCATCATTGCATACAATTTCTTATACAAAACTATTGGATGAAATTCATTATATTATCCGAGCAGATCGTAGGACTTGTGAGTATGCATTGCATTGTTTAATGCCTACAAAGATTTCAGGAGAAGTGAAATTTAAAATCAAGACGGATGTTGATTTGAGAAGAGTTGTTGAGGTGTATGATTACCCCCTAGTTATTTGTTTCTATTGAACCAAAAGAGCATGATTTGAATATTCCATTTTCATATACGAGTCCGAGGGGTAGTTTTGTTTAGCTTATGAATTCTCAACAACAATATATTCATTAGAATTCAAATATATATGGAGATCAGCTGAATTATGTGCAAAGTCTGATTGAACACCAAATTCCTTCCATTTATGTAGTCCAAAATTTCAAAGCTTGTGCTAGCAATCCATTTGAGGATCTTAGGCCTAGCTCTTCTTTGAAGTAAATATCAGAGTCTGTTGTTGATGTTCTGAGAAATAGCTCCCCACCACACCACCAACTTTATGATTTCAACAATTTTTATGATTCCAAATATATGATGACAAAGATGCTGAAAATGATAGTTGTGGTATGTTTTAACATGTTATTAAACATATAAAGATAACTCAGCAATTGGCCACATCACATAAATACGCAACACATACGTCAGTTCATTAACGGACACACAACCCATAACTCACCAAAAGGACTCGCACCCAATGGACACTAAGCCCAAAAGACACTGGACACGCAGCCCAATAGACACTAAGCCCAAAAAACACTCCGTCAACTCACTAATGGACACGCAACCCAATAGACACTAAGCCCACTGGACACTCAGCCCAAACCTACCACATTATCGTAAAATAAACACAGAATATAAACACAACACGTAGAGTTCAACAATTCATATATCACATAGGGAAAACTGTAAACAGATAAAGGTTTAGAATGTACCCCCACCTTGTTCAGTGGTTACCACGTGAGTAGCGAGTACCAACGATCTCGTGTCTTAGATCTTGTGTTCCAAATCCCATGTCTCAAAGTTCAATCCAATTGATAGCCTACACAAATTACGGTGTTTCTTAGATCCTTAATAACGTATAAATAAAGCTATAAACGTTCACGACGAAAGTACAATCGTTTACTACACGGCGGATCGAGAGATCTAAAGATTGGAGTTGAAGAAACGAGGATGGATAATTAATCCATATGGCTGAGATGATAGAGAATTGAATTTGGGTAACGACGGAAAAAGAATCAGCTCGATCGGAGTTGAAACGAGCTCGAACGGAGCATTTTAAGATTGAGGGGTAAAATGGTAATTTTTTATCAAGGGTTGACTTTGACCGGGCCCACGAATCCCGACAACTTGATGAAAACATGCGAAATGGAACGACGTGTGAAAACGCTCACCGGCGCACACGGTAGCTCCCGGCGCGCGCCCAGCACCCAGCGTTGCGTGCCCTGCGCGCACTAGCACTCGGCGTTTCTCGGCACCAGCTGCGGCGGCGCCGCCCTCTGCCACCACCACCTAGTTCGCCGGATACCTCGCACCGCCGGCTACCATCTCCGGCCATCCCTCGCCGGATTCTGATGGTGAATAGTACCCGAATCCTCGCCGCAAAAACCTTCGATACCCTGTTTTTCGAATCCAACCCCAACTTTCAAAACTCCGGCCGGCGACTTCTAGTCGCCGGCGACCACTCCCAACCCCTCCACCGGCGACTCCCCGTCGCCGGCAACCATTCCCGGCCAGCCCAACACCCTTATACAGCATATATATACACTCTCTCATACACACGTATACACACAGTCATAAACTGTTTCAGCTTAGCCGGCGGCTACCTGCCGCCGGCCACCACCCCCAGACCCTCACCGGCGCATCACCAGCGCCGGCCACCAATTTCTACACGGCGGCGCCACCCAGCGCCGCCCACAGTAGATCACGCATGCATACACACACTAACACACTCTCAAATCACACACACATGCACAATTACACACACATACCAGAATCAGTCCCGGTGGCACCACCACCCCGGCAGCTTACCCTCACACCCATCAACATCTCCGACGACTGCTCCGGTGAGAGAAGGAAGAAAGAGAGAGAGAAAACAGAAGAGAGAGAAAGGGTGTCACAAAGCTAGGGTTTAGGGTTTGGAGGCTGTTTTTCGCTTTTTTCCGGCAAACGAGAAATCGAAATAAAATTCCGGAAGTTGTCCTAGACTCGTCTCGATGAGGGCTACGTTGTGTGCGAAAATCGGTCGAAACCGACGAAGTTGGAATTTTCCTGCCACTGGCGGCGGCGCGCCAGAGGTAGAAAACCGAAAAGAGAGAGAGGAGAGAGACACTTACTTGTTTTCGGCGCTTTCGGCTCGTTCGGAAAAATGATGATTTTTGAATCGAAACCACTCCTATTTATAGAAAATCCAAAAACACTATTCACCAAAATATCTTGTTACTGTTCATCGGGAGAAAAATCTTCATTACTGTTCATTGGTGGAAAAGTCTCCATTTACTATTCACCATACATTATCTTCCGATTTTCCGAAACTTCAGGTTTCGCCCTTTTTGTCGCCGTTTGAGCTACGGGTCTCCGATTGACCCCTAATTCGTTTCTATCTTCTTGTCTTCTCGATATGCATCTAATGGTATAGAAATATTCTATATACCATATCTAAGAAAATTATTCATCTAAAACGTGCATTAAACACGTATCTGAAACGCACGTAATAAATTAAACAGTCAAAACATACGTACATAATTATTAAATTACAGGTTTAAATATTTAATTAATCAATTATGCTTCTTTTTTGGTACGGGGCGCTACACTTAGTGATATGTTAGTGTGAATGTATTAGAAAATTTTGTTGAGTCTAGGAAATTAATATAAAATTTACATTCAAATCGGTCATGAATGTTTTGAAGTAATAAAATTTAATTCTTAAAGAGTAAAACACTTTGATTGTGAATAGATATCAAACATATTAAGAGTACATAATGTTGACCTTTATTATGACATGATACTTCATTTTGTACGCTATGGAATGTCTTACGGCCTATAAGATGTTAGTGTAAAATATGGAAAGTTAGTTATGTATGTATATATATGCTTAGTATCGTTGAACATAAAATTTTGACAAACAACATTGTAGAAGATTAATCAATAAGGATGAATCATTTCATGGGACCAATTAAGTTATTTCAATAGTGACATGTTAAATTATACTATCAAAACTTCAAACAAAACCAAGTTGCACACTGAATAGCATTAGATGTTCGAATACACTAGTAATAATCACTAGCTAATGGAAGGTGAAAATAGTGGTACTAAGGAAAAATGCCTAATGAATTTTACAATGATAAGAATAGAGAGAAGGAAAAAAAAAAATTCTAAATGGGAGGAAATCATAGTTTATATAACATAGAATAAATATACACAAATTTAAAAGAGTATGGTTTTAAGTTAAGAAATTAGTATTCATTGAATTAACCAAAAAAAAAACAATAATAACAATAATAATTATATGATTTGACTAGGAAAGTTTATCATTTATCATACAAGACACTAATAATTAAAAAGATGAATAAAACATATGAGTTAGAGTTAATCAAGGAGAATGCGATAATATTTTAACTTCACAAATGACAAGTTTATTAAACTTCCAACATAAATTAACTAGCGCAAGTATCCATTACACATATTAGATTTTGTTCTAATATATATTAACACCCATAAATACAATAGTTATGAGAATTTAAATTGAAGATGAAAATTATGTTTTATTATCATGGGGTAAGTCATAAGTGAATAGCATATGACTTTGATTATGATAAAAAATGGTGATATAAAAAAAAATTTAATAAGAAGAAAAAGTAGTTAATTACTTTGATCTAACATCAATATATTAAAGAGATTATAGTTTATGAATGGAATATAATGTTTTATGTTCAATAAAATTGAAGTGTTATAGAAAAAGGAAGTTACTATTTAAATAAATTAAAAAGGACCTAAATCATTTCGGCATACTAGAGATATTTAATAGCTAATAATCATGTAATTAGTCTTGAAGATATTGACTCAAATTACAAGATGACAGAATATACTTAAAAAAAAAGATTTAGAAATATTGATTTTTATTTGATTGGTCATTGACTTAATTTTATAAGATTAGTTATAATATGTAGTCACAGACAATTTATGACAATTAATTTGAACTTGATTTATAAGAGACTTATGAGTTTTTTTTCCCAAACATGAGAATTATCGATCTTATCTACTAAAAGAAAAGTTCATATGAGCGGTTTAAAACTTAGTATTCGACTTCAAAAATTATTGAAACAATTGTAGTTTTGGTGTTTGATCGAGACTTATAAATGAGAATATCAAAGTGACATATAATAAGTGGATTTAGAAGTTTCAATAAGAAACAATATAATAGTGAGTGTGTGATTGTGTTTATTAAATGCATCGTGATTGATGTTACATGTTTAATGTTGTATACTTGATGTTATATGATTAATGTTATTTTTGATGTTTTATGAGATGGATGAGAGCTTAGTGTTTTATGAAATTGAAAAGAGCTTAGTCAGGCCAATGACATGAAAGAATGAAAGTCGAGGTATGATGGTCTGTGGATCTCCCGCGAGGGTTAAGATGGTCTCCAGATCTCCCATGCAAGAAGTCGGGGCAAGATGATCCTCAAATCTCCTGCATAAGAAAATAAAGTCTTACATTAATGTCTAGTAACCAACTTAATTTAATAGTTCATGTATGAATAACATATAAAGATGTTTAGGGGGTATATAAGATAAAATAAAAGTAAATGACCTTACGAACAAGAACATTTCTACTTTCTAGCTTAGCTTGAGGCAAACAAGCTTACAAAGTATCAATCATCGATCATTATTTGTGTAATAGCATGTTACATGGGTAGTAGATAATTGATCTACATGGTAAAAAGTCAAGCTACTTGTTGAATAGTTTTAGTTATATTGGAATACTAGTAGGATCAGTTTATTTTCAATCTTTATTATGACGAGTTTAAGTACTAGATGTTAAACAAAAGTATATTGATTTTAGAATCTTGATGAGACAATTTGTCATCATAATTATTATAACAAGTTGGACATGCATATTTGTTAGTATTCTGTTATGAAGGTTCAACCATCAATTCAATTTTTTATTGAGGTATTTTCTTTTAATTTAGTAGAAGTAATTACCCTATTCTAAGTTTCGAGGACGAAACTTTTATAAGGTATAAGGGATTGTAATACCCCAAATTTCTAATTAAATCTCTTTTATGAATAATAGACTTTTTATTTATTTATCATGGTCTCATAAAAAATTAAAGTAAAGTTAGTTATGAGATAAATTAAATATTACACCTTATACCTTATTTGATTAGGATTCTTAAATAATTAGTGGATTTATAACTCTATTAGATTAAATATAGGATTTTAGAATTTAAATCAATTAGTGGGGATAAGGCAAGTAAGTTAGGTAGTTGAGAAACACTAGGAGTCCACGTGCTTTTAAACTCCTAAAGGATAAGAAATCTCAAACCCTAGATAAATAAATATAGGGTAAAACCTAAAGAATAAATACGTAACTAAAGAGACGAGAAAGAGAGAGAACAGTGAGAAAGCAGGAAGAAACCGCAGTCTTTAGAAAAGAAAAAAAAACAAATAAACACGAGAACAGAGAGAAGGGAGAAGTGAAATTGTGAAGCATTCTTGAAGTCTAAAACTTGGAGCGGTGACCATCGAGTATTATTCTTAATTAATGTAGTTTTTATGCCTTTATAAGTATGTCTTCATTTGTGATAAACAATTATGGGGGAAAATAATTATTAATCTAAGGAAGAATAAAAAGATTGGAGTCTACAGTTTTGTTCTTGTTGATGGAAACGAAAAAATAAAATGGTAGAAGAAGTTTTGTACATAATCTACATTAATTAGTTTAAAGTTTTGGGATCTGCAATTCTAGTTTTTGCATGATATATATATATATATATATATATATATATATATATATATTGTTTTGTACGTTTCGAATTTATGAAGTTTTAGAAAATTGTAAGAGTAATAACAGTAACTAGCTAATGCCCTTGGAATTATAATAATATTATATGTAACCTAGTTATTAATATTCATTTAGTTAACTTTTAAAAGTAGTTCAGTTTGAAATTAATTTCTTTCTTCGTCCTTATATATATATATATAATATATTAACTTAGAGGGAAAATTCATTTTTAGTCCATTTAAAACGCTACTGTCCGATTTTAGTCCACTATAAATTTTTTTTTCAATTTTAATCCACTTAATCAAAAAATCATCACTATTTGGTCATTTTCTCCCAATTTTAGTCCATTTTCCGGCGATTGTATCACAATCACCCCCAATTTTAATGTTTTCCCCACTCGCGCTACCGCCGCCGCCGCCAGAGCCACCGTTTCTCCTCCCCCATTTTCTCTCTCCTCCAATCTCTTCATCCGGCCACCGATCGGAGCCGATCTTATACCCAAATCGAAGCTCTCGTCGAGCCCGTCATGAATCCGGGCTCGGATAGCCGATTGGCCTTGCCGATCGCCGGCAATCGGCCGATAACAGTTTGTTCTTTCTCTCTCCTCCAATCTCTTCATCTCCCAACAATCCTACAGTGTCCTCATGTTCTTGGAGATATACTATATAATCATCCGGAATAGCGTTTCTCCTATCTCTTGTGGATCTTCTTGCTGGCACTTGGTCTTGAGGTTGTTGAGTTTGTTCTTCAGGAACTATTTCCTCAACTTGGTTGGGAAGTTGTTCAACATTGTCTTGTCGAGGTTCTAAATCCATTTCTCGAACAACAACAGGTATAGGAACTTGTACGATGTCAGAAATAGTAGTAGGAATTGTAACTGATTCCTCCTCAAAGACAATGTCTCTAACCTTATTTCTCCCCCCAAACTCAACATCCTAAAAAAATACTGCATTTCCCGTCTCAAAAATAGACCTCATAGTGGGATCATAAAACTTGTAACCCCTAGAGCGCTCAGAGTAACCAATATAGTGTTTGGGCCGGTAAATATTCGCATGAACCCACACACACACAAACATCTTGACATTCTCAATAAGTCAATCTACGCAGAGAGGTCACTTTGGCAACATCATATTTCAATTGGTTATATAAAATGTCAGACAATTTAAATTAAGTCATAGACATACCCAATTATTATTGAAGAAATTAAAATATAAACTTTAATCCTGAATCAAACATCGATTCCCGATTTCCAAACCATATAGAAATTCACGTCTCCCAAAATTGTGAACATAAGCTCATTATCAATGACTATGTTGGTCCTAAGTGGTCAGAGGTTCAAAGGGGGTGAATGAACCTCTATCGATTTTCAAAAACTTTTCTATGAACAGGTTCCTGATTCTAAAGAGAAACAGCAACCTGACTCGAGTCAGTAACCTGGCACAATGCTGATCAGGTTCCTGTCTCGATATCACAGTATGCAGCGGAATAAACAAAGATAGAGTTTCTGTTTTGCAAGCACGTTTTCTTTTCAAAGATGATTTTAACAAAGTCTTTTGAGGAATATGCTTATGACAGGTACAACAAGATAGATATGCAATAAACAAAGCACAATATGCAGATAGTCAAAAACAAATAAACACTTAAGGCTTATAGTGGTTCGAAGGTGGTGTAATCCTTCTACGTCCACTCTATTCTTTCACTGAGGAGGAACTTCATTAGGTCAGTTCAATTTACAAGTCTCGACTTTACAAACCTCTTCCTAACAAGTTGTTACCTACAGAATCCCAGTTTCCTAGGCCAAATCCCACACAGGGTACCAATCCCATACAGGGCAAATAGCCTACACAAGACTATATACTTAGCAAGGATATAATCCTATCAACTAAGTTACACCAAACACAACCTAGCGTACACATCACAAATGGTTAAAAGTATATGGATTTCTTCAACTGTGTTGTTGAAGTCAGTCTTGAACTTGTTAACTCGAATGCTTGATTAGTAGACTGGCTTCGAAGGTTGAGTGGCTGAACGAGAAGACTTGATATCTTGAGAGTGATAGCTTTAGAAAGAATGTGATCTCAGTTGTTCAGTAGTCTTCAAGGTTAGTTCAACCTTCTATTTATATATGTGGAAAAATGTCCGTTGAAGAGAAGACATAGTTTCGTTGCAATTCAAATAGATCTTCAAATCTTCGTAATTAATGCATCACCGGAGATCAGAGTTTAGGGGCATGGTCTACTCTGATTCACATTAATGGCGATATGCTCTTTGCAGCAGTACTTTGCAGAGCCGCTTTCGAGGTGGCAACACCTCATTGGCTTATCACACACTTCTATCTACTAGTAACTTCGACAGGAACCAACCTCATATCTTAACTAGTGTGAACCTCGTACTGCATGGAATTGGTTAGAGAGAGACTTGCTTCTTGCTTTAAATGAAGTTAGTTGCCTCTTTCTGTTTTGCGCTAAGATTCTATTTCAGAACAACTTCCTGTTCCTGAAACCTGCAGTCAGCTTCCTGACCTATGTCTCTTTTCTGTTCTGCTTTAACTTACTGTTCCTGATCAACTTCCTGTTTGTTGCTTGCTGATTTAACTTCTTGATTCTAACTTCAAGTCTGACTTACTGACTTTTTACTAAGAAAGTCAGTCTTCGAGTGTTCAAGTCCAGAATCCTGCTTTAATCAGAATTTCCTATTTTTCTGTTATGTCTTATATCTTAGAAATATCTCATGAAAAGCCAAGATAGACAAGCTACAACCCACTTATAAAATGTGGAATATGGGTAGTCTAAAGGATCATCTATTATTACATTGTCTCATCAAAACCTAGTCAGAAATATCCTAACAATTTTCCCCTTTTTGATTATGACAAAACCCATATAAAACAAGAAAAATAGATGTGTTTTTAGATACGTAAATAGGCACAAGTATAGTACTTTGAAGGTAATTACAACTTATGAGAAAGTAAGCTTACATACAATAAAATGATGACATTGCAAGAAAGAATACATCATATTCTCAATAAGAAATGCTTACTCAAGGTGTCTGTTAGTAAGCTACTCTTCAATAGATTTCTTGTCAGCAAATAGTTTCATCTTTACTTCATCATGTCCTGAGGATGTTTGCTTTCCATACTTAGTTCCCTTCCACCAGTTTGTGATAGAATTCTGATAAGATTTCTCCATTTGCACAGCAATCTCAGGAGACTATATCCATCTTAACCAAAAGTCCTGGTAGTAAGGAATCTCTTCTCCTTCTTTGACTTTCTTGATCAGAAACTTCTGTCGTTCCAATTTCCCTTCTCTCGCCAATTCTTCATACTTCTTTAGAGCATTTTCACAAGAAGAAAAATTTCTAAAATATCCATCTTTGAGAAGTTTTCGAAAGTACCTCCAGTATGCTGATCGTTTAAACTTTGTGAGTTCATCAAATGTTGGATTTCTGTTTCTGGGCAAGTGAACTTCTTCAAATATACCTAAGTCCCAAAAATGGGTGATGTTCTCAGGTTTTTGATCCAGCAGAGCTAATATTTCACCTGGAGCATCTTCTTTATTGAAATTATGGGCTTTTTGAACTGGGAATGACTATAAGGCTGCATCAACCTTCTTAGCAATCTTGGTCCTGTGTCCAAAATTCCCAATCTTGAAATCCATTATGCCTTCTTCTTTATTCTTCTTTCTTCATCCACAACTTTCAACTGCCTCCATCTTTCCTCACTTAGAAGAGGACCTGTAGGAAATGACATGTAAGGTTTGACATTTGGATTAGCTTGCTGCACAGCTTGCTGTCTGTCTCTTCCTCTGCCTTGACCAGGTTGCTACCTGTAGGTTTTTGACCTTGACCTTGTTGTAATGCAGTGCTGCTTACTGTTTGAGAAGTAGTACCTCCAGCACCTGCATTATCATCATTATCCTTTTTTATCCTCTTTGAGTCACCATCTTGACCATGTTCAGAGACATCTGATCTCTTATGCTTAATCTTGGTCAAGGGCAGTTCATTATCATCATCATCATCTATCTCTTTTGTGGTAGCCTCCACAATCTCATCATCTGGTTCATTAGTGAGGGTTAGTTGCTTTCCTTGAGAAATAGCTCTTTGTTTTCCTTCCCCCTTTTTGTTATTATCAAACACAACATTGGGGTTAACAACCGCAACAGCCTCACTAGGATAGACTCTTTCCATGATGACTCTTATTTCTCCCACCAACAACTCCAGATTAAGAATCCTATCATTGGTACTGCGAGCTGTGGCATTCATTTCTTCATTTATCAGATTCTGTGTTGTCTGATTGCTCTTAACCTCGTTAACTGATGTAGTCAGTTCTTTCAGCACTTTGCTTTGAGCATCTGAGGCAGCTTTCTGTTCGTGTTCAAATCTTCTTCTGGAAGTGAGATGAAAGTTAAGTTCATCGTTCATCCTGGTCTGAATCTTTCCAGGTAGTGCATCAAGTTCTTTCTTTAATTCACTCAAGGTTTCTGAGTGAGCTCTTTCTCGCATAGTAGAGCTTGTGGCCAGATTCATCTGATGTGTCTCCATAGCCTTCATTAACCCATGAACAACATCCAGTACTTCTTGAAGAGAGATATCTTGTTCATCAGTAAGGGTCTCAACCCTATCAGCTGGTCTTGATTCCTCTTGAGTATATAGGGCCAGAGACTGATCAGCTTTCTCTTTTGCTTCTTCCTTAGCTTGTTCTTTCTCCATTACCTCCTTGTCAGCTTCGTATTTCATCCTTTCTTTAATAGTCATCTTGATTTTTCCAGGTTCTTTGTAAGGAGAGGGATCTGTTGAATCATTATCACTGGAGCTTGATGAGTCAATGTCATCACCTGGTGTGGAAACACCAACAATTTGTTTGCCTAGAGCAGGCATGACATTCGTCTCTGTTATTGACTCTACAATCTCCGTCGGAACTGTCTGAACAATATCTTCATCAGAGGTTTTCATTGGATCAACCACCTCTACTGTATCTCGAGGTTCAGTAACCTCCTATGTTCGACTATCAGCAACTTGATCTCCCTCAGTAACTTGTCCTGGTACAGTGGTTACCTCACTGGGAGCCTCAACAACTACACCTGTTGCTTCCAAAGTAATCTCAGTTTCCTGAGTGATAGGAACTTCGATTACCTTAGCAACCTCCTCAATTGCTTCATCAGCAACCTAACAATCTTCATATGTTGGTTCAATGTCAGCGGTTGTTTCAGCAATTGGAATCTCAGTAACTTTTTCCCCAATTGCAACAGTATCCTGACTTATTCCTGCTAACTTTGAAGTGGCATCATGCAGTAGTGCAAGAGTCAGATCAGGCTTCTGGACATCAACCTGTTCTGTTTCTATCTCATCCGCTTTCTGTACTACAACTGAAGCTAGTATAGAGAGTCCTGCCTCTACATTGTCCTCCACAGATGCTTCATCGGTAATCTCCTCATTGATTTTCTTTAAAAACACCATGGATGATTGGTGATGGTTCCCCCTCGGCAGGTTGATAATTAAAAATAGGGGAATCAGAGTAGTCAAGTAACTGAATATCATCATCCACAGTATCTAGATGAGTTATTGGGGAGAGAGCTGCAATACATGTGAAGGTAGGTGATTCATGAATCTCAGCAGCTTTTGAGCTTTGTTCTCCTGGTTGCAACATTCTAGGAGGCCTCCTTGATTCTTTCCTACTGGTCTCCATTCCTAGTTGCAACATTCTTTCATTAGCTTTCTCAGCAGTGAGGATAGCTAGTTGAGCTTCTGCCATTTCCAGCTCAGTAGGGGTCCTAATAGTCTTGGTAGTGGGGTTTATCAGCGCATCGTTCTCCCCAGGCTTCGTTGACTGCTCTCCACTGTCTTCTTCAATCTTAGCATTGGCCAGCCAATATTCATTCAAGATTTCTTGTCTTTCTTGAATGAGTGATATCATTTAGTCAGCATGCTGATCAAGGTAGGCTTCGTTGAGAAAAGGTAGAAGTCCATTGGATACTTCATCTTCCTTTGTTATGAAGTTCTTTATCCACTGAATAATGATTTATTCTACTTCAAGCCAATCTATCCACTTGATTAACTCAGAGCCAGGTCCTAACCTCGTCCATCTCCAGGTCTCATAAGTACGATAGAATCTTCTCCATATAGAGTTTGCAGTTTCCATCAGGACTCTTTCAACATCATCAGCACAAATGAATTCAATGGAATGTAAGACTCTATTAAGGGTGTTAATCTCTCTTAGTTCTACGTTTTCACCCAACCATTTCATTTGTTTGGCCGACTTGTCGGCTGCTTTCACTAGTCTTCTCCTTATTTTCTTAGGTTTCTGAGGTTCTTCAATAATGGCAATGTGACTAGAAACCTGTTGTGTGTCAGCATTCTCCTTATCAGATTCCTCAAGGACTTGAATCACAAGGGCTGAAGTCTGCTCGCCTTGGATATCTTTAGGATACTTTTGGGAATCTGGAGCAGCAAATTGATCCGCTGTCTGCTCAGTATCTCCTTTCATACTTTCATTGATATCGCGATCCATCTTAGTGATCTGCTCTGTCGGTTGATCACATATGCCAGACTCATCCTCGTTGTTTGTAGGACTAGTTGTTAGGGATGTAGTGGAGACAACAGTTCTTTTCATCCCGATTGTCTTCTTCTTCAAGGAAACTTTCTTTACAATCTGATTCCTTACTGGCTTATCATTATCATCCCCAGAATCGTTTGAGGTATCAGCATCTTGTGGTTTGGTTGTGGACTTGTTCTTGGGCTGCTTCTCCTCTTTCTTTCATTTGGAGTAACCTTTCTTCACTTCAAGGTATCATCTGGGAGCGTAGGGTACCTTTCTCTCCAGATGAATCTTTTTGTAGCTCAGAATGGAGGAGATTATAATTCCAAATCCTCTTTTTTCCTTAGGTTTGATTGCCTCCTCCCAAATCCTCTGAAAAAGGATTTGTGCCCAGTTGACTGTTGCCTCCTTGATGATAGTGATCATCATCTGTGGCCTTAGACTGGTGCACTTATCAAAACTCTCACACCTCCCTTCTACTGTGCGCACAAGAATGTCATGGAGAAATTCATACTCTGGTTTGAAATACTTTTTGGGAAAATTGCTGGTGGCAACTTCCTTCTTTACAGACTCCAAGAAGAACTGGTTCCAGCTTTCTTCAATATATTCTGATCCATACTCTACCAGTTCAGCATAAACCATTCCTTGATCAGATATGTCAAAGGTCCTGGCAATATCTGTAATGGTCACAACGAAGGTCTCTTCATCATCTTCTTTCATCTTGAAGGAAATGGACTTTTCATCTTCAGAAAGTTCCGCGAAGGTATAGAATTTTTCGACTGAAATGGCTGAAAATCCTTCGTAGGTTTTTGTGAATAACCCATCTAGTTTGCTTTTGCAGACATGATTCCAAATCTCAGAAATGAGATCCTTGTCATCGTAGGGTGATTTGTTGCCGAGTAGCACCCTTGTGTCTACAAGCCTTCCTTTTACTACCTTGGTGGTTCTTGCTTGTGCCATTGTAGATCTGTGAGTTGCTTGAGAGAGAAAAACTTGTTTGCAGAGGGTTAGTATAATTTTTGCAGAATGTTGAAAGACTACAATGATCTCATAGGGTGAAGGAAAGGAAATATGATCGGTTCTAAAATTTGAATCCGAGTTCCAAAAATATCAATGATCTCGATCAATCATTTAAAGAATCGCGCTTTGAGTAATGGTTGAGATTAAATAAAACAGGGGCAAATTCGTAATTTGCTGAATACGTGTCAGTTTTAGAATTGCGTATTTTTCGCCTCCTAAAAAATGGTTTTTCGCATTAAATGCGACTGCAGAACTGTCTCTTGTAATCATTACCAATCAGGTTACTATTCCTGATACGAGGTTGTAAGGCTCAGTAAATGCTGATTCTCAATCGATGCTATTTTACAACCTTCTATATCTTGTTTTCGTTAGATTGTATCAGAAATCTGTTTAAGTAACATGTTTCTGATTACTATCTTAGCGACCTGTTGTGAGTATCAATCATCCTAAAGTTGAATACTGTCGGATAATCTTTATACGTTAAGGATCAGTATCCTATTTTAGTATAGTGAGCAACATAAAGGTTGAGTTCCCCCTTATTAAGGAACTTTGAAATCTTACTCATTAGAGCTTGATGATCCCAAGCTCACTTCTCAGCATTGAGAATCTTGATTCACACAGGGGCTTTGTGAATATGTCAGCAAGTTGCTTGTCTGTATGTACTTTTTCAAGTACAATATCCTTCTTCTCCACATGATCCCTTATGAAGTGATGTTTGATATCAATATGCTTTGTTTTTTAGTGGAAGACAGGATTGTGAGTGATGACAATAGCACTCGTATTGTCACACATGATGGGAGTCTCTTTCTGTATTATCCCATAATCATTGAGTTGTTGTTGTATCCACAAAATCTGAGCGCATCAGCTTCCTGCAGCTACATATTCAGCTTCCGCGGTTGATGTTGCAATAGATGTCTATTTCCTGCAAAACCAAGAAACTAACCGGTGTCCCAAGAATTGACAAGTACCACCAGTACTTTTTCTGTCAATCTTGCAACCTGCAAAATCAGAATCTGAAAAACCTTTAAGGTTGAATCCTCCATCTTTTGGATACCATAATCCAACATTTTGAGTGCCCTTTAAATACTTGATGATCCTTTTCACTGCTGAAAGATATGACTCATTTGGTGCTGTTTGAAATCTTGCACATACTCCAACTGCAAATACTATATGTGGTCTGCTTGTTGTTAGATATAACAAGGATCCAATAAGTCTTCTATACTTAGTGGTCTCTACATCCTTTCCAGTTTCATCCTTATCCAAGCTGATAGATGTGGCCATTGGTATGCTTACTACTGATCCTTTTTCCATTCCAAACCTTTTGATTAATTTATTGGTGTACTTGACTTGACTTATGGAAGTCCCATGTTCTAGTTGTTTGACTTGTAGACCAAAGAAGAAACTTAGTTCTCCCCATCATGCTCCTCTCAAACTTACTTTGCATGAGGGATGAAAACTTGTCGCACCAGTTCTTGTTAGTGGATCCAAAGATTATGCCATCCGCATAGATCTGAACAAGCAATATACTGTCTCCTTCCAGTATTCTGAAGAGAGTCTTGTCTACTGTCTCTTTCTGAAATCCATTCTGTAAGAGATACAGTGTATCATACCATGCTCTAGGAGCTTGCTTTAATCCATACAGAGCTTTCTCTAGTCTGAATACTTGTTCTTCTGTCTGTTCTTCAAAACCTGGCGGTTGTTCCACATGTACTTCTTCTGATAGAAGTTTATTCAGAAATACACTCTTTACATCCATCTGATATACCTTAAAATCGTTGTGGGCAGCATAAGCCAGAAATATCCTTGTAGCTTCAAGTCTAGCAACTGGAGCAAAAGTCTCATCGAAATCTATGCCTTCTTCCTGACAATATCCTTTTGAACAGTGATTCTTGAGGTCTTGCTCTTCTTGTTCTTACTCCTTCATTGATATCGCCGATTATAAGATCTCTTAGATGATCTCTTAACCAAGTTCTATCGGGCTCAAAAGAGTGAGTAGGTTGTTGGACAGTATTCTGGTGATCACCAGCTTCCTGTATGTGGTTATTGTTGGTCCGCTGAATTCTTTCTACTTGTTGTTCAGCATCCTATGTTATTGCATTCCTATGACTAGTAACCTGTGAACAACTTATAGTAACCTCTTCTGCTGGCACTGGAACTCCATCAATGTACCTTACTATTTGATCCTTGATTTTTATTTTGGATACGTCTTCTTTTAGCTTCTCCATCTCAGCAGTATCACAATATGGTTCATCAAATACTATATTTATTGATTCTTCCACAACCAGACTTCTCTTGTTGAAGATCCTGAATGCCTTGTTTACTGAAGAGTATCCTAAGAATACTCATTCATCTGATTTTTCATCAAAGGTCTTCAAATGCTCATTTCCATTGTTCAATATGTAACACCTGCATCCGAAGATATGCAAGTATGAAATGTTAGGTGTTACTCCATACCATACCTCATATGGGGTCTTGTCATGGTCTTTGTTGATTAGGCATCTGTTCTGAGTGTAGCAGGTTGTGCTGGTTGCTTCTGCCCAAAATCTCTTAGGAATCCCAGCATCAGCGATCATAGTCCTTGCAGTTTCCTTCAGTGTTCTGTTCCTTCTTTCTGCAATTCCATTCTGTTGGGGAGTTCTTGTTGCAGAATACTCATGATTGATCTTATTTTCTGAGTAGTATTTTTTTATGAACTTGTTAGTGAACTCAGTTCCTCTGTCTGATCTTATCTTAACAATGCTCAGATTTTTCTCATTTTGCATTCTCTTCATGAATTCTGGAATCCTGTTTTGAGTTTCTGATTTCTTGGATAGAAAGATGGTCCAAGTGAATCTAGAATAATCATCCACAATAACTAGGGAATACTTCTTCCCACTCACGCTGATAGGTTCCACTGGTCCAAACAATCCATATGCAGGAGATCTAATATTCTGTGTGAGGATCTCTGAACCTTATCCTTGAATGAGCTTCTTACTTGTTTTCCTTTTTGACATGCTCCATAAATATTCTCTTTTTCATAAGCAACATCTGGTAGGCCTCTCACCAGGTTCTTTCTTGCTAGCTTGTTGATTGTTTTGAAGTTCAAGTGGCTCATCCTTTTGTGCTATAGCCAACTCAGCTCAGGGGAGCCTTTTGCAATGAAGCATGTTGGTTGTAGTGCCGAACTCCAGTTAGCAAGATAGATGTTGCATCTCCTGGTGCCAGTAAGCTTAACCTCATTCGTCTTGTTGTCTCTGATCAGACACTTGTTGAGGTTGAACTCCACTGAACATCATTTATCACAAAACTGACTGATACCCAGGAGGTTATACTTTAGTCCCTTAACATATGATACATTACTGATACTTGCATTGCCTTTGATCAAGTTTCCTGTGCTTTTGGTGCTTCCTTTGGAGTCATCTCCGAAGACAACCTTAAGTCATTTGCATGGTTGGAAATCTCTTAATCCATCCTTGTTGCCAGTCATATGTCTGGAGCAGCCACTATCTATATACCATACATCACTGTTGCTTTCTGGCAACTGTATCTGCAAGTAAATCAGGTAGATTTAGGTACCCATACAAGTACGGGTCTTGGGGGATTAGTCTTCTTTGGGACCCACACTTGTTTAATGATAATTGATTTACCATAAGCATTGGTGGTTCTTTTCTTGTAAGTATCCTTAGTAGGATACTGTTCGTGATGTGTATGCATTGGATGGTTCTAGGTTCTGTATTTCCTGTTCGAGGAAGGTACTCCCTTATACTTATCTTGAGTGGAGACTCTTGGGAATATAGGTATGTAGGCCTTGGTATAAGAGGGATAGAGTTTTTGCTGTTTTCTAGAAGTTTGTTGTTTTCTTTTTCTATTAGTAGCATACTGATTATGCTGCTTTCTGAATGTTTGAGCAGTCTTACTGTTGTCTTCCTGCAATAAGGGTTTCTTACCTTTATCCAAAGTACTAGTTTTGTTCAGACTTTCATTGATTGGAAGGAGTTCCTGATTATAGGAGACTCTTGATTGAACAAACTTTCCACCATTGGATTTATTAACAGGTTTCTGAGAAGTACTGGCACTGTATCCTAGATCATTTCCTGTATAGGCATTTTGGATCTCTTGGATACATTTCTGTGCTTTACTTGCTGACTTGCTATACACATCTATCATTTTTTGTAAACCAGCTTTCTCAGTTTCTAGCTTAGTGACTAGCAGTCTGAACTTAGAGACCTCAGCTCTAAGATTATTGCATTATGTGCTGTAATATTCCAGGTCAGAAACTTGTTCCTTCAGCACAGCATGCTCACTTTTGAGCTGGTGGTTTTCTTCTTTTAGTTCTTCATGAGCTGAATTTATCTGCTCAAAGTCACTCATGATCTGTCTAAAAGACTGGATCATGTTAAGCTTTTCAAAACTTGAAATGTTGAAGGATTGTGAGGTTACCTCGTCTTCTTCATTGTCTTCACAATCGTTGACCATTAAGCAAAGTAGTGTTTCTTCATCGGAGGTAGAGCTGTCAGAATCGCTCTCAGATGAGTAGTCATCCTTGGCTTCTTATTTGGAACTGCTTGCTGCTTTTAAGGCTTCAGCTTCACTAAGAAGAGCTCTGAGCTTTTATTTGTCGTCCCTCCACCTTTCTCTTCTCTGTAGTCTTTTATCATCTGGATACTTATGTACTTGAGGATGAGGACAGTTTCTGGCGAAGTGTCCAGGTTTCCTGCAATTATAGCATAAATCAGATGAATCTGAATTTGGTTGCTGTTGTGGTCTTACCTGGGGACTTCTTTCTGACGTATGAGCTTTCTTTCTAAAGTCATTCCCTCTATAATTGGTTTTCAAGAACCTTTTAAATCTCTTCAGTAGTAATGCCATTTCTTCCACAACATCTTCAGCAAGCGCTTATTTCTACTTGCTCTTTATCTTACTGCTGCTTGAGGTGACAGGATCCTATGACCTAGCAGTAAGTGCTGCCACTTTGGAGTTTGATCCTTCAGCCTCCTTTTTCCTTCTTTCGATATCGAACTCGAAAGCTTTGAGGTCTAAAAACAGATCAAAGGTGCTCATCGCATTGAGGTCCAGTGAGACTCTCATTGCAGTTTCCTTGTTATGCCATTCCAATGGTAGAGCTCTCAAGACCTTCAGGTTTTTCTCATTTTGCTTGTAGGTTTTTCCAAGTGATTCCAGCTCACTGATAATAGCTGTGAATCTCAAGTCGAGCTCTTCTAGGGTTTCTCCAGGTTTCATGGTAAACTGTTCGTACAATTGTGTAGCTTTTGAAATCCTGTTATCTTTAGCAAGCTCATTGTCTTCACAGATTAACCCTAGTTTTTCCCATATTTCTTTCGTCTTTTCGCAACTTCTAACTTTGTTGAAGGTGTCTTTATCCATTGTAAGAAATAGAGCATTTTTTGCCACATTGTCAAGATTGGCTCTTTTCCTTTCTTCAGGAGTATATTCATATCTTTCCTTGACAATGTATTCTTGTGGTAGGGGAGCTCCTCTCGGGCCTGGTGCAACTTCTCGTGGATGGACTCTTGGAGGTACTTCAGCACCATCGTTAATGATTGATGCGTCTTCCACTTCCCCACTTGATGCTGCTGCAGCTTGTTCAGTTCGTCTTTGTTTGTGAAGTTGTGCTATATAATTACGGTTTACTTTCTAGATCACTGGTGGTCCTTCAGTTATGACGTGCCACATTTCATCGTGCATGGCCGACAAATGAGCTTTCATGCGTATCCTCCAGTCATCATACTCATCAATGGAAAACATAAGTAGTTTGTGATGAGAGAAATCCATGCTTATGCTAAAACTATGTGTTTTGGTCTGGTAAACAAAAAAATGGTTTAACCAATGGAAACGGGTGGATCTAGGTAGGTAGCCAAAAAAGTTGACGGTTAACCCAACTTGCTCTGATACCACTTATTGGTCCCAAGTGGTCAGAGGTTCAAAGGGGGGTGAATGAACCTCTATTGATTTTCAAAAACTTTTCTCTGAATAGGTTCTTGATTCTAAAGAGAAACAACAACCTGACTCGAGTCAGTAACCTGGCACAATGCTGATCAGGTTCCTGTCTCGATATCATAGTATGTAGCAGAATAAACAAAGATAGAGTTTCTGTTTTGTAAGCACGTTTTCTTTTCAAAGATGATTTTAATAAAGTCTTTTGACGAATATGCTTATGACAGGTGAAACAAGATAGACACGCAATAAACAAAGCACAGTATCCAGATAGTAAAAAACAAATAAACACTTAAGGCTTATAGTGGTTCGAAGGTGGTGTAATCCTTCTACGTCCACTCTACTCCTTCACTAATGAGGAACTTCGTTAGGTCAGTTCCATTTACAAGTCTCGACTTTACAAACCTCTTCCTAAAAATTTGTTACCTACAGAATCCCAGATTCCTAGGCCAAATCCCACACAGGGCAAATAGCCTACACAAGACTATATATTTGACAAAGATATAATCATATAAACTAAGTTACACCAAACACAACCTAGCGGACACAACACAAATGGTTAAAAGTATATGGATTTCTTCAACAATGTTGTTGAAGTCAGTCTTGAACTTGTTAGCTCGAATGCTTGATTAGTAGACTGACTTCGAAGGTTGAGTGACTGAACGAGAAGGCTTGATAGCTTGAGAATGATAGCTTTAGAAAGAATGTGATCTCAGTTGTTCAGTAGTCTTCAAGGTCAGTTCAACCTTCTATTTATATATGTGGAAAAATACCCGTTGAAGAGAAGGCATAGTTCCGTTGCAATTCAAATAGATCTTTAAATCTTCGTAATTAATGCATCGCCGGAGATCAGAGTTTAGGGGCATAGTCTACTCTAATTCGCATTAATGGTGATATGCTCTTTGCAACAGTACTTTGTAGAGCCGCTTTCCAGGTGACAACACCTCATTGGCTTATCACGCACTTCTATCTATTAGTAACTTCGACAGGAACCAACCTCGTGTCTTAACCAGTGTGAACCTCGTACTGCATTGCATTGGTTAGAGAGAGACTTTCTTCTTGCCTTAAATGAAGTTAGTTGCCTATTCCTGTTTTGCGCCAAGATTCTGTTTCAGAACAGCTTCATGTTCCTAAAACCTGCAGTCAGCTTCCTGACTTATGTCTCTTTTCTGTTCTGCTTTAACTTACTGTTCCTGATCAGCTTCCTGTTTGTTGCTTGCTGATCTAGCTTCTTGATTCTAACTTCAACTCTGGCTTACTGACTTTTTACTAAGAAGGTCAGTCTTTGAGTGTTCAAGTCCAGAATCCTGCTTTAATCAGAATTTCCTATTTTTCTGCTGTCTTATATCTTAGAAATTCTCATGAAAAGCCAAGATAGACAAGCTACAATCCACTTATAAAACGTGGAATATGGGTAGTCTAAAGGATCATCTATTATTTCATTGTCTCATCAAAACCTAGTCAGAAATATCCCAACAGACTATATTAATGATTGCTCCCCTATTGAGTTTTCTTGATTTTGCAGCATTTTGCCTCTCTAGTGTAATAGAAGATGGAGTTCAGTGGTCACAGTTTCTAGAAAAAAGAAGGGATGAGGTAAACGGTTCATATCAAGTATGTGTTCTATGATAAAAGTGGCAGAAAACAATAAGCTAAATGTGTCTTCAAGATTGACTAATAGGAACGTCAAAGTTTATGTTAAGAGGTTATAACCTTAGTCTTGTTGGTAGATAGTTTTGAGAATGCAAGCTTGTTTAGATGATTCGTAATCGGGTTTGTCCACGCCTCGTCTGGATAAATAAGCATTTCCAATGACGGAATAAACAAAAAATTTGTTAATGTTGGATATTGTATGGTTGGAGTTGATTGGATGAATGGTTGGTGTTGCTGATGATTTGTTAAGGATGTGAAGAAATGTTTTTTTGTTTGTTACTTTTTTTTTCTCTTAATTCATGTTTCACGTTTTTTGTTACTCTGGTGTATTGAGGCACTGCAACTTGCTTGTATTCTCTTTGTATCACTTTTTTTTCTTATGATAATATATATTTTATGGTGTTTTTCCTAAATATGTATTACACTAAATTTCTTGAGTTGCATACTTGACATGTTATTCAGTTCTTTACTTCAGCTAATGTAGATTTATGTTTTCCAAACAATTGTGACTTTTTATTAAACCTGCAAGATATTCATTAACAATGCATATAATAAGAATTAGAATTATTTATTTGCATCAATGAACTTGAACCTACTTAAAGTACAATATTTTTAATTATATTGAGAACTAGAAGACCTTCTCTAATACAAGACGTCTAAATATATTAATAAATACAAGATATACTATAAGAAATCTCAAACATGTGTGATTACAACAAAAATATATAAACACTTTACTTTTCCGTGTTCATCTACATTACAAGCACAACCATGATCACCATTATCGCATGAAGCATATGCGAACGAGAACAACTAAATGATGTTTCTACCAAAAATTAATTATATTAGATTGGGTTGATTTCGATTTCAACTATGAAAAGAATTCTGGCAAGAATTTGAATAATAATTAAGTGATATTAGAACAAGAATTCTTACAAATTAATTAAAGAATTTGAGACCACCAACTCGAATTGTAGCAGGTTTTGGGCATACCAGGTTGAATAATGTGTTGGGGCTTCAGTATGAAAGTTGATGGCAACGGCAGTGGTGGTGGCGGTGTGTTTGGTTGAAAAAAATTAAGAATCATAAAAAATAGAAGAATGTGGGAAGTGAAAATTGGGAAAGAATGAGAAGTGTATAAGAAAAATATCAAGGAAAAGATTGAAGTGGCTCGGCTCAACCGCACTGTGAAGATTGCCTTTTTTATTAATTACTATTAAAAAAAACTTAAATTAATAAGACCTTCTCATTAATTATCTTACTAAACGACGTCACTCAACTAATGAGACAGGGGTGGCACAGGATTTGTGGCATAGTGGTCCCATCTGAACTATATTAGCTTATAAGAACATCTCCAACAGTACCTAAATCCCTAATATTTTAAGATTTTTCATTAATAAATGATGACATTAAATTATTTCAACTATCATCCTCACTTTCGATCTAAAGTAGGTCAACACTGACAAATATTTTCTTTTCTATTTCATTTTCTTTATTAATTTCTTATAATAATAAGAAATATTATGAAATATTTCATTTTAATGCAAAAGATAATGCAAAATTGCTTGAGATGAATGACAACTATTATATTATAATAGTGTAAAAAAAAATTCTGAACAACATGAGATGTCTTTTGGTAAGTGGTAAAAGAATCAAAGAAAAGAAAAGAATGTTAATAAATCAAATAAAATTAAGTACAAAGATAAACAAAGTCATATGTAGTAACTTGCATCAAATAATGTAAAAAAATGTCAAATAGCCAAAGAATCCAAACCTATGTTGGTTTTTGTTATTTTGGCCAATCCTTTTAATTTTGTCAATTTATCCATAATTTTATAAATTAGTTGTAATTTTAGCCAATTATAGATTTAAGTCAAAATTGTATGTTGTGCCATTTATGTGACCCACGTCCTCCACTACACATCATCATCATCATCATCTATCTAACTCATCTCTCCAATCTAAGGCTAATGTAGTTGGACTCTTCAAACTTAAAACCCTAGGGGCTATCTTATTTTGCAGAGATCTGGGCATAAAACATTGAGGTCTTTTACATGGCTTCGTGAGGTTATCCTATTTTGCAGAGATCTGGGCATCAAGAATTTAAACTTTTTACATGGCTTTGGGATGATTAATTTGAGAATATGTTGAGGGTGGTTGCCCAGACAATGGTGGCAATGATGGTGTCCTTCATCTGACGTTGCTGGATGAAGAGTAGAAAATGGAAGTCTGATACAATTAATGTTGCTTGCTTGCGACTGTTGTTCACTTTGGGGTCCACTTTTATCATTTGTTTTTAGGAGTTAGGATTATTTCTTTAATAGTTAAGCTGGAGAATTAGTCTTCACTTGTTTGAGTCGTTTGTCTTCAGTAGTTTGAGTTTGTTCCACTTTCTATGCAAGTAGAAATAGTCAAATATAATGGATAGATAGTGTGGTGGGTTTGTTCTTTCTTTTTAGCATTGTTTGTTGCTTTCTATCATTGCAAGACTATTATATATAGTCATGTGATTGTGGAATGAAGATAACAAGGAAATTATCAATCATTTCCCTTCTCTCAAATTCTTCTTATCAGTGGCATCAGAGACAGGTTCGATAATTGACACTAGCGGACAGTTTAACGCTGAATTTCACAATGATGTTTGATGATATATAAGCATGGATCAAAGAGCGAACGGAGCGAACAAAATAATAAAAGAGCGAACTGAATGAAAAGGGAACTACAAGATTGAGCTCGCTTGAGTTCGCAGGTTTCACAAGAGTTCACAGGATTTAACTAATAAAGACGCGGTTTTTTAACTAACGGTTTTCTGTTGTTTCTGTTATAATTTTGTTTTGCAAGAAAATAGTTCGCTAAGCTCGGAGAAGCAAGTTGGTTATGCAGACGATCTGACGAACTCAGCTCATAACTGATTTTGAGCGGGATTTTCAGACTTAGCCTTATATAAAAAGAGAGATCATCTCACTTCTCATAAGATTAGACAAGATTTTAGAGCAATTGTTGTAGAGAGAGAAAGTCTGAAATCAGAGTGTTTAGCTAGGTTTTGTTATTCATAGTTTCTTTCTTGTTGCATTGTAAACGATTGATTCTTATTCAAGTGATTAGTGGGTGATTTCTTCCGTGGATGTAGGCATAGTATAAGCCGAACCACGTTAAATCCTTTGTGTTCTTGGTTGTTGTTCTTGTTTTTCTTCATTCTTGGTTCGAGGTGTTTGAATAGTTTCTGTGTTGAATTACATTTTTGGTTGGTTTCTCGATTGTGAACTCAACAATTGGCGCCATCTGTGGGAAGCCGACGATCGGAGATGGGTTCAACATGTTTTGAAATGGAGAAATTCGACGGATCTGGAGACTTTGGGCTATGGAGGATCAAGATGAAAGCCATGTTGGTTCAACAGGGAGTTGCAGCGACTTTGCAGGGCATAAAAGCTTTTCCAGAGGTGATGAAGGACGAACAGAAAGTTCTTCTGATGGGAAGGGCCCACAGTATGATAATCCTAAGTCTGGAGAACAAAGTTCTTCGGGAAGTGGCCAAGATCGACACAACAAATGGTGTTTGGGAACGGTTGGAGAAGTTATACATGGTTAAAACTTTGGCTAATCGTTTGTATCTGAAGAAGAGGCTGTATACCTTCAAGGTAATGGAGAATCGACCTCTTCTTGATCAATTGGATGAATTTGGACGGATTCTTGATGATCTAGAGAATGTGGAAGTTACTTTGGAAGAAGAGGATAAAGCACTTATGCTGTTGAGTGCACTTCCAAAAACGTTCGAGAACTTCTGTGATTCAGTTCTCTATGGTAGGCAACATTCGATAACTTTGGAACAAGTTATCACAACATTGAAGACTAAAGAGCTCTCAAAGGATTCGGATCTGAAGCCAATAAGAGGAGCTGAGGGTTTAGTGGCCAAACACAAGTCTCAGAAGAAGACTCACAATAAGAAGGGATCTAAACCTCAATCCAAGAAAGGTGCCACTCAAAGTCAATAATCAAAGGATGATATTGAAGGTCAAACGTGCTTCCATTGTCATAAACCTGGACATTTTAAGAAGGATTGTTTCAAGTATAAAAAACTCCAATCTGATAAGGGGAACAACAATGGAAAGCAAGCCAATCAGACTGGAGAAACAACCACTTCGACCAATGGATATGAGTCCACCGAGGTACTTGCAATCACTACTCAAGATATTACTAATAGTTGGATCTTAGACTTAGGTTGTTCGTTTCACATGAGTCCCATAAAATATTGGTTCAACGATCTAAGATTAAGAGATGAAGGAGTTGTGATGTTGGGGAACAACAAAACCTGTCAGATCAAAGGAATCAAATCTATTAGTCTAAGGATGTTCGACGGAGTAGTGAGAGTTCTCACTAATGTTAGATTCGTACCAGAATTGAAGATGAATCTTTTATCCTTAGGTATTCTTGACTCTCAAGGCTACAGATTGCAAGCACAAGGAGGATTGATGGAGGTTATGAAGGATTCCAAAGTAGTGCTTAGAGGCCACAAGAAGAACGAACTCTATAATCTAGAAGGATGTGTTGCCACAGGAGAAGCTCAGTCTGCAAAGGAAATTGATCGAACTCTTCTATGGCCCAGAAGACTTGGACATATAAGTATTAAAGAGCTTCAAGAACTCAGCAAGCAATTAGTGTTCGGTAAAGACAAGATTACTACTCTGGATCTGTGTGAGCATTGTATTCTTAGAAAGGCAAAGAAGATCAAGTTCGACACTGGAACTCATTCAACCAAAGAGCCACTTGAGTATGTTCACTCAGACGTATGTGGACCTGCCAAGGTTCATACAAGGAATGGAGGTCGATACTTTCTATCATTGATAGATAATTACTCAAGGAAAGTGTGGATAATGATTCTGAAGAGTAAGGATGAGACATTTATCAGGTTCAAGGAATGGTTGAGTGAGGTGGAGAACTCCAGTGGGAAGAAACTCAAGTGTCTACGAACTGACAATGGTTTGGAATTTGTTTCCGAACAGTTTAACTCTTTTTGCAAAGATAAAGGTATTATAAGGCACAAATCAGTTCTGAACACACCTCAGCAAAACGGACTAGCTGAGCGGATGAACCGAACCATTCTTGATAAAGTAAGGTGTATGCTATCAAGTTCGGGCTTGCCGAAGAGCTTCTAGGGAGAAGCTGTTACCACAACAGTATTCCTAATTAACAGGAGTCCGTCATCAACTATGGAGTTCAAAATACCTCAAGAGAAATGGACTGGCAAGGTTACAAACTATACAGACCTAAAGGTGTTCGGCTACCAGGCTTATGCTCACATTAAACAAGACAAACTGGAACTAAGAGCCTTGAAATGTGTTTTTCTCGGCTATCCAAAAGGAGTTAAAGGCTACAAGTTGTGGTGCTATAAGAAGGATCATCTCAAGTGCATAATCAGTAGAGATGTGGTGTTCGATGAGTTTAAAATGCCTTTAAATAAAATTGAATCTAACCTACAGTGCATGATGAGAATGACAGGTTAGAGCTTGAGGTGGAGCATTCCAATATCCATAAAGATACTTAGAATAACCAGGATACTCAGTTCGATCAAAACACTGAAGAGGAATAGAGAGGTTCAAGTGATGGAGTTTCTGATGAAGAACATGAATTGACGAACTACCAATTAGTAAGAGATCGAACAAAGAGGAGTATCAAACCACCTTCAAGGTTTAATGCTAATAATGTTTCTTTTGCTTTGATTGCAGCTCAGAAAGTAGAGTTCCATGAACCGAACAGCTACACTGAAACCATGAATTGTAACCAAAGAGAAAAGTGGAAGATTGCAATTCAGGACAAACTGAATTCATTAAACAAGAATTCAACTTAGGAAATCGTTGATAAGCCTACAAATCAGAAACTTGTTGGTTGTAGGTGGATATTCAAGAAGAAAGTGGAAGCTTTCAAGGATGATAAGATCAGATACAAGGCCAGGCTCGTAGCAAGAGGATTCACTCAAAAGGAGGGCATATACTACATTGAAATATACTCTCCAGTTGTAAAACATTGTTCGATCAGAATGCTACTTGCAATGGTGGCTCAATTCGACATGGAACTTCACCAGCTAGATGTTACCACTGCATTCCTACATGGCAAACTGAAAGAGAAGATATTCATGACTATTCTAGAAGGTTTGGATGTGGAGAACAAAGATCAGAAAGCTTGCTTATTGAGAAAATCCTTGTATGGTCTCAAGCAAAGTCCAAGGCAATGGTATCTCAGGTTTGATGACTATATGAAAAGGATTAATTTCATTAGAAGTAAATATGATCAATGTGTTTATTTTAAGCATGAAACAACACTTCACACACCTACTTACTATTATATGTTGATGATATGCTAATTGCTAGCACTTCTATTTCAAATTTGAATCATATCAAATGTTTACTTAACTCTGAATTTGAGATGAAGGATTTAGGTGAAGCCAAAAGAATGCTAGGTATGAACATCAGAAAGAACAAAGATCATGGTGAAGTTTTTCTGGATCTTAAGAAAGTTCTGATAAAGTATCAAATGAATTAGTCGAAGAGAACTTCGATTCCAGTCGGACAACATGTTAGATTGTCCAAAGATCAGTGTCCCAAAGATCAAAGAGAAGCAGATCAAATGAGAAAGGTTTCTTACTCGAATATAGTAGGGAGTATTATGTATGACATGGTGTGTTGCAGACCAGATTTAGCTCATTTGATGAGCTTAGTCAGTAGATATATGGCAAATCCAGACATTGCTCATTGGGAGGTTACAACATGAGTGATGAAATACTTGAATGGAACTGTCGAACACGGTTTATTGTTCAAAAGAACTACTGATACATTGAATCCTTTAGTAGGATATGTGGATGCAGACTATGCATCAAATGTGGATTCAAAGAAATAGCTTACAGGATATGTGTTTAATCTGTTCGGCATAACGATTAGTTGGAAAGCTACACATCAGTCAGTAGTGGCTTTGTCAACTATGGAATCAGAATTCATTGCTTTAACCAAAGCGATTAAAGAGGCAATGTGGTTACAGGGAATACTAAAGGAGTTCGGATTTGATCAACATAAGGTCACAATGAACTTTGATAATTATAGTGCTATTCATTTGTCAAAACATCAAGGATATCATGAGAGGACGAAACATATAGATATCAAGCTATACTTCATCCGAGATATCATAGAAATGGAAGAAATTGAAGTTCGGAAAATACCAACCGAAGAGAATCCAGCTGATGTGTTCACCAAGGTGTTGTCAACTGCTAAGTTCAAACTATGTTTGTCACTTACCGGACTTAAAGGTAGATCGGCTACCAATATTACTTGAAAAAGTAATGAGTTGAGGAGGGTTTGATCATGCTTAAGGTGGAGATTGATGATATGTAAGCATGGATCAAAGAGCGAACAGAGCGAACAAAATAATAAAAGAGTGAACTGAATGAAAAGGGAACTACAAGCTTGAGCTCGCTTGAGTTCGCAGGTTTCACAAGAGTTCGTAGGATTTAACTAATAAAGGTGCGGTTTTTTAACTAACAGTTTTCTGTTGTTACAATTTTGTTTTGCAAGAAAACAGTTCGCTAAGCTCGGAGAAGTAAGGTGGTTATGCAGACGATCTGACGAACTCAGCTCATAACTAAGTTTGAGCGGGATTTTCAGACTTAGCCTTATATAAAGAGAGAGATCATCTCATTTCTCATAAGATTAGACAAGAGTTGAGAGCAATTGTTGTAGAGAGAGAAAGTCTGAAATCAGAGTGTTTAGCTAGGTTTTGTTATTCATAGTTTCTTTCTTGTTGCATTGTAAACGATTAATTCTTATTCAAGTGATTAGTGGGTGATTTCTTCTGCGGATGTAGGCATAGTATAAGCCGAACCACGTTAAATCCTTTGTGTTCTTGGTTGTTGTTCTTGTTTTTCTTCATTCTTGGTTCGAGGTGTTCGAACAGTTTCTGTGTTGAATTGCATTTTTGGTTGGTTTCTCGATTGTGAACTCAATAATGTTAATGAAGCATTGGCTCGACATGAAACAAGTTTCGATCAAATCGATGCTACATTGCAATCAATGTTTTCTGAGTTACAAGCCATATGGGTCTCTTGTACTAGTCATACCAGTCAGTCCGAAGTTAACCCATTTTACCAAGTTGAAACGTCTCATTCCCCAAACACTATGAAACTTCACATACAAAATGACCACCACCATCACCTCAAGCCGCACTTCCCAAAATTCAACGGAGAAGACCCATTTGGCTGTTTATAAAACAAAACAATACTTTCAATTTGAAGACATTAGAGCCATCAACAAACCCAACTCGCCTCTTTCCACTTAGAAGGTGTGGCTCTACAATGGCATCGATGGTTGACGAAATTACAGGGTCCCTTCTCCTGAAAGGAGTTTACGAGTTGTCCTATTACGCTTTGGACCAACCGACTATGAAAATCCATCTGAAGCTCTATCCTGGCTTCAGCAAACAACAATTGTGGCTATTTATCAAGAGGCCTTTGAGAGGCTTTCTCATAGAGTTGATGGCTTACTCGAAACATTTCTTGTTGGGTGTTTTATGACAGATTTGCGACATGAGGTTTGGCTTGATGTCAAGATTAAACAGCCCCACACCTTGGCAGAGTTGCTCGGCTAATTGAGGAACGAAATCAATCACAAAAAAATATAAGTTTTGCAGCACGCTCTCCACCATTCACCACACAAAAAACAAGCACCACTACTGCTGGGTTACTCAAACCTCCACCCACCCAACGTGGAGCCCAAACTTCAAACACAACCTCATCCAACTTCTAAATAGATCACCAGTCAAGAAGCCAGAGAACATCGTGAAAAAGGGTTATGCTATTATTGTGATGAAAAGTTTGTTCCGGGCCACCGTTGTGAGCGACCACAATTTTTTATGATTGAAGAAGTCACACAACCAGTCTATGATGACATTGGTGAAATTTATGATCCACTTGAAGTTCAAGAAGTTATACCAGAGATTTCTTTTCATGTGATGGCTGGAACTAATCATCCTCGAATAATGCGAGTATTGGGTAAGCTGAAAAGTAAAAATATCGTCATACTCATAAATAGAGGAAGCACGCATAACTTCATCGATCAAAAAACATTTTCAAATTACGGGTTACCTATTGTTCACGACAGAAAATTGCAAGTCATGACGGCTAATCGTGATACAATGGAATGTGAAGGGAAGTGTCCAACACTCACAATCACCGTCCAAGGTAAACATATTACTGCAGATTACTATGTGCTTTCTGTTACAGCGTGTCAGTTGGTGTTAGGGGTACAGTGGCTCGAAACTCTCGGACCCATTGAGACAGACTACAAGCACTTAACTATGAAGTTCACACTTGTGGGGATACACACACTCCACGGGCTAAAGCAGACAAGTGTCGATGCTCTAACTGATAAAGATTGCAATTGCTTACATGGTAATGAGTTCCTTCTTCAAATTACAACTACCCAATCTCTACCCACTTTGTATCCTCCTGATATGATGCGCCTCCTAGCCAAGTTTAAACAAATATTCAAACTACCAACTTGTCTACCCCTGAAGCGACCCCATGATCATCACATTCCATTACAGCCAAACACCCAACCGATTTCAATTCAACCTTATAGATACCTGTATGTTGGTCCTGAGAGTCCTAGGTTAGAGGTTCAAAGGGGGATGAATGAACCTCTATCGATTTTGCAAACTCTTTTAAAAACTTTTTTGTTATAACAGGTTCCTGACCTAGGGGCAGTATCAAATCAGCAACCTGACTCTAAGCTCAATCAGGTTACTGACTCGGTATCAGAATGTAATGCAGCGGAATAAACTTGATAGAGTTCTTTTGGAAACCAATTTTCTTTTTCAAGTATGCTCTTTACCAAAATTTTAATGCACGATGCTTATGATGTATACTGCAAGATATATAATAAGATAAGATGCAGAGCAATAAGTAAATCAAAGCATATAAACACACAAGGTTTATAGTGGTTCGAATGTGGTGTAAGTCTTCTACATCCACTCTACTTCTACTCAAGGAGGAACTTTGTTAGGTCAGTTCAATTTACAAGCATCGCTTTACAAACATTTTCCTAACAAACTACACCTACTAGAATCCCAAACTCTAGTCGAAGGCCACAACCCACAAAGGTTTGTGGGTAAGTAATCTATTTCTTGACTACACACTTAGCAAAGATCTTATCTTCTCAAGTAAGGTACATCATAAAACAACCTAGCGCACACAACACAATGGTTAAAAGAAAATAAAAGGTTCTTCAACTGGTGTGGAGCAGTCTTGATCTTTGAAGCCCTATAGCTATTGTATACTGCTCCTCGAAGGTTGAGTGACTGAACATATATAAGCTTGAGAAGCTTTAGAATATGTCTGAGTTTCCTCTTGACTCTATGTAGTATGTCCAGCTCTTTCTTCAGTCAGCCACATCTTCTATTTATAGATCTTGAGAATATATCCGTTGGAGGAAAGCATCCGTTGAAGAAAGACACTTCCCCATTTTGAATGTGAACTCCAATCTCTCAATATCTTCTTCTATAGCCACATTAAATGTTTCTGAGTTGATCTTGACGTGTGCATTTAATGCGCCTACAATTTGCTCTTGGACCTCTCTGTCATTCCTGCTGACATGTCAAGTCGGTATAGGTCCAAGGCTGAAGTTCATGCAACGACTGCTTGATGTCAGCTAGTTTTTCTCTTCTTTTTTCTACATGATCTTCATATGCTGCTACTTGCTGTCTTCAGCTTGCTGCTTCTCTCCAGCTTGTTGGCTTCTGTAATCTGCTGACAGCTTTCTATTTGTAGCTTTCTGTTCTTATAGTCTGCTGACAGCTTCCTGTTCCTTCGTTGACAGCTTTCTGCTTGAAGCTTTCTTCTTCCTTTGTCGCTCTTTCAGCATGTTGTTCCCTACAACTTGTTGTCTACTTCTTGCAGCATCCTATCTGCTTCATATGCAAATACTTCCTCTCAGCTTGCTGTTTCCTACAGTTTGCTAACCCTTAGAGAATGTTTTCTTAATTCTTCTAAGGTTGGTTTTCCTTAACATTTGGAAAACCATTACATGATCTTATTCATTGAGTATTCATTGAGAGATAAGCTTATGATCATGTAATCAATGGAAACTTTCTTTTAGCAAACTTCATTTTCTTATTACACATACTGTTTTGTCTTATCAAGATAACTACTGAAATATCCCAACACCGTATTATCAAAAGATTGAAATCGAAAGGCTGGGAAGGAGTTGTTGCAGCCTGAATTGATACGACCGAGTAACAATCCATTTTCCTCACCTGTCTTATTGGTGAAGAAAGTAGATGGAGATTGGTGATTTTTTGTGGACTATCAAGCTTTAAACAAAATCACAATCAAGGATAAATATCCTATTCTAGTCATTGACGAGGTTATTGATGAGCTCATAGAGCTAAATATTTTTCCAAGCTGGACTTAAGGGCAGGTTATCATCAAATTAGAGTGCACGAGGAGGATATCCCAAAAATGACTTTCAAGACACATGAAGAGCACTATGAGTTCCTCATAATGCCATTTGGCCTCACTAATGCACCCATAACTTTTCAAAGCTTAATGAATGATTTGTTTCGCCTCTATCTTCGGAAATTTATTTTGGTCCTCTTTGATGACATATTAGTGTATTCATCAACATGGACAGAACATCTTACACACCTGCAAGTTGTCCTCACTATTTTAGAAACTAACAAATTTTATGTGAAGGAAGCAAAGTGTAGGTTTGGCGTTTCCAAAGTTGACTACTTAGGACATGTCATTTCTGATCAAGGAGTGTCTGTAGATCCAACAAAAATTCAAACCATCCTAGAATGGCCGACCACAACACCGCCAAGAGGAGTATGTGGGTTCCTTGGACTGGCCGGGTATTATCGAAAATTCATCCGTTATTTTGGATCCATTGTTGCACCATTAAATCGCCTATTGTCTAAAGAGGAATTCATGTGGAATGATATGGTAGAATTGGCCTTCGTACAGTTGAAGGATGTAGCGCCTCGGAATAAAACGTGCATAATTGATTAATTAAATATTTGAACCCTGACTTAATAATTATGTGCGTATATTTTGACTGTTTAACTTAGTACGTGCGTTTCAGATACATGGTTAACACCGGTTTTAGATGGGTATATTTTTCGTGACATGGAACCTAGAATACGATTTTACCAAGAGATTCTTATCGGAAATACGAGAAAACAGAAACAAACTAGAGGTCAATCGGAGACCCGTAGTTCAACTGACGAAGGAAAGGGTAAAATTTTGATAAAATGTAAAAATAAAAATAATATTTTAATAAAGGTAAATTGAGATATTTTTGGTAAATAGTAACTTTTCAACGGTAGAAAGGTAATTTCCAAAATCTATAAATAGGGGCTCATTATTTCAAAACATACGTTTTTCAAAGCCGACGACCCGAGCGACGCTCGCGACGCGAACACGTAAGTTCTCTTTCTTTTCTTTTCTTTTACGTGTTTAATTTCCACCGTCGCCGGAGCGCCGCCGCCGGACCGCTGCCGCCGGACCACCGTCGGACCGCCACCGCCGCCACCGGAGCCGCCGTGCCGTCGCCGGCGCCGCCGTGGCCGGTGGCTGGAAAATATAACCTAGGCCCAGATTGTAGCCCTCGACGTGACGAGTTTAGGACAGCTTCCGGAATTCCAATCCGATGTCTCGTTCGCCGGGAAACGGTGAAAAACCGCCTCCAAAACCCTAAACCCTTATTTTTCAACCATGTTCTCTCTCCCGTTTCTCTCTCGTGTCTTGACGATTTTGGGTCGTTTCTGTTTCTTGGGTAATTTGAGGTGTTGGACAAGAATTTGGAATGGTTTGGGGATGATGACCGGCGCCGGAAAGGCGCCGGCCGGAGTGGTTTTTAGTTGTGGTGGCAAAGATTTTGTGATCGTTTGGGTACGCTTGGGCTGAGAAACGGGTTACTGTTCATGGCCGGATTCCAGCGAAGTTGACCGGAGGTGCGGCTTGCCGACGGACAAGGTGCCGCTGCAAAGGGAGACGCCGCCGCGGCGGGTGGCGCCGGGAAGTGGGCTGATCGAGCAGCTGATTCCCAGGCGGCTAGGCGCGCTGGGCGCGCGTGCGGGCGTGGGCGTTGGGGATCCAGCGCGAGCTGGGCGCGGACGACGGGAGCCGCGCGCGCGGGCGCGGGCGACGGGGATCCTGTGCGCGCGCTGAGTGCCGACGTGCACGCCGAGCGCGCACCGTCGAGTATTTTCACACGTCAAACCGAGTCTTTGTGTACGTTGGGTCAACCGGGAGTCGGGGCCCGGTCAAAGTCAACCCTTTGACCAAAATTACTAAAATACCCTTCGATATTAAAACGCTCCGTTCGAGCTCGTTTCAACTCCGATCGAGCTCATTCTTTTTCCGTAGCGACCCTAATCCTTTCCTCTATCATATCAGTTGCTGAAATGATCTTTTCTTCCTCGTCTCTTCAACCTCAATCTCTCGATCTATCGATCCGTCTCGTCTCTATCGAACGATTCTTCTCTACGGCTATCTTTATACATTTTAAATATAAGTTTTAACGTATTAATGATCTAAGAATCACCGTAAATTATGTAGGCTATCCATTGGATTGATATCAGTTGGATTGGGAATCAAGATACCAAGTCTTTGATACTAGCGACTCACGTGGTAACCACCGAACAAGGTGGGGGTAAACTCTAAACCCTAATCTTTGTGTTTCCATTAACGAATGCATGAATAACGATATATGAACGATATGAATTTTGAATTTAAGTGTGTTGAGATAAATGTTGTGATTATATGTTGAAAGTGGGGGATAATTGTTAAACCATATGTGCTGTGTTTATATGCTTTTGGTTAGTGTGTCCTTTGGGTTGTGTGTCTGTGGAAGAGTGCTGGTCTTTGTGTCCATCGGATACCTGAGCTTCTGTAGGGTCGGGTGATGCCCGTACCTGAGATTCTGTACCTAAGATTATGTAGGGTCGGGTGATACCTGTACCTGAGATTATGTAGGGTATCCTTTTGGATTTCGTGTCCACTAGCGAGTTATGGGCTTGTGCCCATTTGGCTGCGAGTCCTTTTGGTGAGTCGTGAGCTGGGTGGCATTAAAGAACCGAATTATGTGTTATGCGTTATATATGTTTGATTTGTGTACCTGCTTAAACTAAGAAAGTATTTCACCACGAGTGTATTCAACGCACTCACCCCCACCTGTACTCACACTACAGGAGATGAAGAAATTCAGGATGCGTGAAGAGAGGGGTGCCTTATCAGCTGTGTCTTATTCCGGTTTTGTCTTTTAAAATCTTTGTTGGTCGTTTGTAAAATTAAATTGTTCTTCTTCTTGTAAAGGATCCTGATGTTTTTCCGCTGCTATGTAAAATGGTTTTATTTCAGCTAGACGCCGAGGATTTGTATACATAAAATTGTATGTTCTCTTTCCTAAAGATTTCTATTTTATTTCATGCACGTCTTTTTCCCCTTCTTTCTTCACGCCCGCAAGTAAAACTCTGATATTTTTGACTAAAAGATTTTGGGGCGTGACAAAGGAGGCATTAACATCACTGCCGGTCCTCTGTCTTCCAGACTTTTCCCAACGATTCGTCATTGAATGTGATGCAAGTGGAGTCGAAATTGGAGCAGTTCTCTCCCAAAATAATCAACTAGTAGCTTACTATAGCGAAGCTTTGAAAGGGTCAGCTCTTCTATTGTCTACATATGAGAAGGAGATGTTAGTCATTGTCAAATCGATTCGCAGATGGCACCCATATCTTCTGGGTAAACCATTTACAGTTCGTACCGACCAAAAGAGTCTAAAGTACTTACTAGAGCAACAAATTACTACTCCCGCCCAAACTCGATGGCTTCCAAAAAATCTTGGGTATGATTATGAAATTGAGTATAAGCGATGTCTGAAAATCAAGCTGCAGATTCTTTATCTCGTATGGTTGAGTTCCAATTCATGTCTATTTCCATGCCACTAGTAGATTGTTGGCCAACACTTCAAAAGGAGGTGCAACACGATCCTTTCTATAAAGATTTCCACCAAAGGTTACCTCTTCAAAGGTTAGTCCAACGTGATGGGGTATGGTTTAAAGATGATAAAATCTATTTGAGCCCTACTTCAAGCTTGATTGAGAAAATAATTTCAAATTGTCATTCCACACCTGTTGGACACTTTGAGTTCCAAAAGACTCTCTCGCGGATAAAATATAGTTTTTTATGGCCTAATTTGCGACAAACCGTCAAGAAATTCCTCCAGCAATGTTATGTTTGCCAACGCTACAAAACTGATTGTATGAAGCCAATGGGCTTTCTGCAGTCCTTACCAATTCCAGCTCGGATGTGGACTGATGTGTCAATAGAATTTATTGAGGGGCTTCCCTCATCTAACGGATATACAGTAATTAGCACTACTTAGCATAATCATTATATATATATATATATATATATATATATATATATATATAATAAAAAATAAAAAAAAGTATTGTAGCTAGTAGATTAAGATACCTTACTTTTTTATTCTGCCAATCACACTTTGTGTAACTTTTGTAACTTGATCACCACTCACTCACCCATCCATGCAAATTGGAATAAAAGAATAAAGTTACATAATAAAAGGTCAGAGAATGAGTGCAGATTAGAGATAAACTATTATAGAGTAAAAATTACTTCATCTATTTACATATCTAGATATTATTATGTATTTATTTATCTCAAAAGGAAATCCTTGTCATCATTCTCTTCATATTGCTTTAAGAGTTGGTCTCTTGTAAGACAATCTCACATGTGACCAGATTCAAGTATGTGTTTTTCAAGTATAAGTATGTGTTTTTCAGCCATAAGTATTTGTTTTTTAAATATGTTTTTACAGTAAAAACATGAATTATTCAAATATGTCTTTTATAGTCATAAGTATGTTTTTTTCTGCTATAAGTATGACCGTCGTATGTGTGACGGTCTCACGTGAGTTTTTGTGTTACTTTAATTTGTCCCAATAATATGCAACCTTACTTTATGCTTAAATAAAATGTGTATCTAATTTTAAGCTTGCATTTTGTTATTTGAGGCATAATCTTATCTTTTACTATATATTGTATAAGTTGTGAGTTGTGAAATTAATGTTTTATTTATTTTAAAGTGGAATATGCTTTCTTGAGCTGATGAAACAAGGTGATTCGTTTGAATTTGGAAGTTAATGGAAATATAAGTTTGTTTAAAAAAAAATTGAGTTCCAAAAAAGTAATTTTCTATATTTTTTGTTACAAGAATTATGGTTAAAAAGTATTCTTTTATCATAAAGAGTTTGAATTTTGCTCAGTAGATAGTTAATGACATTAATAAGAAATCCATATGTGGATTTATAAATTTTTGCAAAGTCTCCAATTACCATATATGATAATGAGAAGATTATCGCATACATAAATTATTAGTGTCTCCTGTTACTAAATCTATGTATTTTATGCAACTTGTGCAATGTTGCGATGTAAAATCCTAATTTAAAATTCTTTTATTTTGAAAAGTTATCTCAAATAATATATAGTACAACCAATATTACTTTAGGATTAATTAAAGAAATACATAAAGTGTGATTTTTATTTTGCAATTATTCACAACTTTAGTTTTTTTTTTTTATTGTAATTTCATATGTAAAATTTAAATATTTTGCAATTTGATCATGAGATAACTTTCAAATGATTTTTTTTTTTTAATTGAATTGTAGATTTTAGTTTGAAATTGCGAGAACCTAAAAAAAAGTTTTTTTTTTTTTGGTATGAAATTGCAAAAGAATGATAGATCATGTATTTATAATAAATATATGTAATCAATAAGACATATTTAATAAATTTTGTATTTATATGAATAATCATATGCATGTATGATTCTATAAAAATCCATGATATATAAGAAAAAGTTTCTTAAATGAAAATAAGGTTTAACCAATCAAATTCATCAAACAATTTTTTTACCAGTAAATTTTAGTAAAAACCAATTCAAATGTCATGTTTGAACTAGTCAGTTTGATTTGATTCAAATCAGTTATAAAAATAAAAAACAATTATTTTTATTAGAGAACATAAATAGATGATGGAGTTGCGTTTAAATAGGACAGTGACAATTAACTTGGACATCAATAATGTATAATTATATTTTCAACATAAAAACTTGCGTAAGACGATGTCACGAATAATTTCCGTAAGACAGATCTTTTTTACGTACTCACAATCCTAACTCATTTTCATTAATTTACATGTGAATTGTATAGTATGGGTTGAACCGTCTTACGTAACATGATCCGTGAGACGATCTCACATAAGACTTACTCTATTTTCAAATGCCTTAATGTTTTCAGTAAGTATTAATATTCAACCATATATTGAATCTATATTTAACTGTTTTTAGTTGGTTAGATGTTTAGCTTTATTATACATATATTTACTTGAATTGATTTAAAAGATCATTTGAATATGTAAAACTTTATTTATTTTTTATTTTTTAAAGAAGGAAACGTGTTGGAAATCTTAGTTTGTGCAACTCTACTCGAACAATTTTTAATATCTCTAATAGTATTATTATTCTCTTCATTCATTGTAACATAATTTGGTTTGAAGAAATTAAATATGAAAATAATTAGAGTAATCACCTGGAATCCCTATGGTTGACCGTTGACCTAGATAACAGCTCATAATTAAGCCAAGTAATTACCATATTAATATAAATTAAATACTGCTCCCTATCCCGAAACACTTTGCACCCATGATTATTTTATAAAAGAGGGTATAAGAATCAATTCTACTTTTTCTAATGGAGGGATTAGTTTGAATGTTTGTGAAAAAATAATGGTATTGTGTGTAAATAAGTGTGTATTGTAAGAATAAAAATTGTGATAAAATTTACCATTTTTGAATGTACAAAGTGTTTGAGGATAAACTAAAAAGAAAAATGTGTAAAATGTTAAATGAATTGAAGGAGTATAAAATTAACCAGTGGTTCGTTATTATATTTATTTATCTTTTACCAATCCCCATGAAAATGAGAGGTCCAGACTGATATTAAAACCTCTGCTTTAGAGAGAGAGAGAGAGAGGGAGAGCAGAGGCTCAAGACTCAAGGTTGGTGTTTCGCAGCAAACGGCGTGCTTGATCTGCCTTCTGTGCGAGAATGAGAATGTAGTGGTGGCGAGAGCAGCATCGCGGCTGTCGGTGGTGGTGGTTGCGGTGAGCGGCGATCGCCTCATTGCTCTCCACATACTCGATCCCGATGCTGGTGAGAAATCTCGCCGTATAATACTCGCTCAAAATATACGCATTTTGTACTGTTGAAGCTTCTAACACAAAGCCTACAGTTTTTTATTTTCTCAGTGGTTTAACTTGGTGAATTTTGTGAAATTTCAAGTGTCGGTGTCTTCTATTAGGTTAATATTATATATTGTAGTAATTGTTTACTTTATCCTCAATTAAATTAATGGATAAAGTGATCCAATTTATGTATTAGGTCTCAATTTTAAAGTTTAAAATTTCTTAATAAGATGCTCAATTTTAACATTTTTTTTCCTCAATAAGAACTTTCAAATTAGATTGAATTCTCAATTAAAAATAATTTTTCATTTTCCTTTTTCTTTTTACTTATATTTATAGATTTATTTTTATTTCAACATGTATTTATATTTTGGATAAATTACGAGAAGCTAGTGCAATTTTGAAACAATCTTGATCCGATTTCAATTCATCAAATTAAGATTCCTTTATTTTTCTTAATTTTATGAATAAGAGTACAGAAAATTGATTGTAATACAAATCAATTTAATATAAATTATATTTTATGAATTGAATTAATTATATTTTTCTTTCTTTTTTATATATAAATTAAGACAAGTTGGATGAAGATCGTTCCAAAATTCCACTAACTTGTCTTAATCTATTCAAAATATAAATACATATTAAAATATAAATAAATTTATAAATATAAATTATAATGAATAAGAAAATGGAGTTGTGTCTTGATTTTAGAATTCAATCTAATTTGAGCTTTAAATTGGGGAAAAAAAAATTAAATTGAGCCCCTTATTAAAAAATTTCAAAATTTTGATCTAGAATTACGGAGTAATATATAAATTGGGGTTTAATGTGAAACTTATCTTTTGAAGGGATATTAAAAAATTATTCAACATAATAATAATAAATTTTGTATTAAATTAAACACACTATCAAACATCATAGCTACGAGTTTGTCATGAACATTCCTTTAATTTAGAGAGATTTTTCCGTCTTCTTTCAGTTTTGATGTCATTTAAGAACTCTTGTTAAAAAACTAAGCAATACAATAGACCGATTAAAAGAAAACTTTGCGAGACAAGTGTTTTTCGTACCTTACAACATTTTTATGAATGATTATCAATAGCATATACGGCTGATTTCTCTTTTATCACGTCATTTTCGGGAATATTCCAATGTTCATGATAAAAACCTCGCAATACTGATGCCATATTGGTGAAGGAGCAGAAAGTTACAAGTATTGGCCTTGCCATTCGTGATTATAAAGGTAATTTTATAGCATCCAAAATATTGGTGAAACCCGGTTTGTCATTATTGGAGACTATAACAGTAGCTGAAGCTCATCATTCTTGAGGGATTGTCCGGTTGTTTTCTATAGTAAAAGAATTAACCAAGTTGCACACACATTTACTCATAATGTTGTGAATTTTCCTAATTCTACTTATTTTGTTGAAGCACCATCGATTGTAACTATCCTTCTTGATGAGGGCATTGCTACTAGTATTTGTTAATAAAATTTATTTTTAATAAAGAAGTAAACTTTGTGAAGAATAAATCTTAATTGAAATTTTCTCCAATCTTTTTTTCTCTTAACTATTGTTAAGGAATTTGTTTTGTCTCTCATCGGACAACTATTGTTAAGGAGTCAAATAAAACAATATTTTTAACGTAGTAATGCTAATGAATTAAAGAATACAACATGTTTAATGTAGTTCGATTTATATAGTTTAAAAGTCATGAAGTATTCGTAGCTTCAAATCTTTTAAAATCCTGAATTGATAATTTTAATTCTTTCAAATCTTCAATTTATAAATTTAATTTTCAATCATGTTAAAAAAAGAAAAAAAAAAAAAAAAACTTGTCGCGTGGGACCGTGTGTAGTCTTAATTTTACAGCTGCAGACTGCTCCACATTGCACGCCACGTCAACGTGCACAAAAGCCTCTTGCACGGAGATTTCCACAAGGGCAATTTTGTCATTACACAATTGTGCCCACATCACACTCATTCCAAAGACTCCAAAATCAGTCTTCCTACGCACTCTGCGCACCTTAGAAATCCACGATGAGAAAGATAAAGACAACACTCGTGCTAACTGCTTCTAACCCAACCCCCTCCCTTTTCACCAAATGCTATCCTGCGCCTCTCCCCTCCGCCATTGAACCTCCTCCTCATCCTCCTCAATAATCCCTTGTGAATTCCTAATTTTGTCGATATCTGGCGGGTGCGATGGGTGGAGACGGAGCGCACGTGCCGCCGGCGGAAGAGCAGTACATCAAGGCCAAGACCTCTGTGTGGTGGGACATTGAGAACTGTCACGTGCCCAAGGCCTGCGATCCCCACACCATCGCCCAAAATATAAGCTCTGCCTTGATCAAGATGAATTACTGTGGCCCCGTCTCTATCTCTGCTTATGGAGATACCACCAGGATCTCGCCTGCCGTTCAGCAGGCTCTTAACAGTACTGGCGTCGCCCTTAATCACGTCCCCGCTGGTAAATCTATGCCTTATTTTGCTCAATTTTGTTTGGATCGAGTGTTTTCATCGGTTAATTATTGAGTAATTCATGCTGTTATTTTTTGGTTTTTTGATGAATGGATCTTGTTGATGAGTAGATCGAAGTTGTATCCTTGTGTGAAAACTAAGTTCACCTTGATTTTGTTGATCAGTAGATCGTAATTGTGTAGTTAAGTGAAAATCTATAAGTGGAAGTTCGTGGAATTCTATTTTACTTGCTCCACCTGAACTTTGATGCTTTTATATGTGATTCCGGTTGGTTGTCGAAAAATCGCAAATTGTGAATGTTTTCATGATCTTTGAAATGAGAAGGGATATTTTATCAGAAAGTTCAATTTTGTATCACTGACACTCTATACATTTTGGCTCTTATGAGGCTTTCCGGTTATTCTAGCTAGTCCTCGTGTTTAATGCTGATCTTCATTGAATTAATGATATTCGAAGAGTTTCCATGTTTGTTGTAACGAACACCGGATTATAGAATTTATTTTCAATGAATTAATGATATTCGAAAAGTTTCCATGTTTGTTGTAACGGACACGGGATTATAGAATTTAATCGTTGGATTGAATGTGATCAGGTGCCAAAGACGCTAGCGACAAAAAGATTTTGGTGGATATGTTATTTTGGGCTGTGGACAATCCTGCACCTGCCAACTATTTATTAATATCTGGAGATCGAGATTTCTCAAATGCTCTTCATCAATTGAGGATGCGTAGGTATAATATTCTTTTAGCTCAACCCCAAAAAGCTTCTGCGCCACTTGTTGCTGCTGCAAAGAGTGTATGGCTATGGACTAGCCTATCAGCTGGAGGATCACCACTTACAACTGTTGAATCCGCCCAATTTGTAAGTAACAGTAATGGGTCAGCTTCCGAATCATTACGTACAGATCCCATTATGGTAAACCAACCGCTGGATTCTTCTCAAGAAAGTCCCCATTTGGGAAATCAAAAATTCTCAAATATGGGAAGAGGAACGGATGTAAAATTTAAAGGGAAACAAACTCGTAGAACCTTCACTCAATCTAGTATTCCAAGAACCTCAAGTAATGTGGTTGGGTTTGAAGAAGATTATAAAAATGGCAACTTGCGTACAGGATATGGGCACCCTAAGCAGTTCAATAATCCCCAAGACTTGTCTGGTTCTTATAAACCAAACGCTACCAGTAATGGATTCGGAGCCTCTTATTTCCCTAGTAATTCTGATTCTTCTTGGACCAACAGTATTCAACCTAATGGCCCACATCAAAATCACTATCCTCAGCCATTAAGGCCCAGCAGTCACCCTATTGAACTTGATCCTCCTTTGCTTTGGCATCCTCCTAGTGCATTGCCTCGTAGACCTGATTCATCCAACTTAACCTCAGGTCCTTTGACTTATGTACCTGATATTGGCAATTTAAACATATCCGAGAACCACAGAAATGATCCCAACTTTCCACAACAACGAAATGGAGGAGAGAGAAGACAAGCTTCTACCGAGCCTCCAAACCGTGTAAACTCGAATGTTCCCCCAAAAGGATATAATGCACAAAAAAAATTTTCATTGCAAGACAGCAGACTTTCTCATACTAGTCAAGAGATTCCGGTACCTTCTTCTTCATCGGGAACTAACATAGTCTCTGTTAATGGTGTGTGGGGAGCATCAGGATGCCCTAAACCCACTGAATATATACAAGGTCTTATTGGGATCGTCCTACTTGCTTTAAACACCCTAAAAAATGAGAAGATCATGCCAACAGAGGAAAATATATCAGACTGCATCAGATATGGAGACATCAGACATCGCAATACTGATGTTAAGAAAGCCTTGGCATGTGCCCTTGAACAGCAATTGGTAGTACAACAACAATTAGGTTCTCTGCAGTTGTTTGTTGGGAAAAACGAGAGATTATGGCAATGTGTGAACCCAATGGGTGGAGATGCAAACAAGTATCCAAAATCGATTTGGGATGAAATCCAGAAATTTCTTTCATCCACTCCTGGACGATCTGCTATACTGGATAGCCAATGCAGGTATATTATAGTTCTCTATTGTATTGTTTTTCGTTGTACTTATAATTTGCTGATTGGCGTCAGAACTGTTGTACTTATTTCTTATTTGCTCTATGATGTTGAAACAATATCATGTTCCTCAATTTTCCTAATGTTTAGGTATGAGGCAGCAACAATTATGAAAAAGATGTGCTTAAAAGAGCTTTCAGTGGGTGAAATACTCCAGATCTTGCAAATGGTTATTAACATGAAAAAGTGGATTATTTATAATTATCAGTCGGGATGGAAACCTATCAAGATTATGGTTGCAGAGTTCAACCCTGATTCAGGGTTGACTGCTGCTACATAAGCTTAAAGAATTTTCCTTGGGAGGGGAGAAGGCTAGGGTTTTGGATACATTGTTCCTGTGATGTGAAAGGGTTTCAATTAACAACTGGTAGTATTAGCCTTCTCCCCGAGTTATTGGCTGCAGAATAAGCAGCCTAAAGTGATACAATAGTTGGTATTTTTGTAGTTCTCTCTTAAGATGATTTTGAAGGTATCCCTTGCAAGATTTGTGGTCAGACACTATTAAGACTTCTGAGAATCTTTTGCACGCAGCTTCATATGACATTTACATGGAGATGCACACTATGATTGTCAGTTGCGGTGTATGTCATGGATTATTAAAATTGGTGTCCATGGCTGCTTTTGAAACTAAATATTTGGAGAAGCATTCTGGTAAACCTCATTTGTTTTTTCTCAAATTGACATCTGAACCTTTGATAGGGCAACAGATCATCCAGTTGTCGTGAAAGTATGGTACTGATTTATCTAGTTGCATATGAATCTTGATTACTATTACCAAGCAACACAGGGGATAAAGTTTATTGCAATGTTTAAAAGGAATGATTAATGGTTGCTGAATTATGGGGCTTGTGGTGGATTCAAAATTCTCTTTGATTTATGGGGGCTTATGGTGGATTCAAAATTATGGTTCGACGGTTGTGAATGAATTGATCTGTTGGTTGACATTTGGTTAAGAAAGGCAGGGAAAAAGGACTGGTAACTTACGTGACATGGTGGAAACGGTGATGGAGAATTGAGAGTATCTCTCAATAGCCAATCAAAGAAACTGAAACTATGTTTAGCTGATTCTGAAATTATGTGAAGCTTTAGTTGAGAGAGATTAATCTGCCTCTCCGATTTGCTTTGCATAGTGTGACTGTTACATCAATGGAATTTCGGAGCAGAAGAGATGACATTGCCAGATGAAACAATGTGTAAAACTGAGTATATTTCCATAACATTGGATCATTTAGATTCTATCCCATCTTGAATATGATGTAGTTATTCTGTCAAAATTGCGAAGTTTGTTGATTTCTGCTTTTTAGACTATGTAAATTAAGTGTTTCTCAGAGCTTGTGACATGTTATGATGAAATTATATCGATGTACTCTCGTTATATTTTCCTTGAATGTGATCTTGTTTATGCTGTATGTACTATCAATGGAACTGTTATCTTCCCCTTAAAACCCTTAGTTGCATAATTTATTCTATCTGCAGTTGGGCTACCGAAAGAAACCCCATCTTTTATTTGATGATGTTGTGTAGTACATGGGTTAAAAAAATGAACTTCATAAACTAAAAATGTTTAAAAAATATTATTTGTGTTGGAAAATATGTTTTTTTTATTGCTTTAGTGTGTCCTATCATCTAATAATCTAATATATTAATTACATGTAATTAAATTGATTAATATATTATTTAATTATTGAAGTATATGCTACACTGATAACATAATACACTATTTACTTATATGTTTTAAGACAAGTAAAAATTTGTAAAGAAATTTCATTTTATATTTTAAACTCATGTTTGTAGAAGTCATTCTATTGTTATCAACTAAGCTATGACACCAATATGTTTCAATTAGCAATATTTTTTTTCATGTTTTCCCTTTTGACATTTTTGTGTGTAATATTATAAAATTTACAATATTAATAAATTTTAAATATATAGTTATTACCTTATTTGATAGTCTGTAGGTTTTTAAATTAAAATTAAAAATAAATAATTCAATTAAATTTGAAAGTTAATTTATTAATTTTTGGTCCAATTTTATTTACAACATGAACTAATTTTTAAAATGATTTCAATTATATATAT